>JAZKJV010000135.1:0-569464 GCA_037367405.1 Ottelia alismoides
TAGAGCCTTATCCTGAAGGCTGAAGGGGAAGGCAATCATCTTGACTACACATAACGGGATTTAGGATAGTGAGTGGTGCCACATATGCGACCGAACTACCGGAGATGGACATATGGTTCCTCGTTCATTTCCCATGGAAACAGGGAGGAAGAGATTCGATTTATAGCTTCAGTTTGAAATGTCTGTGTACTGATGGAATCCCGATCCACTCTGTCATCTGGCAAGCACCAAGATTGTAAGTTTCCTTCAATGTAGGATTGGGAGCCTCTCTTACTTCCTCCTCTTCCCCTCTCGGGGTACACCTTCTTGTGCTTCTCCCCCTCCTTTGTTCTCTCTTCTCAGCTCCAGTAACATCGCCTAGAAGGTGTCCTGAATGTCGACCTGTGCAGTCGTTTGTGCTTGAATCACCTGTATAGAGGCAAGCATCTGAGCATTGACTTCATTTTTCTCAACTTATGCTGCTTTTCTCCTTCAATGGATCCATCTATGAATCAGACTCAGAGTCTATAGAATCCTTATCGGGATTGTGGATCTGCATGAGTAAATGAATTCTGATTAGTTTGGAATGGTGCACAGATGTGGAGAGATGCTCGAAATTAAGGTCACTTCCGAGGTTTATTGAATCAAGTAGTGTGTATGGAGAGAGGTCGTTCTCCATCCTTAAAGGGGAATGTCAGGATAAGAGTTATCCAAGTATATTGGAGATGAAGAAGACATGAAGTTTTTGAGAGTGGCTCGCAAGATCCAAGCTAGCCTCCCTGGAATTGCCCTGAATTATTTGAGATGACAGGGTCATGGAATCAATATGGACATCTACGAAGTCTAGACTAAGCCATCCAAGACCCGACATCTTGAGAGAAAAAGATGTAGATAAGAAGAATAATAAGTATAGAGTGAAACAATGAATAGAATGGAGGGAAATTGAGAAAAGGCTCAAATGAGCAAAATAAAGAAGGGAACTATACAAGAAGTAAAAAGAAAAGGCGCAAGTGCGCGGGACTGTGATCTTTGACCTAAATCTAGATCCAAGCAAGACACAAAAGCAAATGGATTTCCCAACTCAATACTAGTGAAGCCGTAAAAGTTCGACTATTTTTATCTCAGCAGTTTTATTGTTATTCAGGTAATCTTTAACAAGTCCTTAGCGACTAACCTTATAGGTGAGTAAGTACTATCAGACAAGTCCCATGTACTTCCGACTTCATTTGTAACATGTAGCCTATACATTTTAAGAAAATCCTTGCTATTGGGTCTGGATCTACTGCAAAGCCAATGAATAGAGGAGGAAGCAGATACGTGAAACCATTACTTCCCTCTTATGGAGTACTCAGCCATTGTACAATGAGATAGGGACCCACCATCGTAGTTCCCTTATACTCAACACTTCAGACTAAGCCAACAAGCAGAGTCAGCCCTACTCGCCCACACACTGATAGAAGCGCCAATACTTCGTGAATCCAGTAAAAAACAAGGCAGTACCCAAGATGGGACTTTGGCTGTATTTCCTAGTGTTGTACCTCACTTTGTTTGGAATGTACCTTAAAACAATGTGGGCTTTATGAACCCAATACAATGAAGTCCACTAAAGATTCTAATTAGGGTCAAAGTTTATTTAGCAGTCCTCTGGTTTTAATTTTTGGTTTTATCCTTTTTTGAGTATTTTTCAAAAAATAATTGTCTAATGATTTTTTTGGATTTTATTTAAACATAAGTAAGCAAAAATAGAGAGAGAGGAGGAAAAGCAATTCAAGTAAACACAATGATGGAATGCTCACCATTGTGTTTGAATGATGAATGCCTCGTTAGAATTACTTACAATGCTTCCTAGCTCTCTCCACACGGGATGCTAGACAGAAATTTAAAGTTACATTACATGAGATGCAAGTTGCTTGAAATCATCCTAAGTAGGAATTGCTATTAGCGTGAACAGCATGACTAATTTGATTAAGTCAAAGTGTATAAGACTATAGGCACTTGTAAATAATTATGCTTGGGACCTAGTTACCTAGTCAAGCAATATTAAAACTATGGTATTAATAAGAAAAGACATAAAAAGTAAAAAAAAACACAAATCTCGAGAAAAAATAGAAACAAAGAGAAAAATAAGGAGAATAAAAGATAGAATGCAGTGAAAACACAGGAAAATCGATAGGTCCCCAAGTGAACAATCACTTGGTAAAATAGACCTGCAAAGTGTCCCAAAGAGTCTCAAGCTGTATTATTTCAATAATAATAATCTCTCTCTCTCAGCAATAAAATAAAAATCTAGGATGAGATCTAAACTATAAATCTTCTGCTCCTCTCAGTCTCTTGCTAGCTTTGATGCTCTCTCGTATCGGTTGGTAGAGAATAGTCGATCTCTGCCTTGCTTGGTTGCCTCGGTTTCCTAAAGACCATCCTCACTCCACGGGACCTCACAATAAAGTCAAAAAAAAGAGATTAGAACATATAAACAATTATTGAAATAAAAATAAATTAATACAGAAAATAATATCTCAACTATGTGCAAACTATCCTATGCGTTGCAACTCGGCAATGACACCATTTGTTGTTTCGCTCAAACCGAGGTACCTAACATCCGATCTTAAAGGGCCCGTGGAGTTCAATAAGTTGGATCTGACAATCGTTGTATCGCCCACTCTCACGACACTCAGTACCCGATAAGTGCAATAATAGACAACAATCAACCCACGATATCGATGTGTAATGAAAAATATGTGTGAAGTCAAAATTATTTTATTTAACTCTACAAAAAGTGTCTAGTGAACAAGCAATAGAGTGTCGAACTTTGGGAGCAAACTGGTAGGTAGGTTAACTATTATAATTATCCCTAATTAATAATAATAATTACACTTTTTAGCTTTTTTTCTTTTTTATGTGGTCTTTTAATTCTATTAATTTTTATGAGTTTCTAATAGTTTTATATTTTCTATGTTTTTTTTCTTTTAGTTTTACAATTATCTAGTTTTTTTATTATTAAAATATAAAATATTTATATATAATAGTATTATTATATACTATATAAGTAAAATATAAAGTATTTTAGTATATTAAGGGTTTTATATTTTTATATATACAAAAATATACTCAAAATACATGAAATAAAACATTTTTGTGTTTTTTATATTTTTATTTCTTTTTGTTATTCTTTATATATTTTTTGCAATTTTAGATTTTTTTAAAGTATTAAAATATACAAAAAGTGCACAGATTAATCATTCAAGACATTTTTAGGTTTAATAAATATAAAATCCAAAATTAATCTAGAACTGTCTTAATATATAGTATATAATATATAGAAAATTCACAAATACAAAGATATATTTTAAGATTTCTCGATAATTTTTACTAATTTTTGTAAGTTTGTAGGATTTTGTGATTTTTAAGCTTTATATTTAGAGATTTTTGGATTTGTTGTAGATACAATAATAGTTTAGGTAATATATTTTTGGGAATTTATGTAGGTATTTTTCTATTTTTATGTGTTCTATTATTTAGATAAAACAACAATGCGTGTTTATGTATTTTTAATAAATAGGAAAACTATTTAAAATGGCTTACAAATTTATATGTGATCAATCAACATGTTAGGCACTGAATTAAATTTTCCCACAATTTTTAGAGCAATAAAACAATTTATGAAGACAAATATATACAAAATTAAAATATTGAACTGGCAGAGCCCTATTTGCAATTAATAAAAACCTTTAGATCATGTAATAATAGGTCCAACAAGCTTTGCAGACTATAGATATAGATTTTCAAAAATGCCTCACGCGGCATGGCATGTGAGATGATGTAGATTGGACCAAGTTTTAATTACAATGAAGTTCTATGGCCTAGTTGCAATATTTACATAAAATATTATACTAATTTAAATATTTGCAAGACTAAATAAAAACTATTAATAGACAGAGGGAAGCTCTTTCTACTTACCCCTTAATGCACATGATCTAGCGGCTAAGCGCAATCCAAGTAGGGTCACTTAAATCTGACGGTCGAGAGCCAGCAACGCTTCACTTGATTTCAACGACTCATAATATATCTGAGTTGAGGTTTCAATCCAATAGTGATGAGATGACGAGGAAGAACAATGAAGAATGAGTTCTTCCATGAACATCGATCCTTGGTTTCTTTTGTCTCCGGCCTCCTGGCATACTTCTGAAGGGTTTACTCCCTTCCTAGGACCTCTCTGCTGCTATGGAATGACTTAGTGGAGTCTAGGCCTCGCTAGAAGAGGCCTGGCAAACACTTCTTTTTCAAGGACCTGTGGGTCTTGTTCTTCATCAAATCACCCAAGTTATCCTATAGAACCTATCACCTGCACAAAACACTCAAGGGGCTCGAGAGTTATTCTCTCAGCCCATTTTGAAGTTGGATGCACGGTACATGAAAGAGGGGGTGGTAGATCTCTAGAGGGCAGTGGAGGAAAGATCCGATTCACTGATCTGGAAGGCATCTAGGTGATCTGATGTGGGAAACACAGTAGAGAAGTATAGAGGAAGGAAATGGTATGCTCAAGGGGGTCTAAAATGGGTTGATTCACGAATGAGTAGGTCAACAGAGCCAGAGCTCTGGCTAACTGCGATTTAATTAAACTACACTAAACTAAGGGAAATCAAATGAAAATATGCATTGATCTACACCAAGGAAAGATTATGCATCATAAAAATCTACCCTAGCATCTCTTACCTGCTGAGAGACGGGGAGCAGATGAACCTCATCGGAGATAAGCTCCAAGGGACGGTGGACCTCCTCCAACCACTTCTTCTCCTCGCTGACGCCTCTAAAGGTTTCTAGATGTCATCAGGATGCTCAAGCAATAAAAGTTTGGGGTTACGAAGGGCTAAGAGGGATCAAAAAGAGAAAATATGATGAAGGGGTTTGTTTATGGACAAAAGAAGAGGCTCGATAGATCACTGGATTTCCATCAATTCACCAAGTATTTGGATAATTAGAAGGTAGGCGTGAGTGGGGCACATGCCGCAAAGATTTTTTGTGAGGGAAGCACAATGCCTTGTAAATAGAAATAAATTGGAGAGGAAGGGGGAGAAAGCTTCTGACAGGTCACAAACCTATCCATGGGTACAATTGACATGGAGTCAATGAATATTCGTGCCTCATTGGTTCATGTGGACCAACTAGGATAATCATGTATTAATTAATCCTATTAAAAACAATAAAGGATTTTATTAATTAAATGTCAAAACATAAAAAAATATTTCTCATTTATTTACTATTATGGGTAATTTTTATTTATTTTTACAACAATATTTATTAGGCGCTCATTTTATAAATATATACATAGGTATAAATAACTATATTTTAGGTATTTTATTTTTATTTTGTGTTTTTATTTATTATTGTTATAATTACATATTTTATATATTTATAATATATTTATATACATATTTTGATATTTATATTTTTCTCATAATTAAACAAATCTATGTATCTATATTATATGTATAATGTACTAATATATTTTATTACATAATTTTTTTGAGCATATTTTAACGATTTAACTTTATGTTTATATTTTTAATATAATGAATACATTATATGAATAAAATATGCAGATATGTAATACAATGGAACCCTCGAAAGACAACTCTTGCATCTTAACTCCATTTTAAATGAAACTACCTTCATTAGATAGATAATTAATTTTAAATACAATGGATGTGAGTTTGTTGACTTTTGAGCTTGTATGGAGAAGATATTGGTCTGTGAAGTTTAGTTTATGGCTTTTTCATCTGCGTGTCCTTATTGCACAATGCATTATTTTTATTTGCAAATAATTTATCTTTTTCTATACATTAATGTGTACATGTTTTGTATTGAAAATATCTTTATTTGTTTCATGTGTCCTAGTTGCACAGATGTTCTCTACGGCTTTTGGCTCGACGATCATATCAGTGGTTACCTTATCACTGCATGAGCAGAACACGGTCTTTCTAGATCCATAATCATCTATCTCTTCAGTTGTTCGAAGGAACGAACGACCAAGTATGATCGATGTTTGGATTAACAGTGCAGATGAATACATGTCCAGGACAGCAAAGTCCACTGGGAATCTCATATCCTACACATTTATGATAACATCCTCTAATAGACCTTTGGGTCGCTTAATGGATTGATCAGCAAACTAAAGGATAGCCCTCGTTGGTTTATGAGGATGGAGCTCGGATCCCTTAAGAAGTGCTGTGGGTATGATGTTAATAGAGGAACCACTATCAAGCAAAGTTTGCTCAAACGTCTGATCGAAAATTTCACATCTGATTAAGGGTGCTCCATTATCTTTCTTCTTATCTTGGAGATCATTTATCGTATTATAGTATACATGGTCAAGATATGCTTTTCTGATTTGTTGCGTCACTTCTTATGGGGTTGACGCTTTGAAGTACTGATTAATCTGTGATTCATTACTTTAAAAGATGAACATAAAGCTTTATTCCCAAGCAATTAATTTCATCTAGTCATTTATATTTAATTATTAGCATTCATTCATGTGCATATAATATCCATGTTTAAGCATTCATAATTACATAAATAAGAAGCCGAAATTTGTGTAAATAATCACATGTATATTAACACAACTTCACTTATTTTAAATTATTTTATACTAAATCCAAATCCAATATAATCAACTCCATTGTATACATATTACTAACCTTAATAAAGGAAAAGTACTATAAAAAAACTAACTTGTATAACTGATAAATAAAACCAAAGCCCGATTTTGAGATAAAAAACCGTAAATTCAAATATATTTCACATACATTATTCTATAAACTCTACTCATTTTTTAATTAATGTAAATTCAATTATCTACAAAACAAAATCAAATTCAAAAGAATTAAAGTTCATATGTGAAACTTTGGTTTTGGGGCCACATTGTATATTGTATATTTTATTTGAATTTGACCTTATTATATATATAATTAACTATTTTTAATTTATTTCTTATTTATTTATTTCCTTTGATTTATGTTTTAATAAAGTCTATAAAAATCCAAACCTAAAATGAACTGAAAATCAAAGAAAAAGAATTGTTCTGAGTTTGTACATAGTGTTTGTAAATAAACGTCTCTTATTTTATTTATTTATTTTCTTAATTAGTAAAAATACCAAAACTTATATTAATGTTTAAATATTTTTACTGGATTTGATTTGATTTTATTTTGATTTTTTCTAAGTTAAAATCCAAAAAAAGGTTGCAAAACCTAAAAAATAAGGTATTCTATGTACATAGAGGACCACGGAAATTTACTTTGTATATATAACTTCTTCTGGTTTTGATTTCTTCACAAAAGTTGTAAATCTCATCAAAACAAATGACTTTCATGAAGACCATTTTTTATTTAACTTCATTTTCTATTTTCTATTTTTATTTCATATTTTTTGGGAGCGACACATTGCTGCTCCAGGAGCTGACACATGGCCACTTAACTCCTTTTGTCTACCCCTAGTATTGGCCATTGGATGAAGTACCCCTTCATCCAACGGTCGATACACTTTCATCCCTTTTTATTTATTATTTATTATTTATTTATTTTATTGTATTATTTTCTCTTTCTTTTATTTTTATCATGTATTGCATTCACGACCGTTCATTCTTGGCCAAGCGAATGACTATGCTCCTTCTTCCTCCCCGAGACTTTAGGATGACGAAGGCCTCTACCTCCACCTCTATCGCCCTCACTCTACTCCTCCCCTCACCTCCTTTTCCATATCACCTCCGTCCCTCTCGCTTGTTGTGACTGTGTCCCCTCCACTCCTCCTATCCATGTCCCCTCCACGTCACCCTCACCCCCATCCTCTTTGCATGTAACCCTAACCACCAATAAAACCTTCATTGCCACCTTGCTCCACATATCATCTTCCATTCTCAAGAGAGAGCGAGGTCTAGCTCCTTCTTCCATGTGACAGCTAGACACGAGGTCGAGCAGGGAAAACCTTGATGGTAAGATCCATGGCCTCATCGTGTTGTTGTGCGCGTCCCGTATCACACCCTAGATTCCACCACTGCCGGGTGTCAAGGCCATTGAGTAGAAATCTAGCTCATCCTCCACAGGCAACAACCTCCACCTATAAAAGTAATCACCTTTTCCTCTTTGCCCTTCTTCTTTCTTCTTCTTCCTCTTGCTTTTCACGTCTCTACTATTGTGCTTCTCTCCCAACCTTTGTTTCTCCTTCATTGTTTTGGAATCAAACCCCGACCATCCTTCATTCCTTTTCTATAATTTTATTTTGTTTATTTCTATTCTGTTCAGTTCTTGATATTCCCCAACCTCTCCATTCTCTTCTATTGATTTGAACACCAAGATGCAACCCAATCTAACTAACCGTCCCCCTTCTTCTCTGTCAACCCTCTGTCGCCCGAACCATTCCAGGTTCTCGCATTGAATCTAGATAGAAGCAATCCTCCACCTTCTTCATTTTTTAGGACTTCATTCATTTCCCCTTTTTCCTACTTCGTTTCTCTAACAACTGCTGGAAGCATTGGAAATCGCTGAAACGAATCTCGAACTCTCCTCCGAGCTCTATCACCATGCCTCCAGCCATCTCTAGAGTTCTGCTCTTTGTTAACCTACAGATATCAATGGCATGAAACATCTCGAGCCATATATCTCTACTGCATCAAATTATAGCAAGTAATGAGGACAACGCCCAATCTACCACCTTGTTGAAGCTTTGAACCGCATCACCTCGACCAAACTCTCCTAGAGAGACAACACCCAAACTCATGACATACTTGCTTGTCATCTCATTGCATAATACAACCTACAAGCTACGGGGATCCATCATCTATCAAAGCTCCAGGACCCTCCTTGCTAGAACACCAAAGCTCCATGGGGCTCTTCAACCACCACCTCATCGTGCAGCACCAGCCATGCACAAGGAAACACTCCATTCCCTCTGACGCATCCATATCTACAACCCTCATCTATTGCTTCTCATCAATACACATCAGAGATTTCAGACAAGGAGGTGACTCCCTATTTCAAGCAGTCATCGTCAATGACCAGCAACACACCATGCGTACCACCTCTAAACACAATCAACATTCCCTTTTCCATTAGAATCCACGAATGGAGAAGGGGAATAAGAGAACCTCCAGGTCCTTACGTGAGGGGCACAATTCTATTTTTTGAGGAAATCACAAGAAGACCCCCTTTATTTCTTGGTAATTAAAGAAGTGCCCATGCACTATTTTGTTTTGTATTTCTTTTATCGATTTCTTTAGTTGTTTGCTCATATTTTTGAACAATCATCTATCATCATTTTAGAATTTCAAAAATTACATTATGTGGAACAATTAATTCTCTATCTTTTGATCATTTATTTGTACTTTTTGCGAGATTGGGTTAATTTGCTAAAATTCATGTGGTCTGAAATTGCATATTTTACCATATGTGAGTAATTAATTCATAGTAAATCATATCTTGCTTCAAAAATTCTTTAAAAAAATACAATTTGTAAAATTAATTAGTCTCTGACATATGCCCAACAATAACTTAATTTGCATGCTTTGCTTGAAATAAATAGTTTTGTGATTTCTAAAAATGAATTTTAATTTTTTATAAACATAGTATTTTTGGGAATTAAGATTTTTCTAGATAAATAT
This sequence comes from Ottelia alismoides, assembly GCA_037367405.1. Taxonomy (NCBI): domain Eukaryota; kingdom Viridiplantae; phylum Streptophyta; class Magnoliopsida; order Alismatales; family Hydrocharitaceae; genus Ottelia; species Ottelia alismoides. The sequence goes on from JAZKJV010000135.1 coordinate 9,632, forward strand.
TCATTAGACACACCTAGGATAATTTTATTTCTGGAAAATCATTAGGTTTTCTTTTTATTAAAATTAATTTGCTAAAAATCACCTTATATGCATATTTAATTCATAGTAAATTCGATATGCATCCAAAAACTCCAAAAAGCTACAATAGGTCAAATTCATTATATTTAACCTTCTATCCAATTTTCATAATTTGTGCATTCCGTTTGCACATAAATTTGCATTAAAATCATTAAAAAAATACATTTTTCATGCATGCATATTATGCCTAAAAATATAAAAAATTGTTTTGGACTGATCATTGCATAAATAAATTGGGAAAAATAACCTCTTTGAATGTTGAGCTCATTTGCATATTAATTTAGATTTTCCACTTTTGGCTAATTTGACCATAAGATTGTCATTCTACACTTGCATCTCAGTCATTAATTGCATGGAAAATCTAAAAAAACACTCAAAAACCTAACACCAAAATTATCTAAAAATTGTCCTAAGGAGATAGTGGCCTCCTTGAGTTCGACCTTTGTCTTGCCCAAGAAAAAAATACAACTGCTTAAACATGAGTTAATTAGTTTCACAGTTTTTTATTGATCCGTGATTTTCCGACTACAACACATTAATTCCACTTCCTTAGCATATGGCAAATCCTCATTTTTTAGATGGTGCATTACCGGGGAGGCACGACTTAGTTGGTTTTTAGAAAATTTAGAACTTAGGTTTTTCACCTCTCGGGTAGTCTGACCTCAAAGACTTCTTGTAAATTGATCCATTTTTTTAGCTTTTATTTTATTTATTTTATTTGTGTTTATTTCTCTCTGACATCATCTTATATTTTTATGCGAGGGCCTGATGGACCGGAGCGGCTACATTGGAGCTGAGCAACTAAGATGCATCAGAGGATGGTTCTTTGTAGGTTGAGTCAGCTAATAATAGCATAAAAATTAAGATTGAGTTGAGTCGTGAGATAGTGTAGAGTCTAGGTTCTATTTCTACATTTTATTTCTGAACTCTTTTTTGTAATTTATTATAATTAATTACTTATTTTCAGCAGATTCTATTTGGAATCTCGCATGTGTACCGGATATGACTTTGGACTTTCTTCTACTATTTATGTGTGTGTCGAGACATGTTTCACCCCTTTGTAAAGGGTGGGGCTCGACTTGAGTGGTTCTAGGGTAGACTTGTACTCGCGGCTCTTAGAGCATTTTTATTGGAATATTTTTTTACATGTGCTTATACTTATTAGAACCACACTTCGCATTAATAAGATGCACCTTAGATCATTCAATTTAGTCTAATTTAAATTCAATTCTTCCTGACAAATAGAACTTTTTGTTAGGAGCAATTTTTGTTGATTTGCATTTCATATAGAATAAATTTCAACTATTATTTTACATCCCACATAGAGAGAACTGGAAAGCATTATAAGTCTTCTTACTAAGCAAATCATCATTATTTTCATGTGCATTGGCTTCTCAATTCCTCCCCTTATTTTATCACATAACTATAAAAGGGAATTGGGACTGGATGGTAGACGTGATTATTTTTCACGCTTGAAGACTTCAGTGATCAACATCATAAAATCGGGGCTACTAAATGAGGTTGACTTAAATAAAAGGACAAAATCAGGAATTGAGTTGGAGGAGAGTAACCCCATCCTTGGACAAAGGTACTTACCACTAGATAGAGTGGGTGAGGACGTATCCACTATGGTTAGAGCACAAATCCTTGAACTTGTCCCCCAAGTCTCCATTTCTGAATCTCACGTAATTGGGACCTGCAAGGGCTTGCCTTTGTCCTTACACTACATTTTGGATTTGTAGGAATGATAATCTCTTTTGGAGTGTGATACAGAAACCCGGCAGCTGATGAAAACCATTCATGCACCTTTATTACTTTATTTTATCTTTAAAACCCTAACTAAATACATATAAAGATAGCTAACTTGTACAGATTAACTTTCTAACTGTTGTCTGTAAATAGTGCTTAAAATACCTGTATTTATATACAAAATAAATGAATAAAGAAAAGAAAAATAAAGCAAGTATTTGACAAATACTTACTGACCCTAAACCTTGAGACTAAGTCAATATTGACTTGCTTGACAAGGAATAAAGTAGGGGGAGATAAGGGCAAATAAGTACATGCAAAAAAAACTGTCACCTAGAAACCCAAAGTGCCTCATACATTTTATATATGTGAAACTTACACTAATTTATACATACTTTTGCACATCTCAAATAAAGATATTTTTAATAGAAAAATATGTACAAAAAATATATAGAAAAATAAGAAAACAATTGCACAAAAAATAGGATACAGTGTGATTGGGACACGTAGATGAAAAAGTCGCAAACAGAACTTCACAGATCAATATCTTCTCCACATGAACTCAAAATTTACCAAACTCACCTTCATTTTATTCTAAATGAAGTTATCTATCTAATGAAGGTGATTTCAATAAAATTGGAGTTAAGAAGCAAAAGTGAGCTTTTAGGTCCTTATTGTACTGTATACCCTGTATATTATATTCATTTTATTCATTCTTTGTATCTTTAGCTTTCTTGAACTTTTATATATATCTAAAATATTTTTTAAAATACATTCAAATAATAAATATAAAACAAAATGCATTGACAACTAATTAAATTAAATAATGTAACAAAATACATAGGTATACCATACCTATATTATAAATACCCATATTTATAAAAGTATACAAATAAACTTGAAAAATAAAATTGAAATATAGAAATAAATATTTAAATATATTATAAATATATAAATTATGTACATAAAATAATAAAGTCTAAAATACAAAATAAAATTCAAGTACACAATATACAAGTATTTATACTTATAATTATACTTGTAAAAATTAATACATAGTAAATAGGTCGATCAAAATAAATAAAAATCACCTAAAATAGTACATAAAATAAGAAAAAAAACTTTCATATTTTTGAGAGAAAAAATGACAACATTTGTTATTTGATTTATATATTTTCTATTTTTATTGCTGCTTTGTCTTGTAGTGACTAACATGGACTAATAGGCGCCCGTCATTGATTGATCTGCCAATTAACTGACCCCACTACACCTCTAGCTCTGTCAGAACCACTGACCCCCTCATTTCACTGATTTTTCCATCATTTTATATTGAACAAATTGTCTCACCTACTGCATGAAATCTCCTCTTCAATCCTTTCTCTTCAACACTAGACCAAATCTCTAGTCAATTTCGCATTGATCCACATAGAAACCCCATGTATTTCAAGTCTCTTCATCATGGCTATAAAATAAAAATCCGAGCTACGATTCGAATCTAATCCCTCTTGACCCACTTTTGGCCTCTTGTATCAAAGCATGGAGCAACCCTTGGTGAGAGGAAGAGGTCCCCTCGAACCACATTGAGGAGGAAGCCATCTGGAGGTGATTCAACTCATCACTAGAGCTTCTACAGTGGTACCTCGCTTCCTGCCACTTCAGGAATGTGAGATCCTTTTTCTTTTGTTTTATCAATCCGTAGAATTATCGGTATCATAACCCCACACTTTATTTTAGTTGATTTCATTTCTTCTATCCTTAAATCAAAAAAATCGTAGTTCGTCAGAGCTCTAGGCTTCGGCCTTTGTTCAGCATAATTCTGACAATTAACCATCCAACTAATCACTTCCACATCTTCCCTTTCTCATCTTCTTTTGCCCCGATTCATCTCCACCTCAGATCTTGCTCGGATATGGGATATCAATATTCCTCCTATGATGCTCGCTGGAGTACTTCCTCCACGATGCATCTCCACTCCATTTCACCCTAAATCAGCCTATGAATCTTCATTTTTGTTTGGAAAGCTAATTGTGCAGGTTCTGGAGGTTGAAGACCCTATTTGGGTCGATTTTGTCAACTCTAAGGTATCCTAGGTGCTCTGATTTCCTAGCATCCTCAGGACCCAATCAATGGGTCCTGGACATCTTTGAGCAGGCCATCAACTACAGAGGAGCTTCATCTCCCTTTTGCACCCCTTGGGATCCCTCCAGGTGATCTGATCTTTACGACAGAGCCGATCGCTATAGCCTCGCCACCTAATTCTTCCCCATTCTTAATGATGACTTTTTAGCCATTGGATTAGAAGCATGCACCAGACCATGCATATGTCGTCGGATCTTGAGTGCCCTCGACCACCAGATTCATACATGATCTAATCGTCATCGTTGATCCACGAAGGGGTATCAAGCGTTGTGGACCGTGGATGCGGTTAAGTGATCGGATCTTAGTCATCAATAATGCACGGTTAGGGGTAATTTGCATGAAGTCCCCCCAAATTGTATTTAAATTCACTTTATAATATTTCAATTGCATTTCAAATATTGTTTTAATATTTATATTAAGGACCTCAAGTTTTCCTCAGTTTGCATTTTAGTCCAATTCACGTCACCTCCAGTGCATGTGTTCATGAGGGGGGGGGATTTTGTATGGATCCCCTTGCTGGTTTTTGTATTTAATTGTGTCATAGAAATTGAAATATTAGTTGTTTTATTTCTAAAAAATTGTATATTGGGCCATGTTATTTTAATAATTGCATTTATACCTTATTAGTGTGAATAATGTTTTAAATTATAGAAGCATTTCATGAATGCCCCAGGATTTGTTTAAAGTGTTATTAAATGCCCTGATACTCTTTGTAAATTATAATTGCTTCCTTGTATTACTGATTTAATTTTGTAGTTGTATTTTATTGATTGGAAATAGCATTTTGTATCCAAAAAACTATAAGAAATTTACCTTAAGTGCCTGGAACCATATTATATCACATATATTTTTTGCAAGTCCATTAAATTTATTTTCCATTTATAAAAATACAAACATTGCATTTTCCTCTGTTTAGCATTAAAAATCCATAGAAATTACAATATATATATAAATTTTAAAAAAAATCATGTATGTTTATTTATTTACAATTGATTTTTTGATCAAATATTTCTGCAAAATAATAATTAAAACTCCTAAAAATTTAAAAGTAAAGAAAAACTTGCCAAAATTATAAAAAATCACAGAAAAATCACATAAATATGTTCTTAGTTTTTGAATTTTCTTTAGATTATCTAGTATTCAGAATAATTGAATTTGGGCTAAATATGATTTGATAGATATTTATTAAGTTTATTTCAAGTCCCCTGATTTACTATTTTGCTTATTTTATGTATTGACTTTTAAAAATACATATAAATTCTCAAAAATTATCCACAAATTACCGAAAATAGAGAGAAATTTATAAAACCCAAAAATATTTGCTTTTTTAATTTTGAGTTATTTGTTATATTTGAAAGATCCAAAAAACATCTCCTTTCTCCTATTCTTTATATTATATATATTAAATATCAAATTATATTTCATCTCTAAATATCAAATAAATTTTTGCAAAATTTAAAACAAAAAAATTATATAATAATTAAAAACAACAAAAATAATTTAAAATAAAAAGCATTGGTCAACTCGGGTCCGATTACTCGGGTCAACCTTCACTCCTTCCATGTCCGACCCGGGCGAGCTTCGCCGGACCTATTTTTCCTATTTTTCCATACCGAGTCTGATCACCATTCACCTTGGATTGTGGACCCCACTGTTCTCTGAAGATCCACATCCTTTACGGATACCTATGAGGGTCTGGATCCCCCTTGATTCGTGTAAAGTTTCTCAATTCTTCTAGCCTCTTGGGGAACCCTATAAATCATCTCATTTCACCTCATCACGTCCTAGTTTGCTCTGCACCTCTTCTTTCTCCACTTGAATCCATAGGGTAGTGAAAGGATCTTGGAGGAGCCTTTTGGAGTTCGATTTGGTGGCTGTTTGAGCTGAACCACCTCGTGCCTGGAGTTCTCCGTCGCGACCAGCCTCTTCTGCCTCCCATAGAGGAATTGAGGTTATTACCTAGGCGTTCACCTCCCCACACTATGCCTTCCATTCTCATAATATCAAGCACCTTTTATCATTTCCACTTATCCATTCTTCTTTTGATTTCCATATCGTCGTCGCGGTCCACTTCTATGTCTCCGACCATCGGGTTGGAGGCTTGATTCACCTCGTTCACCCTATCGATCCGATCATCATCTCATCACCACCCTTCTCACATAGTATGATCACCCTTAAACACAACCTTCAGGATTAGGTCCTATCCTCCTTCCATCTTCGTCGGAGTATGAACAACCATTCCCTCTCTACTTTTTTGATGTTTTGCTCCGAATAAACCCGATCAGAGCATTTTCTCCGAGTCTCTCTTCCCCTAGCATGTCCAGGTGCGTGCGAGAGGGTCGAATCAACCCTCATCTGACTAGGTAGAGCTGCTCTAGGTGATATACCTCCCATATCTTCAGCGAGCAACTTGGACGACCATCCGAGCATCCCCTCCGACGAGGAAACACCTCATTGAGTTGCCGGAACCCTTAGCTGACTACTCCGTGCTCTTTTGCACTCGATTTCATCGATTGAATCTTTGTCGCTAGTCCCTTCTTCATGTTCTTCCAAGTGCCATCGCCAACCGTCCGATGAGGAGCCCACGTGCCCAGATCTGATCTGAGCCACACATTCACACCCAAATACCAGCACTGAAATCAGATCTAGGTCAGATCTGACAGCACATCATGCCTTTTGCGGAGCCATCAGATCTTAGCCAACGATCCATTAGAGCTGTACGCGAGCACCACGTTCCATGCTGTAGAAGTTGGTTCGTCCCAATAGGAATAACTGGTCCCAGCTCTTAGACCAAGTTTTATGGGCATATAGGGCAGCCTATAAAACAAAATTAGACACTTCACCATTCAAAATGATCTATGGCAAGCCATGCCATTTGTCCACAGAGCTGGTTCACAAATCTGACTGGGCAACTAAGCAGATTAATTGGAGTTGAAATAGTTTGATTTATAAGAACAAAGTAAAGAGATGCCATGATAAACACATTACATAAAAGGCTTTGTCCCTGGGCAGAAGGTATTGTTGTTTAATGCCTGATTGAAAATTTTCCATGGGAAGCTCAAATCTAAGTGGACGGGTCCCTTTGTTGTTAAGAAAGTGCACGGGAATGGAAGTGTAGAGATTATTGATCTCACAGATGGTGCATAATCCAATGTGGTGAATGGACAACTGTTGAAGCATTTTGTAGATTGTAAATAACAGTTAGTCCAAGTCGAAGTCATCAACTTCATGCAGAGTGAGAACAGAGAAGATACATCAAATTACTCTTCATGAAGATGCAGCATCAAGATTCAGCAACTTAGAAGATTCATTCACTCTTGTACATTCTCCCTTCTATGTATATTCTCTAGATCACATCGGTTCTCACACTTACTCATGTCCTATACTTAGGTTGACCAGAGCCTACGTATAGGGGGGATCGATTCCCGCCATGTGTATGCACTCATCCATTTCTCCTCTTGACCTCGTCCACCCCATTTTTGCTCTTCTTCTATACTTAAGATGACCACGACCTAAATAGGGGGCGGATCAACTTCTATACTATTTGATATTTTAGCTCTCCTACGCTTAGCACAAGCTATGCCTTTTCCTCAGTTCTTATGCTCTGAGGATATATGACATGCTAAGTATAGGGGTGTGTGTATATACTACATATATACTTCACCCATAGCTCGTACTGTCATGTATTTTTATATATTATGCAAGAATTATGGGATGGGTAATAATTGAAAAAAAACTATTTGTAAAACATATATATAATATGTATATTTTATAATACTTGTATAATTTTTTAAAATTCTTGTAGAATACTTTTGTAAAATTTGTTGTAAAATAGGAGGTATACCAAAAAATAAATAATAAAAAGGCTCCTTATTTACTCTTACATGTCATCCTTGTATTCATAAAAAATTTGTGTCTTGTACTTCATTCGTATGCATGTCATATGCATTTAATTTGAATATATATCATATGCAAAGTGGAAAGTTAGTGGGCCCTGAACCAAGTTATGCATAGCAGTTGATAATGGATTTGATTTGACCTTAATCTACTTAATTTCATAGGAACCCTACAGGAACTGGACTTAAGATTTTTTGGGTCGAGCGACATTATTCTTTGAGTCCACAAAACTATGTACACATGTCATCTTGATTAGTCTAAGTAGAATATTTCATAACACACACACACACACACGATTCTTTTAGACAGTCACCAAACTTGGACAAGCACCATGCACATAGCTCTTCATTGATGAGGTGGTAAGGAGGTAGAATCCTTTGGCTTTGAGTAGCACATGGAAGGAAACATCCGTCCTCCTCTCGTGCATCTCAGCCTAGTCTAGTGGCGTCGACGTCTAACAACGTGATGTTGTGGGTTGCAATAAAGCTTCAAAAGAGGGATAGTCTACAGGCTCAAGAAGAAAAACTCCTTATGTACATGCTGCATCTTGTATATATTTCAAAAAAAAAAGTAAAAAGTTAAAGAAAAGAAAAAAATAAAAAGAAAAAACTCCAAAAAAAATGACATGCCTGATTGAAAATAAAATGCTTGCCGGAATGTGTATATGTATATTCAAATAAGTAAGGCATATGCTTCAAAGACTCATACCAAGGAAGCCTACAGCTGGAGACTTGGCCACACTGGTCAAGCACCACGGATATGTGACTACACTTGTCACAATCCATTCTCTTCTCTACCCCCTCTTCTTGAGCTGGTTGCACTTGAACTTACAAGGGAATACCATGCTCCCGGGGAAAAAGTTGCTAGACTGGCGAATTAGAGTTACCTTGTTAGAGGAGGTTGTTTATTTGCTATTTCTGATGTGGAGAGCTATATTTCACTTATACATGACAAGTAAGATTCATAGTCATCAGAATTTGCATATGAGGATTTGTTCTGGCCTAACTATCGAGGCATCCTGAATAGAGACTTGTGGAACTTAAAGGTTATTAGGCCTTAAATTCAATTCCCACAGAGGTTCCACCACATTATTAATCCAAAGGTCGAGTCGAGCTACATTTTCACATTTGTTCATGACCTTGGTATGGAACCCAAAATCATTTCACTTTGCATTTCATTTTAGTTGCTCGGGGATGAAAAAGGTTTAAGTATAGGGGGTAGATGAATATGTGATTCAACACTCTAAAACTTGAAAATAGAGCTTTGTTCCCAAGTAATTAGATGCATTTCTCCTTTTATTTTGCATTATTCTCATTCACGCATTTAGAATTAATGTATGCATTTTAGCATGCATCTTTGCATTAAATAAGAAGCCCAAGTCACCTGTAAATATCACATGTATATTTACCATATTTTCCCTATTTTATTTATTTTTTTCTAATTTGAATAAAATAAACTCTATAGTGTATATATTACTAACACTAATAAATGAAAATTATCAAAAAAATACTAACTTGTAAATTTGACCAATAGAACCCTAACCCTAGTTTGAGACTAAGAACCTTAAAACATGAATATCTCTCTCATACAGTGTCATATGGACCCCTACTCACTTTTGAATTAATACGTTCAACTACATTCAAAACAAGATCAAATTCAATAGAATTGGTTTCATATGTGAATCATGGGTTTTGGGCCCCTTTATATATTGTACATATGTCCCCTTTTATTTATTTATTTTAGCATGCATATTTGCATTAAATAAGAAGACAAATTCACTTGTAATATCACCTATATATTTATCATATTTTCCCAATTTTAATTTATTTTTTCTAACTCAGAATTGAATAAAATCAAGTCTAGAGTGTATATATTACTAACACTAATAAATGAAAAGTATCAAAAAATACAAACTTGTAAAATTGACAAATAAAACCCTAACCCTAGTTTGAGACTAAGAACCTTAAAACATGAATATCTCTCTCATACTGTCTCCTATGGTCTCCTACTTGCTTTTGAATTAATGTATATTCAATTACCTTCAAAACAAGACCAAATTCAAAAGAATTAGAGTTCATATGCGAAACTTGGATTTTGGGCCCTATTGTATATTATATATATGTCCCCATTTATTTATTTACTTTATTGATATATTTTTCTTAATTACTTAAAATCCAAAAAAAATATATTAAGTTGTAAATAGTTGGTTTATATTTTCTCTAATTTTATTTGTTTTTATCTTATTTTTTAAAAAAATGCCAAAAAAATCTATAAAAACATGCAGTATTTTATATCTATAGGATACCCTCGAAAATGTTTTTGTATACAATTGACTTATTTTGCTTTTTGATCCTTCATGAAAGTTGTAGATCTCGTCGAGACAAGCAACTTTCGTGTTGACCACTTTTTGATTTGACCCATTTTGTTTTTATATATATTTTTTTATTTAATTTTTTATTTTTCTGGGAGGGAGATGTGGCAACTCCTGGAGTCACCATGTGTCCCCCATTTTATTTATTTATTTAATATTTTATATTATATATATTTTATTTATTTACTTATTAATATTTTTTATTTATTTATCTAATTTATTTTACTTATTTTATTTTTTATTATATATTTACTTTATTATTCTTTATTTTATTTATTTATATTAATTTAGTTTATCCTATTTTTTATTTATATTTTTTATTAATTATTATTATTAGTATTTATTTAAATTTTATTTTTGTCACCACGTGGTACCCTCAGGGCATGCCATGTTCCCCCCTCCTTCTCCCTCTTCTCTGCCTCCTCCCCGCCAGACTCGTACTTTATCGGCACACCTGCAATTGCCCGCATCTTCCGCGCCTCCTGCAGTAACTGCCTATCCTCCCTCACATCTTCCCTCTCTCCACCCACGACCACTGCAATTTGTAGTGCAAGTCCGCATTTCACTCCCACGACCTACGCACTCTACTCCCACATCCTCTGCAAGCACCTTTAAAGATCGTGCCTCCGCCTCCCGTTGAGAGCCATGCACTATTTATGAGGGAGTGACCTCAAGATCCGATCTGACCTCGGTGACAGCGAGGTCCACCATTGTTGAATAAAGATGAGGCTACCTCAGGCGAGATCCAGGAGCTAGTCACCTCCTACCATAGTATCCTAACGCCACTGTCGTGCTCCGCCTTGACGAGGCGTTCGAGCAAAGAACACGTCTGGGCCTCTGCTCCAGCCAAATCCCAAGCATCTGATTACCAGTTCCAGGTAAAATCACTTTCATTTTCCCTTTTTCTTTATGTTTTCTCTCCTTCTGTCTTCTTTAATTCTCTGCTACTATTCGCCTTCCCCCAACATCTTCTTCCAATTTGATTGAACTGTCTACTATAATATCATGACACTATTAACATAGGGTAATTAGAGATTCTTAACCTATGTTCAATCTTGTAGACTTTCTAAGTAAAATATTCTCCACCTATTCAATGGGGTGGTATTCTGCATGATCCATTTTTACCTCTATGCTACGATAATATGCAACTCTTAAATATGCGAAAATGTTGTTCATCAGATGGCGTAGTTGTCGGGGACACGACTCATCCTCGTTGGTTTCTTAGATTTTAACGTTTTATTTGAGTTGATAATTTTCAACACTTAGGTCTACCTATTGTGTTTTTTTTCATTGTTTTGATGTGGAAACATGGAGGCGTGGAGTCGGGACTCCCGCTGCAAGGAGTCGCAAAAGAACAATAAAAGATTTCAAGAAATTTTAATTAGAATCATTTCATGCATTTTTGTATATTATTTATAATAATTCCATTTCTATCGATCCTCGTTCGAGGGCTTGCATGTGTAGCATAGACTTGGACTTGCATGTGGTGTGCAGAGCATGTTTCGTCGCAGTCTAGGCATGGCTCCACTTGAGAGTTTGACCTAGGTTAGACACACGTCTCTCAGAGCATCTTTTATTTTATATCACTTTTGTTTGATCATAGGTCAGTATACACTAATAAAAATCTATGAGATTCACTTAATCTCATATAATTCAAGGAGACACACCGAACGTCGATCAACTTAGCCAACATTAATTCAATTATTCCTATTAATAGTATCATGTTTAGGTTGCAATTTCACTCGACTTGCATGCATGTAGTGTAAATTCTAAATTCATTCTTGCACGTGCATGGAAAATAATGGAGGCACTGTAAGTTTTTCTCTTAAGCATGCATCATGATTTCTATTTGCATAAGCTTTTCTCAATGTCCCTCTTGATTTATCTCTTAGGATTTAAATGAAATTGGGATTGACCATTAGACGATGGATGCTTGATCTGTGGTCACATTAATTCAATGATAAACTAAAGCATAAAATTGGGACTGTAAATGCAAGTCGACCTAAATAAAATGAAGTAAAATTAACCTCGAACTATGGGAGATCAATAACTGCATTGTGCGCATGATGTGTTGCATGTTGAGAGGTGAGGACGTATCCCTAGGATAATACCCAAAACCCATTAATCCCTATGTAACAGACTCAAATTTTGGATGATCACTACTAAAACTGAAAACATAAATAACCAATATCTGTTGGTCTTCGTGCATGAGTTGGTGAACCGAGGGTGTATTGCTTGATTGGTTGAACCATGGTTATGTATTCTCTCCAACCCTCCCATAACCCTAGACACTCCATTCATCCCCAAAGATTAATTCGTCTGTGAGATTCAGCCATTTTGTAAATCCATTCCACTTTAACCCTAATGGTAACATGGACCCCAACCATAGTTCCACATCAAGATACGTAGGCTATTCTTCACCTAAGTATAGGGGGAAACATATACCTCTCTGATTATTCACCTAAAGTCCCTCCACTTCATTTCACATATCTATCCTTGGGCTCTTATCAACCTAAGTATAGGGGAGACTCGAGCCCAAGTTTCTTCTTCACTCATTTAATCCTTTCATATTCTTATAATTAGGTTATCATTATTCTAACTATAGGGGGATGTCCTGAGTCAGTTCCTATATGCTCTTCTTTATTTTAGCATGAGATATGTGTCCATATCACTTTGTGCTATGAGGACATAACAAAAGCTAAGTGTAGGGGGGTGTATCGTATATACTTCATATATACTTTAACCATAACTCAGATTTCAAAAATTTTCAAACTTTTTGGGGCTAAGGTATGGTATTTTAAGAACTGAATTGTGTAAAATTGTTTAAAAAATGCTTTAGAAAATTTTTATATGTATGATATTGCTTTGAAAAATATTTGATAATGGTTTGAAAAATGGGATTTTACTTGTTTTGAAAATCATTTGAAAAATGTTTTGAAAATCTATATATTATGTGACATGATTTAGAAAATGTTTTCGAAATTCTTTCAAAAATAAGGGATTAAATGAGACTAACTTGTTTTTGTAATTACTTCTAACCTTAATCAAAGATCCATAAAAATCAGAAAAATTATCAAAATTTCTTTGGTTAGCTACTTTTTCAGTGAAGGAACTATAGTTTCCCTTAGCAGTGTGGGTGGTTAAAAGACAATGCGTATGGCATCATCTTAAAGTAATACAAGTAACCGTCTGATGCTCTGTACTTACACCCATATTGGATGGAAGTACATGCAACAAGTCATATGAGTTTGGGCTAGTCATTATTTCTCTAAAGAAGCCAAAAAAATCCATAAAAAACTTGCAAAATTCAAAAATCTCAAAAACATTAACTCTTGAGTTAATGTATCTATGACATAATCACTTTCACTCAAGGATGAGGATTTGAGAACACTTGGTTTTTGAGGTCTTAAGAGTCTGAGTTAACTATCCTTAGTCATTAGTGTTTGAGACTTTAAAATCCTTACTTCCCTAGTTTGAAAGATGTGAGTGCTTTATTGTACTCTTCATCTCTACTTTAAAGGAATATGATCAACACATCACTTGCATAATTGCAAGGATGATGACAAGATGGACTGGAATATGAGATTTAAGTCTAGACCTGATTTGATGATGCTTGAGTACAAGATAAAGTTGATGAAAGCTTCATGAAACTTGAGTGTTAGCAAACCCTAGCAAGTATGAGAACAAGTTCTTATGCTATATATTGATATTAATCAGTGTGCACCAACTTGGTAAAAGAAGTGGAGCTAGTCAAAAGAAAAAGAAAAGAAAAATGATAATAAAAAATCTCTCTCTCAAAACAAAGTCAATTACAAAGAACTTCCACCAAAGGTGAGCACTCCCAACCATTTCAAAGTGTCCATTTGGACCAAAGCTATTAGGACCACGAGTCTGGATAGCACCCAAAAAGGGATCTGCATCATATAGTGATACAAGTCTGGGTGTTGAAGGTATCTTAAATACTCAAAAGAGGCACACCCTGATCAATAACAAAAAATATGTATTGAGTAATAAGGCAGTTGAGAGGAACTTTGTTCCAATTTGAAGGATAGAAAAAATAGCACAAACCTATGCCCTCCATCAGCTGGCCTTCCATCTACACTTTCAAGTCTGACGAACTATTGAGATGGTGGATTGAATGCTAGAACTGATTTATTCCCTAGATCAAGACCTTGAGTGACATTGTGACATGACTCTCATGATTGTCCACACTAAATGTCATAGCATTATACTATATGTACATGTGGAGAGTCTAATAATTAGAGAAGTTGGATTCCTTTTGACTAGAGATTGGTTGAGCTAATAATTTTTGGATCACTCAAATAAAGGGTTCTTGATGAATTAAGCCTTCTAACTTCACATTCATATCAGGGATTAATCTGACTCTTTCAATCTTTAAATGCTTGAGGACGAGCATGGTTTAAGTACAAGGGGTGATGAATATCTGATTTATCATCACATCTTTCATTTATTTTCATCCTAGCATAGACATTCTAATAAAATATAAACCTATTTCACTAATATCAACATCTAACCCTTTGTTAATAATTAGCCTATTTTTCTACATATTTAACATCTTTTTATTTTCTTAATTTTCTTTTATTGAAAATTCCAAAAAATTAGATAATTATTGTATATATTACGTTGGCTTTTTCTATAAATTTAAAATACAAAAAATGCAAAAGAATTAAAAGAGGTGTTTTTAATATATTGAAAATGCTTGCAAAAATTCTAGTTTGTAAATATGATTTATTTTGGTTTTGTGATCAACATGAAACTTGTAGATCTCATTGAAATCTACAACTTTCATGTTTTCTCTTTTTTCTAATTCAGCTTGTAAGTATTTTTTATATATATTTTTCTTTTGCCTTTATTCTCATTGGGCCGAGTGGCGCTCTCTGGAGCTGCCATGAGGCCCACCCTTTCTTTAGCCACCCACACCTTCTTCCCACTGTTGGATTTGGTTTGGATGACTCCATCATGGACATTCCTTCCCGCATCTTTCTTGGCCATCAGGTCCTCAAGATGGATCTCATCGTGACCACCAATGCCCGCCTTCATCTATGTCATTGGATCGCAAGATCCAACGATCTACAACATGTCGTCTACATCCATATCCCGTCTCTCTCCCACGATCGTTCCTTGTTCTCCATTTGTCCCCACGTCCCATGTACTCCTATTCCCTTGCTAACCAACCATCGACGGAGACCAACCACCCTTTTCCTCGCATACTCCACCATCCCCACAATCTCCCTCTTGATCATCAAAAGTTGATAGTTGAAACATCAACTTCCACATCATAGATCCATTGATTCTTCTTCTTCTTATTCATATACTCCTCCTTTGTCCATGAAGCTCCTTGTCCACCATATCACAAGCCAAAGTCAAGCCCCTCTCCTTCCTCTTGTGACAGAGGAGCGAAGGATTGAGGTGGTGAATACAACTTTACACCTCAGCGTAGACCCACGGTCTATCCGACCATGTCATAGTGGCTCTACCATCGTTCGAGCTCCTTGGGTAGGTTTCCCACGTTGAGAGAATACCTGATCCCCTCCTCGGCTTAGCCCAAGCTGCCTCGCTCCGCTTGTGAGCTTCTTTAAATGTCCAGGTAATTTTCTTCCCCATTTTTTTTATTTTCTCCGAATTAATTAAGTGTAGACTTCCATGTTCTCCTATCTCTGATCGATTTCCCATCATCACTGAGGATTAGTGAAACAAATTTGACATATCAGAGGCTCTTTCCATCTCCTTCCTTCGTCTATCACCTCAACATCCCAATCCTTCTCCTCCGCTAGAGGCAGAGGAGAACCCACCACGAGCCTCCATCTTCTTTGGGTCCTAGGCCTCTAGTCACCCCAACACACACCACTTGCCTTGGTTTTCCACTGTCTAGTCTTCTATTGATAAAAATCATTAACAGTTGGAGCTGACCTCACTGCTCTATTCTAGATCTCTTGCATCGATGAGGGAGCACTGAATTGTCGATCTAGCCACCTCAGCTCCTCCTCGCTCACCTAGGATCTTCGCCAGCCACCTTGGTATCTTCTCTGACCTTCAGCTCTTGAGGAAAAGCATGAAGAAGCATCAGGTGGCTGGCTTGAGCCCCGTCTTCTCCACTACACGAGAGATGATGACGACAGAGCAATGGACAATAGATGTAGTTGGATCAAGAATGATCTGACAGCCCACATTTGCCTCTAGCCTCAGCACCATACGAGAAGCCTCGATGTAACCATAACAGCGACGAAGCACAGAGGCCACCCCTCATGGTTTTCGAACCTGCAGCTGACCTAGCCTCGCTCCGAGCCTGCTTCCATGAGCTTAACGCATGTGGGCAGGGCATTTTGCATCATCAGGCCCAAGATTCTCTAGATTTGTAAGTTGGTCCTCCCGATGCATGTATGACTCGTGAGCCATTCTTGGGAAAATTACGCAAAAGCCCTGTCGATTTTATGAAATTACAAAAAAAATCCGTTAACATGATCTATTTGCAACATTTTACCTGTTTATTTTTCCGCATTTTCTAGCATTTATGCCCTTGGACACTTTTGTGTACATTTTAAGCATATGGACTCTGTTTAAGTTGATTTCAATTTCATTTTGATGTTAATTGATGCTCTACATGATGGCATGCATAATTGTCTTATTTAACACATAGGATAGAATAATACATTCAAATTATATCGTGTCTCTTTCTTAATCTTTTAAATACTATTGATTAAACTCTGACTTTTTTATGCATCAATTGATCAAGGAATTGAATTCTTTGTAATTGCTCACTTTATTGATCACTTAGGGGCATACTTGAACATCTTTGTATGTTTATATAGCATGCCATTTTATTCCTCTTTTTAACTTGTATGAGAACTAAAAAAATGTATTCTTTTCATACATGCATCATGCATCACACTACATGCATTGCATAGTGTTCTATATTGCGTGCATGTTGACATAGGTTTAGAATTAACCACTTAATTTAGGTATTGTAATTTCATTATCATCGAAGAGGCTCGTGTCCCTGTGTTCGATCTTGGTATACTTGCCAAGTAAAATATTCTCTACCTATTCAAATGGGTGGTATTCTGCATGATCCATTTTTGCCTCCTATGCTACGATAATACGAGACTCTTAAAGAAGCGAAATGTGGTTCATTACTGCCCTATCTCCCCTACTTTATTCATTGTCAACCAAGTTATCATGATGACTAAGTCTCAGGATATAGGGTCACTAAAAGTCTTTGACACTTCATTATTTTTTTTTCTTTCATTATTCTTTTATTTTGGAATTAAATATAATTTTTATACAATATTTTGAGGTCTATGATTGAGTGTTATTTCTTACAAATTAATGCTATATACATGCATTAAGCTAGGGATTTAAGGTCAAAATAAAAGAATAAAGGTGATCAAATGGAGATTCATCATCCCCCATTCTTGCCTTTGCTAGTTCCTAGTAAACACTTATGATTATGAGTGCAGAAAAGGAAGTTAAACAAAAAAAGAAAGAACTTGGAATAATTTCGACTTTTAAAATTGTCTTAATAAAATCAAAGTTTGGAGCTCAGTTAAGGCCTTTGGATTCTTGACATGTTCGGAACCACATTAAGGTTTGGAAGTGTGACACGATATCCCTTAGATTCCATAGTCCTCTATCCAGTTCAATTCACTGTCTGGTTAGAACCATCCTTTCAGTCACATACTCTTGCAACCTTGAAATGGCAAGTACCATGTGTGTGAATGTATTAGACCTTCCGAGATACATCACTGAATTATCAAGGAGTCTCCTCCTCTGGCAACTCATCCTCAGGGATATGGATATTTACTTCTAAGGTTAGGTGCTTGCTATTTCATAATCGAAAAGGGAGAAGCTGGAAGAATGGGAAAAGAAGTGGAAATGGACCTATGTAATCTCATTCCCTTAAGAAGCTCGGCTAGTGTAACCAAGTCTTCACTAAGAAGCATGCTTTTTCTGGAAGCTCAAAACTTTTGAAATTTTTGTAAGCTTCTTTTTCGATTTTTTCTCTATTTGCATTGCTTTGCATTCTTATCTTGCCCTGGCGGATATAGAATCTTTTGTTCTGCCCATGTTTTGGGCTCTTAGAAAAAGTTGTCATAGTAGACCATTCCTCATCCGAATCATTTCTTCAATCCACTCTACAATTTTAGATATCCGTGCTACCAAAGGAAGTGGGTTGAAGTATCAGTTTCATTAGTCCCAAAGAATGGGTTGAGATAAGTGTTAAGAGTAAGGTTTCTAGTCAAGCCACTATCTAAAGAGTCGTATAGATGACAAGAGGGATTCTAGTTAGATACATTGTATCGAATCATGAATATAATCTCATGGAATCTAAAGAATTAAGTCACGGTGACCTGAAGCGTCTAAATTCCACTCCTTAATGGGTTCCTCTGAAATTAGCTGGATTAGGGTCTAGACCAAGCTCAAATCTTCATACTTTACTTAGACTTGTTTAATTGCGTTGATCATTCTAAAAAATGCACAAGCTATGTAGATGCAAGAAAAATATTTTTATGATGTTATTATCTGATTTTTAACTTTTTACGGATTCTTGAGAAAAGTATTGAAATTTTTTATGCAATTTTTGAAAACATTTTGCAAATTTTATAGGTTTTATGAATTTTAAAGTTTTTAGGGATTTTTCATAAGGGATAGTAAAAGAAGTATATGCAAATATTTACACAGGAGTGTGTGCTTATTTACAAGAGTTGGGTATAGGATATACACATGGAGTATCTATGGGAGTTAGTTGTTATTTATAGATTTATATACAAGGCTTATTTGTATATATAAAGAATTTTATTTAATAATTATGTAAAAAGTTCTCCAAATAGTTTGAAAACATTTTTAAAGATATTTTACAAATTTTATTTTCTAAATAATTTTTATAAAATTTGTACAAACATTTACAAATTTCAAAACCATTTTTCAAACATTTTCAAACAGTATGTATGGATTTTTCAAAATATTTTGCAACTCTTTTCCAAATCATTTGCAAAACATTTTTTCAAAAATTTACTTAAACAAATGAAATAAGTTTTTACAAACAATTTCAGAAAAAATTACAAAGGCTTGTATATTTTGCAAAAGTTTTCCAAACAGTTTTCAAAGGATTTTTCAAGACATTTTCAAATCATTTTTTTCAAAACAATGGAAAAATTTTTTTAAACCAGTTTATTAATCATATATATGGAGAATTTTAAAAAAGTTTATACATATTTATTATTGTGTATTCTTTATAAATTATTAATTGTGTACTCTTACTTATATAGTATATTAGCCACATTATTTGAAATACGAAAGTACAAGTTATGACTAAAGTATATATAACGTATACATGACAACCTATACTTAGCTTGAGTTATGTCCTCATAGTAATTAAAGAGAAAAAGGAAGACATAACTCGTGTTGAGTCAAGAAAAATAGATACTATAATGACTAGAAAAAGAATGAGAAGTTGATTGTCTCCCATATACTTAGGATCAACTAATCCTAAGTACAGTAGACTTTGTACAAAATAAGGATGATCAAGGATCAGAATTTAAGAAATTAATGGGCTCGGTTTGTCCCCTCTATACTTAGGGTGAAATATCCCTAAGTATAGATAGAATATCAATAAGTTGAGGAACAAGCGACAGAAACAAGTTAAGGAACAAGCGGGAGAATGAATGATGAATAAATCAAATACACTCATCCCCCTTATACTTAGGATGGAGTATATACTAAGCATAACAAAGATGAATGAGATGAGTGCAACACAGAAGAATGAATGAATTTAAAAAAAAGGAATAAAAAGAAGAAAATCAATCAAAGATATTTTTGTTTGCATTGTCTGGATCTTTTAATGTTGAGACAATTGAATGTTCATATAAAATTACTTGAATTGAATCAACAACGGCCAAGAATGTATTGTGCTCTAAATATGGCTTCAACAACTAACCGCTGATGATGAATGGTTGTGCATCAGATGACAATTCTGATATGAGGATACTTCCGTTGTCACACATAGTATTTACAACGTAAGTCCATGTCCATTTACTTTTTAATTTTCCTGAGATTATCTTCAACTTTACATCAAACAACCACACTTTCTGTCCAGGCTCAGAGGTGTTTTGTCTGATGTGTCAAACTTTCTAGCGTTTGACCTTCTCCTTATGCATTAAGATGTTGTCATACGCGTAATCTCAGAATTCTAGGATCTTGTTTAGATCCAATTTTCTATTCTAACCACCTTTCTGTGATTCGAGGTTACAAATATTCACTGCCTAGAGAGATTTGTGAATGAGTTCTATGGGCAGATGGCATGGCTTTCCATATACAAGACCATAGGGCGGCATGTCCAAGGAATACTTGTAGGAGGTTCTGTATGCCCAGAGAACTAAATCGAGAAGTTGTGGCTATTTCTTTCTATCCAGCCTCACAAGTTTCTACAAGATCATCTTGAATTCTCTATTTTATAATTCAACCAAGCTATTCGATTGAGAAATCAGTACCTTCACCGTATGATGACTCGACCTCGCAACTCAAGTTAAGTAATGTCAAAGGTCGCTGCGACCCGAATCACAAAGCAAAGTCAATCAAGAAAATAAGAGAACCACTCAGATAAATCAACCAAAGCATACAATATAATGTCAGCAGTTTCCGCTATTTATTTAACATGGTATAGCTACCAGGGTCAAACATAAGGAGCACGGAAATGTACGAAGTAGTCGGAAATCAGGTGAATAAAAACATACTTTTGTGATATTTAATTTTTCAATTTTTTATATTTTCAAAATGAGAACACAAACAAAACAAATAAAAAGAATAAGGTAAAAACAAGCTTCAACAAGTTTTAATAAGACTAAAAATACCTAAAAATAGGAAATAAAAATATATTTATATTTTTCAAATATTCATATGTTTTTGGTAATTTTATGTGCTTTTTCCAATTTTTACATGATTTTATAAGAATCAAACAAGGGAAAACAAGAAAACAATGTACAACTTGGACCAAAAGGTAAAATTAAAATATCAAAATTCCCCTAATTGACTGGTGTGGTAATTATGAAAAAGTAAACTAAATTAGACAACCATAGAAACTTAAACCTTATTATTTTGAATTTATTCGATTTTTTAATGATTTTTATAAGTTTTCTAGAGTTTTTAGCTTTTTAGGGTTTTCTAAGGGATATAGAAACAAAAATAGGGTGGGAATGAAAACACATAAAGACAAGCATACATTAATTTTTTGTAATTTTTAAAGCAATTTTTTTGGGTATTTTATAAAACATACAGAACACAATTTTAGGGTTTTAGTTTTCAGAAAATATCAAATAAAACTAAATTAATTAAACAAAATTACCATAAATATTATGTATTAAAAGGAGCTAACTGTAATTTTTATGGATATTTGGAGTTAATTATGTATTTATTTGATTAAAAATAACACACACAGCAAGCAGTGGCATATTTATAATTATTGGAAAGTTAGTAGACCAATTGATAACAGACGTAAAAAGCTCAAGGTCGAACATGCAATTTGTCCAATTAATTCACACACATGCTCAATAAACCACGTACAGGGGCTTAAATGCTAATATCCAAAAAAATTTATTCAAAACATAACATCCATCAAGTCTAGGGTAGATACTACAGAAACACCACAACACCACGTGGGATGGCGCATGAGTTCAACTCAATTGGACTGAAATTCAAATACTAATAGTTTGAGGTTCAAACTGTAAATTCATTAAACTACAACTTTATTTAATGAACTAAATAGCTACGCATAAAAGTGCAGGATAGAACTTACAATATACCCTTAGGCACGCACGGTGCGCATGATGGATCTGACGTCTCTGATCCTCCTCTACGAAAGGATCTGATGGTCTGAAGAATGTAAGGGGCGTGCGGTGGATCAGACTTGTCAGATCTGATCTAATGATCTGAAAGGATGCAGCAACAGACGGCTCAGATCAGGACTGGGGCTCTACTCCTCATCCAACATTGGCGAAAGATGGAGGACGAACTAGGGAATGGAGAACGTCGATCAAGGATGGGTGCGTATCCTTAGGGCTGATCAAGCCTCCAACTGGTCTAGCGCCTTCGTAGGGGTGCTCCGCGTCGAATGCATGAGGTGGATCGGTTGAAGGATGATCGGATGGTCGGGGCACAAGAGCTTAACCTAGCGTTGCTCCACCGAGCAAATGGAGGTCCGGTAGGGGATCCTAACGTGTAAGGGAACCTACAACTGAAGGATAGGACTCGGGGCTGCGCTCCGGTCTGGTTTATTAAAGCTGGAAGTGAAAGAAGAGGGGGTGAATGGAGGTTTGGGCTTCCGGCATAGACAGAAGGAGGAAACCCAGCTTGAATCATGCTCTGATGAGCAGGATCCAGGGATTATATTGCGTCAGAAGATAGACGATTAAATGGGGCATAGATTTGTGTGGTAGGATAGGTAAAATGGACACTCTAACTAGTCGGTCAGAGCAGATAAATACAGCGGAGGTGGAATGCAAGATAGAAGCAAACAGGGAAACGTGAGAGAAATGGGTAATACTTGAGGTTCTGGATGAACTCCTGAGCTTCAGGCGAAGGTGGGAGTCGGGGTTGTGGCCTCAACCATGCTACGGAAGGCGGGGAGGCTAAACGCAGTGGCGCTCACCGGCCACATAGCTGAGCTGCTGCTTCAGACCACCAAACTCCGCTCCAAAAGCACCCTTCGACTGTTGTCACTCCACTGAAGGCACATAGGGATGAGAGAAGGGGCGAGGCACGAGCTCTGACTTTGGGTAGGCAGAAGAGATACTATATAGAATGCTCGAGGGTCTATAAGGATTTGGGAAAAGCACGAAACCCTAGAGTGATCCTGATCAGCCAAGGGACCCACGAAGATGTCGGATGTACGAGGTTTATCTGGTCCAAATCTCGAGGCAAAAGGAGCTCGGAGTCGGGCTGGATAAGGAGGAGAAGTAGGTCCGGTGAATAGGGTCGGGTCGGGTCAAGCCTAGAAGAGAGCGTTGACCCGCAGTCAACATCAGTTCCTGACCAATCAGAAAAAAGGATTTTACAAAATATTTAGAAAATCAATAAAAAATAATAAATGAATTCAAATAAACAGCGTAAAAATAAAAAAAAATTCAAGGAATTTATCTATGATTTTTAATTATTTTTATGAAAAAATAAATTATTGTATATACAGTATATGTGTTATATACATATATGTATAATATACCTAAATTATTATTATTGTTTTGTTTTTGCATAAATACCTCAATTTTATATTTTATTTATTTTCAACAAGTTTTTAGCAGTACAAAATATTTTTTATTTTATTTTTGTGATCTATTTAGAGGTATGGAATAAATAGGGAGTGGGACAAATATACCTACATTTTGTACAAGTTAGAAATGTTTTTATTTTTATTTTTATTTTATTTTCTGATTTTTATTTTAATTTTAATTTTAGAAATATATACAAGGAGGTAATAATAATATTTTAATTTTATTTTATAACAATAATAGTTATTTACATAGCTAGGTAATATGTACAATATAGAGTGGTCCCTCCCTCTCTACTTATTTTATTTGGCGATCAGGTCAAGGCTTGACCTTCTCTTGGGGTCGGGTCACTCTGTATTTATTCTAAATACTTACTTCCTATTTCTTTTCCTTTATTCTTTTATTTTTGCACAAATACATGCTAAATATATAATGTTAACACATGCATGATGAATGCTAACTTATTATATCTACACCTATTTACATGATGCTTTTCCAAGATAAATAGCTAAAATAAAAGAATAAAGAGTGAGAATCAGGGATTCAACACCCCCTATACTTTACCTTTGCTAGTCACTTAGCAAACACTTATTTGAGAAAGAAGTGAAAAAGAGAAGAAAAGAAAAAGAAGGAGAATAAAGGTTGATTATTAAACCTGTCTTCATTAAATAGATGTATGGAGCTCAGTCAGACCTTTGATTATTACTTTGCTGGAACCTTATTGGGACTTAAGTTTAAGACTCGACAACCTCTAAGTTCCTCCAAGCTATGGTCAAGACTCCTCAATAATCCAGATCAGAACAAGTCTACGTACACAAACTCTAATTACCTTGAATCCTTTCTTATACTGTGTAAGTGATATGTAGCTCCCCACCTCAAAAATGACAAGGCAACAACCTCCCTCAATAAGGTAACTCTAATGCCCTAATCCAGCAACTCTTTCCTCGAGGAGCGGGGTATTCCCTTCTAAGCTTAAGTTCAACTGGCTCAAGAAGAGGGGGTAAGAAGAGAATGGACCATGGCCAGTGTAGCCACGTATCTCTGAGAGCCCAACCAGTGTAGCTAAGTCTCCTGCTGCAAGCTTCATGAGATGAGAAGATGTAACACAAGCTTTGCTTTATTTGACTATATACATTCAATCAGGCCCGCCACTTTTTTGGAGTTTTTCTTTCTCTTACACATTTTTTAAATGTGCATATGTGCAACATATCTACATGGTGCAGCATTAATACATAAGGACTTTTTCTTCTTGATCCAGTAGACTATCCCTCTTTTGAAGCATTATTGCAACCCACAACACCTATCTTTAGACCTCAACACCGACAAACCAAGTTGAGGCGCACTTCCCTCCGTAAAGGAATACGAGAGGTTCTTCTTAGAAGTACTACCCTCGTATGCTACCCCAAGCCAAAGGAAATTGCCTCCTCACCACCTCATTTGTGTGGAGCTGAGTGTAAAGTGTTGTCCAAGTAAATCCATTGTCTGTGAGAGTCATGTGTGCATTATTAAGTGTTCTACTTAGGCTCATCAAGATGACATGTGAACATAGCCTAGTGGACTCAAAGAATTAAGTCACTAATGGACCTGAAAAGTCTCAACCCTAAATCCTACGAGGTTCTTCTGAGAATTAGGTGGATTAACGTCTTAACCAAGCTCCATTTTCCAATTTAATTCTAGACTAGTTTAAATGTCAACTATGATTCAGAAGAATACCCAACGATATACAAAAATATTTTGAAGCAAAGTTTTTGAAAATGTGCAAAAGTTTTGAAAATGTGTGAATGCATGCATGAATGCAGACGTTTTGCAAACTATTTACAAGTATTTACACATGGATTTTTTTCAAACTTTTTACAAAAATTTTGTACTATAGACATAGTTTTGATACAAAAGTATTTACAAACTTTTCACCAACAAAACATTTTACATCATTTGTACAAAAATAGTTTTTATAAATAGCTATGCATGTGCAAGAAAGAATTTTATGTACAAGAAAAATTTTGAAATTTTTGTGATTTTTAATAAGTATTTTTTAACCATATTAAATAATAACACACTTGCTCAAAGTACGAGTTATGTCTAAAGTATATATGGAATATATACGACACCTCCCTTTACTTAGCTCGAACGATGTCCTCAGAGTGAACAAAGAGCGACGAAGAAGACATGACTCGTGCTTAGTATAGGGAAGTGGAAAGAAAGGCTATACTATAATGACGAATAAAAGAATAGAATGAATAGAGCTCGATGACCCCCCTATACTTATGATCAAGTAATCCTAAGTATAGCAGACTGTACACAAAGGGAACACTGAGTGAGAGAATGTACAGGGTCTACCTCCCCTATACTTTGGGTAAATCATCCCTAAATATAGGCAGCAAAATAAAGGTAAAAAGAATCAAGAGAATAATAAAAAATCTGACACCCCCCTATAATTAGGGTAGAGTACACCCTAAATATAGCATAATCATAAGATGCAAATGGGGTGTTAGACAAAATAATGCACTAATATGGACATCTGGATCTATACAAAGCGGAAGACAGTTATAATCAGGCACGAGATGCACCTAATGTGAGTCAAAGACCACATCTCATGCAAAATGAATCGAGGCAATGTCAACAATCAGTGGATCATGAACTAAATATGGCTTGAGGCGCTTACCGTTGATGCGAAAGGTTGACTCATATGGCATCTCAGATATGCCGATACTGCCATTATCATTCACCTTTTGGACCAAGTACGGTCCCTTCCACTTAATCAGCAACTTCTTTGGAAATAGTCTAATCCTGACATCAAACAACCATACTCTCTTATCTTTCTCAAACTGCTTATGGTTGATATGAGAATCATGCCATATCATCACTCGCTCCTTATACTGTAGGCTGTTTGAAAAGGTTGTGTCTATAAGCTCTTCCACGGCTGCCAATTCTGCTTTCCTTTGATCGCCTATACTTTCTAGATCCAATAATATCTCCGTGATAGCCCATAGCGACTTATGTTTAATCTCAACAGGTAAATGGCATCGCTTGCCAAAAACAAGACGAAAGGGAGATGTACCCAAAGGGGTCTTGAAGGAAGTCCGATATGCCCACAAGACCGAGTCCAAAAGCTGTGACCAATCCTTTCGGTCTGAGCAGACTACCTTCTGCAATATCGTCTTGATCTCCCTATTCTATACTTCATGAAGACCATTGTTTAGAGGATGATATGGAGTGGCAACTTGATGGTCTATGTTGAACTCGTTAGCAAGGACCTTTAACTTGTCGTGGATAAAGTGAGACTCCCCGCCAGATATCAATACTTTAGGCACTCTAAACTATAAAATGATATTTTTCCTCAAAAATTTGCAAACAATATTAGCATCTGCAGTTCGGGAAGGTATGGCCTCAACCCAACGACTCACATAATCAATAGACAACAGAATGTGCTCAAATCCCTGACTCTTAGGGAATGGACACATGAAATCGATGTCCCATGCGTCAAAAAACTCACAAAAGTGAATGGGCTGCATCGGCATCATATCACGTTGTCCACAAGTGCCCATCCTCTGACGGTTAGTACACCTCTTCACAAATTCATCAGAATCCTCGAAGAGGGTAGGCCACCATAGACCGGATTGGAGCACTTTCAGTGTTGTTCTCCTCCCAGAATGATGTCCTCCTGCCTCAAGCTTGTGGTAGTATGTCAGGATGTTGTGGTGCTTCTCCTGAGGAATGCACCGATGACATATGCTATCCCCTCCTTCGTGATAAAGGATGGGATCCTCCCAATGGTAAGACTTGGCCTTCGCAAGGAAGGTCTCAAGTCGCGGCCTGGGCCAAACTTGTGGAACTTTCTTGGCAACAAGATAGTTCATAATGTCAGCGTACCATGGGAGAGAGGCGATATCAAGGATCGCCTCATCTGGGAAGGTCTTAACGTAATAGGATCAGTATACTCAGATTCCTCAAGATTTTCCAAATTGGAGAGATGATCCGCCACCACATTTTTTACTCTAGAATTATCCTTAATCCCAATATCAATTTCCTGGAGTAGAAGGATTCATCTAGTCAGTATCTCTTTGGCATCCTTCTTTACCATGAGGTACTTGATGGCGGTGTGATCTGTATAGATAGTTACTTTCGATTTAAGAATATATGATCGGAATTTGTCCAAGGCAAAAACTACAACTAGCATCGCTTTCTCTATGACAATATAGTTCCACTCGGCGGCATCCAATGTACGGCTAGCGTAGTGAATGGCAAGTGGTACTCCATCCCTCCTCTATCCTACCATGGCCCCCATGGCAAAATCGGAGGCATCCGTCATGATCTCGAATGGGGGAGACCAATCAGGCAGCTGAAGGACAAGAGCCTCAACAACTCGGTTCTTGAGAGTCTCAAATGACGTAAGACACTTATCATCTACAATGAACTAGGTGTCTTTTGTCAACAAATCAGTCAACAGTCGGGCATTTCTGCTAAAGTTGTGAATGAAACGTCGGTAGAAACCGACATTTCCCAGAAAAAACCATAAGTGTCGCAGGATGGACGGTGGATTGAGATTCCTGATGATATCCACCTTGTACGGATCAACCTCCATGCCCCTGTTGGTGATGATATGACCAAGCACCATCCCCTGAGTCACCATAAAGTGACTCTTCTCCCAAGATAAGACAAGATGAACCTTTATGCAACACTGAAGAACACGGTCTAGGAAATCAATACAAGCATCGAACCCCTCGTCGTAGACCGAAAAGTCATCCATGAAGACATCTAAACAGTCATCCACCGAGAATACGGACAACATGAACCTTTGGAATGTCGCTGGGGTGTTACATAGACCAAAGGGCATCTGCTTGAAAGCATGTCACAAATGGATAGGTGAATGTCTTCTTATCCTGGTCATCGGGCGTTATGGCCACCTGATTGTAACTGGAGTACCCATCAAGAAAATAATAACTCTTCCCAGCTAGCCTTTCTATAACTGATCAATAAAAGGCAACGGGAAATGCTCCTTCTTGGTGGCCTTATTCAATCGTTTGTAGTCCTCTCAGACCCTCCAAGAAGTGGGTACCCAGGTAGCTATCTCCTCTCCAGACTCACTCACAACAGTAGTGACGCCCATTTTCTTGGGCACCGCATGCAATGGACTAACCCACTTAGAGTCTGAGATGGGGTAGATGAAATTGATGCTCCACCATTTCGATATTTCCTTCATGACCACCTCTCGAAGATTCGGGTTCAGCCGTTGCTGGAACTCATGCAATGGCTTAGCGTCCTCCTCGAGATAGATATGGTGGGAGCACAGGACCAGACTTATCCCCTAGAGATCAGCAACGCTCCATCCTATTACCTTGCAGTTTCTTTCAAGAACCTCCATCAAACAAGATTCTTACTCTCCAGTCAAATCTGTTGAGATAATGGCTGGGTACATCTCATGCTCACCCGCAAGGATTCTATACTTCAGCGACTGAGGCAAGGGCTTCAGTTCAGAACAACTGGGAGCTGGCAAATCTGGCCTTTGAAAGGTCTGAGTGAATGCAACCAGATCTGAATATGAGAACTCTCACTGATCACGACAAACTGGCGAAGAAGGCCCTGCTGGTGTATCTGTGCTCTGTGCTGGCTCAGTCTCCACCCTAGCTGTTGGTTCTGTGGAAATCAGACAAGGTAATAAATCATCAAATTTTGCCCAGTCTATGTCTAAATCTAAGGGATCTGACTCAGAATTATAAGATACAAAATCTGCTTCGCTATCCCGAACGTGGTCGTCAGCCTCAAAAGTGTCCTCGGCCAAAAGTGTGCTCTTCAAGCTCTCCTCTACTATAAATTGTGGATCCGCAACATCTAAAGGTGAGAGAAGGGCTCGTGAAATGGGATCGGACCAAGTGGATTCATCAGCAGTGATCACAAAGTCGCACTCCTGGTGGACATCTCGCTTTGCCTCTATCGTCTGTTATGCATCACTGAACTACTCTGAGCAAGCTGAGTCTTGCGCTTTGGTCGCATCGATCGTCTCTATTTGTATACTCTCGTCCTCAGAAAGTGTACCTTCCAACTATCATGGTCGGACACCACCTTAGTTGTGGCCAAGAATGGACGTCCTAGAATGACGGGGGTATCAGTCAAAGATTTTGGGATCTCCATGTCCAAAACAACGAAGTCCACAGGGTATCTCAGGCCCTGAATTGTAACGACCACGTCTTTCAACAACCCCTTTGGCCTCTTGACAGATCTCTCAGCAAACTGAAGGATTGTACTGCTCTGTTGAGGAGGGCCAAATTTGAATCGATCGAGTAAGGCTGTCGGAAGGAGGTTGATGGAAGAGCCGTTGTCTAATAGAGTACGGTCAAATCTCTACTCATGGATGTGGCATCTGCCATAGGGAGCTTCTGCATCTGGCCTCGTGGCTGGTAGACGGTTCTGAATAGCGAAGCAGGTGGCATGGGTCAGTACATGGATTTCTATCTGATGGTACCTCTTTTTCCTGCGGATAGTGGTCTTCTCTCTCAAATTCTTCTGGAAAGGAGGGATGTGCTCAAGTGCCTCCTGTAGAGTCAGTTGGATATGGAATCTATCAATTATCTGCTGGTTGAACTCTAACTGTTGATATTTTTTTGGATTTTCTTTTTTATTCCCCTTTGCCAAGAAGGGTGCTTGAGGAAAGGGAATGGCTTGGCCCTCCTCAGATGGAGGGTAAGGAAGAGGTTCTTGCTGCTGAGAAGGTATGGAATCCATACAAGTATCATCAATCATCACATATGGACTCGAAGATGAAGAAACCTTTCCTTTATTATTTTTTCCGTATTTTTCATAATGTCCCAATATACAAAAAACAGAGGTGACACCACTGGAATCAGTATCACCCATGGCATCGGACTTTGCGCCATCAGCACCGCACTCTGGCTCAGCATCTGGGAATATGGTGGCATCAATATCACGCTCTGCATCTGGAGAAGCGAGTCCTTAGTACCGTCAATCGGATCAACGTCTTGGGTGGCTTCATCACCACCCACCATCATCAACATCATCAGCGGCATCACCACCGCTATCCTCCTCGTCTGACGCTCCTGGCTCCTCGTGGTGTCGACGCTAAGATGAGGCACCACCGGCTAGCATCCTACCACTCCTAAGTGACAAAAAGTCAAGTCAACATAAAATGTATATGAAGCAATGTAACCCAGTAAATAACTAGGAGTGGTGGTCTTTGTGAACTGTTCCTACTCAGATTTCCATTTGAGGTTGTTTAGGTTGGGTTCGATCTGAGCGGGTATGGCGTCCTTGCCCTTAATGATCTTCCTCATCTCTTGATGAAACTCATCCATCTACTACCTAAAAGATGCCTGCTGGTCTGAGAGTAGGTGGGCTAGATCATCAAGGGTAGGGATCTCATAGGCTGGCCCATGAGAACCGGACGGGCTGCCTTGCTGAAAGGGAGGCATCTGTTGGAACTGATGAGGGGGAGGCTGAGAATACTGTTGAGGTTGCTGCTGGTGCTGCCTCCACTGCTGTCCCTGCTGGTAGCGATGAGAACCCGACTGAAAGTGCTACTGATGTGGCTGGTGAGAGAACTGGGGTCGCTCCTATAGCTGGTCGAACTGTCCACCATGAGCTGGAGGCTGTTACTGGGATGAGGCACCCCTGGTCAACCACCTGAATCCGGGATGATCTCGGCAGATCCCAGGCTGTTGTCGGTCATACCAAATCCCGCTGACTTCCATCAATGACTCCTGATATTAGGTGGATGGTGGGAGAACTGCCAATGGCTCATCCTGCTGATACACAACCATCTGAGTGTCCTGAGATGGTGGTGGCCGAGAGTACTGGTGGTGCAGTTGCTGGAACGACTCCTCCTGGATGTGGTGGACCTGTCTGTACTAGGTGGAGTGCTGGGACGAGTGGTTGCATCTAGGGTCGGCCCGTGACCTGAGACGGGGCTGAGAAGCCATCTGTGCCTCCTGGAGACACATGATCTGGGTCTTCAGGTTACCTAGGGTATGTGCCAACTGATCTATCTGAGTCATGCCATGGTACGACTTCTTCTCGATGATCTCGATGTGATCTAGCTTCTCGCTGATAATGCCCATATTAGCGGCTGACAACTCTGCTTGTGCTACGACTGCTGAAGAGGTGGATGGACCTGCATCAACTCGTGCTATCCTTTGATAGGACATGGCATGGGGCAAGGGCTTACCCTGAGTGTAGAGCCGGGTCTGGGACATCACTATGTAAGTCTCGTCCATCTCCTAATAAATGGCCCAGACCTGGTCTTCATCCTTGGCAAAATAAGAGCCCCCACAAGAAGCATTCACTAGCCCTTACAGCTCCGATGTCAGCCCACAAAATAAGCTTTGTACTAGGTGGGCTTGGAGATGTCGTGATGTGGACATCGGTCAATGAGCTCACAGAATCGATCCCACACCTCATGGAATTGCTCGTTGGGGGTCATAGAGAAATTGTTGATCAGAGTTCACGTTGCATTCGTCCGACCGAGTAGGTTGTACTCGTTCAGGTACTCAGTCTGGAGATGTTCCCACGAAGTCACATATCTCCCTAAATGCTTCAGTCAGTAGGCTGCTCTGTCAACCACGGAGAAGGGGAATGCCATCATCTTGATCGTGTCCTCATCTATGAATCGGTCATGGACAGTGTTGTAGATCATCTCGAACACTTGTAGATACAGGTATGGCTCCTCGGTGGCAAGCCCGTGGAACTTGGGCAAGAGCTGAATGGTTTGGGGAAGAAGCTTGAAGTCGTCCCGAATGGCTGGCAACTGGATCCAGCAGTGTGTAAGAGTTACACTAGGGTTGCGCAACTGTCTCATCGGTCGTAGCTGCCTAGCTGGCTCCTGCTGATCCTCCGGGTCTTCTGGCTGGCCTCCTGCTCCTCCTCCACCTACGATAATGTCTCGACCAGCTGCTTGTTGCTGCTCATCTCTGTTGGCTTGCATATGCTCTAACTCTTGACGGACTTCAACCATAAAAGCTCCATGATCTCTAATCTAACGCTGCATCGTCTCTAGGGAGGCTAACAAGGTGTTGTTGATGGTGCCCTGGTCTAGAACATACGTGGTAATCTGGGGTTGTCCAACGGTGCGCCCGTCGTTGTTGGCCATCTCTCGAGGCCCTGCAAATGCAAAAGACCCGAACTCAGGTGCCGTCAAGTGAATAAATATGTTTGTTGGTCTCTGTTCGGGCACCTTGGGACTGGAAGAAGGGTGGGCAAGGGGGAACAAAGCAGAATTGAACTCAGGTTCGGAGAGTGGGTCTAGGCTCTTCTGAACCTGCCTAGAAGAGTGAGCCGGAGTGCTCACAAGCGGTGCTGCCAAGGGTAGCCTAAGAGACCTCCGGTCCATCATCGTGGTCTGGAAGAAGTGAAGATGGGATCAGGAAGCAAACAATATCAACAATCAAACCCCAATTCACGTACGTAACGCTTGCGCTGATGACCGTAACGGTTCGGTCTTTTACCTTGTCAAATTTATTTAGGTGACAATTCAGTCGAGCATGGAGATTAAGCGAGTTGTTAGGTACCCGATGCTCCCAAGAGACTCGCCCAATCCAAAAGCTAGATCTTTCCCAGCTAATACAAGTTATGGACCGTTTATCGGCTACCTGATCAACTTGCTCTGTTAAGGATATCGCGACCCGCTTTACCGGAGATCGGAGCGATCCTCACTGGAGAATGACTAACCCCAAGACCAGTAATCTAATGAGAGGTCAGGTGTGGCTCTGGCCTAGTGTGCGGATCACTCTCTCGTGTAAGAAAACTAAACAATGAGGGGATGACTCTCCCAAGGCAGATTTTTAAGTGAGTTGTCTTTCTGGATCAAGTTTGTTTAATAGTCCCAATTTAATGATTATATCTTTTTATGGTATTTTTAAATAATCAAACAAATGCCTAACGAGTTTTTCGGTCTCCTAATTATTTTAAATCCAAAAATGGGGGGAGAAGTCGAAAAAGCTGATGCGCAGTCAAAACTTATGATGCATGCAAGTCAGAAATGTGTACTGATCGCCAGCACTCTACATGCACGGTGATCCACACATAAATTAAAGACATAATTTAGACTAATCTAAATGGTGAAAGAAGAAAACGACCTTTGATGAGCAATTTCTAATCGTGAAGAACAATAGTTAATTGACTAGAGAGAGATCGATGTCCAGTCTCGGATGCCAATCGATGTCCGCCACAACGAATCCTACATACATTGTATATGGCCTCTAGCAACAGTGATCTCTCACTCAATCAGATTAATTTATTATTGTGATTTTTATTAAGGTCCAATTACGAATTTATAGGTGAAGGCAAGGTATTTGGGTTGGGCCTTAATTATTCAAATTCATCGAGAATCAAAGGAAAGAAAATGCAAAGAAAACAAAACTGGTGAAAAACTGTGGTGAGGTCCCCCGAGCACACCTGTGCTCGGCGAAACGGACGCTGCTATGCCAAGTTTCCAAGAAAGAGCCTGAGTGTCCCTGTGTTATTACAACAATAATAATGTGCTGGAAAATAAAAACAACTCTATCCAATATAACTAATTTCTACACGGCCTCCTGCTCCTCCAATGCGGCTTCGCCTGTCGAAAGAAGAAACGTCCTCGGGCGGTCCCCTCGCATAAAAATCATGGCAAAGAGAATGCCAGAAAAATAGTTATATAAAATAGAGACAAAAACAAAAATAAATGGAAATCTGAAAAAAATTACTAAGCCGTGCTCCCCAGCAACGACGCCATTTTGATGAACCAGCCTCACAACTCAGGTTAAGTAATGTCAAAGGTCGTTGCGACCCGAATAACAAAGCGGGAAGTCAATCGAGAAAATAAGAGAACAACTCAGATAAATCAACCAAAGCATACAATATAAAGTCAACGGTCTCCGCTATTTATTTAACCTGGTATAGCTACTATGGTCGAACACAAGGAGCACAGAAATGCACGAAGTAGTCATAAATTTGGGTGAATAAAAATTTTTTTTGTGGTTTTTAATTTGCAAATTTTTATATTTTCAAAATGAGAGCACAAGCAAAACAAACAAAAAGAACAAGGTAAAAACAAGATTCAACAATTTTTAGTAAGACTAAAAATATCCAAAACATGAAATAAAAATATTTTTATGTTTTTCAAATATTCAGATGTATTAGGAAATTTTATGGGTTTTTCAATTTTTATATGATTTTATAAAAATCAAATTAGGGAAAATAGGGAAAACAATGTACGGCCTGGACCAAAAGGCAAATTTAAAATATCAAAAGTGCCCTAATTACCGAGTTGTGATTTTTATGAAAAGTAAACTAAATTAGCCAACCACAGAAGCTGAAATCATAATTTTTTCGATTTTTTTTGAATTTTGAATGATTTTTATAAGTTTTCTAGAGTTTTTAGCTTTTTAGGGTTTTCCTATGGGATAATGCAATAAAATAGGACTAGAACAAAAACACAC
The DNA here is from genome assembly GCA_037367405.1 of Ottelia alismoides. Classification (NCBI taxonomy): domain Eukaryota; kingdom Viridiplantae; phylum Streptophyta; class Magnoliopsida; order Alismatales; family Hydrocharitaceae; genus Ottelia; species Ottelia alismoides. Next base: position 44,566 of record JAZKJV010000135.1, read on the forward strand.
AAAGATAAGCACATACTAATTTTTTTATTTTTAAAGCAATTTTTATATTTTTTGGTATTTTATAAAACTGACAGAACATGTTTTTAGGGATTTTGATTTTTAGAAAATATCAAATAAAACCAAATTAATTCACAAAAATTCCCATAAATATTATGTGTTAGTAGGAGTTAACTCAAATTTTTATGGAATTTTTGGAGTTAATTAGGTATTTATTTGATTAAAAACAACACACACAACAAGCAGGGACTATTTGCAATTATTAGAAAGTTTGAAGACCAATTAATAAAAGATGTAAAAATCTAAGGGTCGAGCTTGCAATTTATCCAATTAATTCACGCACATGCTCAATAAACCACGCACAGGGGCATAATTATCCAAAAATAATTCTATTCAAAACATAACATCCATCATGTCTAGGGTAGATATTACAAAAACACCACAACACCACGTGGGACGGTACGTGAGTTCAACTCAACTGGACTTAAATGCAAATACTAAAAGTTCGAGGTCCAAACTTTAAATTCATTAAATTACAACTTTATTTAATGGACTAAATAACTACACATAAAAGTGCGTGATAGAACTTGTAATATACCCTTAGGCATGTGCGGTACGCATGATGGCTCTAACGGCTCTGATCCTCCTCTACGAAAGGATCTGATGTTATGAGGAATGTCAGGGACGTGCGGTGGATTTGACCTATCTGATATGATCTAACGGTCTGAGAGGCTGCAGCAATGGTTGGCTCAGATCAGAAGTGGGGATCTGCTCCTCATCCAACGATGGTGGAAGATGGTGGGCGAACTGAAGAATGGCGAACTTCAATCAAGGATGGGTGCGCATCCTTTGGGCTGATCAAACATCCAATTGGTCTAGCACTTCCATAGGGGTGCTCCGCGTCGAATGCCGGAGGTGGATCGGCTGAAGGATGGTCGGATGGTCAAAGCACAGGAGCTTCACCTGGAGCTGCTCCGCTGAGCAGATGGAGGTCTGGTAGGGGCTCCTAACGTGCAAGGGCAACTGCAAATGAAAGATAGGACTCGGGGCTGCGCTTCGGTTCAATTTATTGGAGTTGGAAGTGAAAGAAGCAGGGGTGAATGGAGGTTTGTGTTTCCGGCGTAGATGGAAGGAGGAAACCCAACTTGATTCCTGCTCCGATGAGAAGGATTCAGGTGATCAGATTGCGTCAGAATATGGACGATGAAATGGGGCGTACATATATGCAGTTGGATAGGTAAAATGGGCACTCTAACTGGTCGGTCGGAGCAAGATACGTGCGGCAGAGGTGGAATGCAAGATCAAAGTGAATAGGAGAACATGAGCGAAATAGGTAATACCTGAGGTTCTGGATGAACTCATGAGCTTCAAGCGAAGGTGGGAGTCGGGGTTGTGGCTTTAACCACGCTGCGGAAGGCGAGGAGGTTAATCACATTGGCGCTCGCCGGCTACATAGAAGAGCTACTGCTTCAAACCACCACCTTGCTCCAAAAGCACACTCTGGTTGCTGTCACTCCATTGAAGGAACATAGGGATGAGAGAAGGGGCGAGGCACGAGCTCCGGCTCTGGGTAGGTGGACGAGATACTATATATAATGCTCGAGGGTCTAGAGGATCGGCAAAAAGTGCGAAACCCAAGAGTGATCCGGATCTGCCAAGGGACCTGCGTAGATGTCAGATGTACGGTGTTTATCGGGTCCAAATCTCGAGGCAAAAGGAGCTCATAGTCGGGTTATAGAAGGAGGAGAAGTAGGTCCGACGAACAGGGTCGCGTCGGGTCATGTCTGGAAGATGGTGTTGACCCGCGGTCAACATCAGATCCTGGCCAATCAGAAAAAAGGATTTTACAAAATATTTACAAAATCAATAAAAAATAATAAATGAATTTAAAATAAAGTGCACAAAATAAAAAACGGTTATTATTTTTCAAGGATTTTTTCTATGATTTTTAATTATTTTTATGAAAAATAAATTATTGTATATACAGTATATGGTGTTATATATAGGCATAATATACATATGTATTTTGCATAATTATTATTATTTTGTTATTTTTGCACAAATACTTAAATTTTGTATTTTATTTATTTTCAACAAGTTTTTAGGGGTACAAAATAATTTTTATTTTATTTTTATGGTCTATTTACAGGTATGGAATAAATAGGGAGTGGGACAAATATACATGCATTTTGTACAAGTGAGAGAGGTTTTTATTTTTATTTTATTTTTCTGATTTTATTTTTTGTTTTATTTTTAGAAATATATACAATGAGGTAGTAATAATATTTTAATTTTATTTTATCACAATAATAATTATTTACATACCTAGGTAATATGTACAATATAGAATAGGCCCCCTCTCTCTGCTTATTTTATTTGGCGATCAGGTCAAGGCTTGACCTTCTCTTGGGGTTCGGGTCACTCTGTATTTATTCTAAATACCTCCTTCCTATTTCTTTTCCTTTATTCTTTTAGTTTTGCACAAATACATGCTAAATATATAATGCTAACACATGCATGATGAATGCTAACTTATTGTATCTACACCTATTTACATGATGCTTTGCCAAGATAAAAAGCTAAAATAAAAGAATAAAGAGTGAGAATCAGGGATTCATCACCCCCTATACTTTACCTTTGCTAGTCCCTTAGCAAACACTTATTTGAAAAAGAAGTGAAAAAGAGAAGAAAAGAAAAAGAAGGAGAATCAAGTTTGATTATTAAACTTGTCTTCATTAAATTGAAGTATGTAGCTCAGTCAGACCTTTGATTATTACTTTGTTGGAACCTTATTGGGACATAAGTTTAAGACTCAATAACCTCTAAGTTCCACAAAGTTATGGTCAAGACTCCTCGATAATCCAGATCAGAACAAGTATACATACACAAACTCTAATTACCATGAATCTTTTCTTATAATGTGTAAGTGATATGTAGCTCCCCACATAAGAAATGACATGGCAACAACCTCCCTCAATAAGGTAACTCTAATGCCCTAATCCAGCAGCTCTTTCCTCAAGGAGCGGGGTATTCCATTCTAAGTTCAAGTTCAAACGACTCAAGAAGGGGGGCGAGAAGAGAATGGACTGGGGCCAGTGTAGCCCCATATTCCTGAGAGCCCAACCAGCGTAGCGAAGTCTCCCACTGCAAGCTTCATGAGATGAGAAGGTGTAGCACAAGCTTTGCTTTATTTGACTATATACACTTCAGTAGGCATTTTATTTTCAATCAGGCCCTCCACTTTTTTGGAGTTTTTCTTTCTCTTGCACATTTTTTTATTTGTGCATATGTACAACATATGTACATGGTGCAACATTAATACATAAGGACTTTTTCTTCTTGAGATAGTAGACTATCCCTCTTTTGAAGCATTATTGCAACCCATAACTCCTATCTTTAGACCTCAACACCGTCAGACTAAGTTGAGGCACACTTCCCTCCCTAAAGGAAGACGAGAGGTTCTGCCTAGAAGTACTACCCTCGTATGATGCCCCAAACCAATGGAAACTGCATCCACACCACCTCATCCGTGTGGAGCTGAGTGTAAAGTGCAGGTACAAGTAAAGCCATTGTCCGTGAGAGCCATGTGTGCATTGTTAAGTGTTCTACTTAGGCCCATCAAGATGACATGAGAACATAGCCTAGTGGACTCAAAGAATTAAGTCACTAATGGACCTGAAAAGTCTTAACCCTAAATCATACACGGTTCCTATGAGAATTAGGTGGATTAAGGTCTTAACCAAGCTTTATTTTCCAATTTAATTCTAGACTAGTTTAACTATCAACTATGATTCAGAAGAATATCCAAATATATACAATAATCTTTTTATGCAAAGTTTTTGAAAATGTGTAAAATATTTGAAAATGTTTGATTGCATGCATGAATGCAGACGTTTTCAAACTATTTACAAACATTCACACATGGATTTTTGCAAACTTGTATTTTTTTCAAACATTTTACAAAAATTTTGTACTATATACATAGCTTTGATATAAAAGTATTTACAAACTTTTCACCAGCAAAACATTTTTACAACATCTGTACAAAAATAGTTTTTAAAAAATGTTATGTATGTGCAAAAATGAATTTTATGTACAAGAAAAATTTTGAAATTTTTGTGATTTTTAATAAATAATTTTTAACTATTTTATTTATTAACACATTCGCTCAAAGTACAGTTATGGATAAAGCATATATGGAATTTATACGACACCCCCCCTATACTTAGCTCGAATGATGTCCTCAGAGTGAACAAATAGCGATGAAGACGACATGACTTGTTCTTAGTATAGGGAAATGAAAAGAAAGGCTATACTATAATGATGAATAATAGAATAGCATCAATAGAGCTCGATGATTCCCTCTATACTTAGGATTAAGTAATCCTAACTATAGCAGATTTTCCACAAAGGGAACATCGAGTGAGAGAATGTACAGAGTCTACCTCCCTTATACTTAGGGTAAAATATCCCTAAGTATAGGAAACAAAATAGAGGTAAAAAGAACCAAGAGAATAATCAAAAATCTGACACCCCCTATACTTAGGGTAGAGTACACCCTAAATATAGCATAATCATAAGTTGCAAATGGGGTGTTAGACAAAAGAATGCGATGATATGGACATCTGGAACTATACAATGTGGAAGAAAGTTATAATCAGGCACGAGATGCAACTGATGTGAGTCAAAGACCACCTCTCATGCAAAATGAATCAGGGCAATGTCAACAATCAGCCGATCATGATCTAAATATGGCTTAAGGTGCTGACCTTTGATGCGAAAGGTGGACTCAGATGACATCTCAGATATGTCGATACTACCATTGCCATGCACCTTTCAGACCGGGTATGGTCCCTTCTACTTACTCTACAACTTCCCTTGAAATAGTCTAAGCTTGGCATCAATAACCATACTCATTGATCTGGCTCAAACTGCTTATGGTTGATATGAGAATCATGCCATATCTTCACTCACTCCTTATAATGTAGGCTGTTTGAAAAGATTGTGTCTCTAAGCTCCTCAAGGGCTGCCAATTCTACCTTTTTTTGATCACCTATACTTTCTGGATCAAATAATATCTCCGAGGCAGCCCATAGTGACTTATGCTTAATCTCAACAGGTAAACAGCATGGCTTGAAATAAACGAGATGAAAGGGAGATGTATCCAAAGGGGTCTTGAAGGAATTCTGATATGCCCATAAGACCGAATTCAAAAGTTGTGACCAATCCTTTCGATCTGGGCGGACTATCTTCTGCAATATCGTCTTGATCTCCATGTTCGATACTTCAGCAAGACCATTGGTCTGAGGATGATATGGGGTGGCAACTTGTTGGTCTATGTTGAACTCATTAGGAAGGGTATTTACCTTGTCATTGATAAAGTGAGACCCCCCATTAGATATCAATACTTTAGGCACCCTGAACCGTGAAATGATATTTTTCCTCAAAAATTTGCAAAGTCTTAGCATTTGCGGTTTGGGCGGGTATGGCCTAAACCCAACGACTCACATAATCAACAACCAATAGAATGTACTCTAATCCCTGACTCTTAGGGAATGAACCCATTAAATTGATGCCCCATGCGTCAATTACCTCACAGATGTGAATGAGATGCATCACCATCATATCACACTGTCCACAAGTGCCCATCCTCTGATAGTCAGTACACCTCTTCATGATTTCATCAGAATCCTTGAAGAGGGTAGACCACCATAGGTCAGATTGGAGCACTTTTTATGTTGTTCTCCTCCCAAAATGATATCCTTATGCCTAAAGCTTTTGGTAGTATGTGAGGATGTTGTGGTGCTCCTCCCGAGGAATGCACCGATGCTAGACGTTATCCCCTCCTTCATGATAAAGGATGGGATCCTCCAAATAGTAAGACTTGGTCTTCGCAAGGATAGTCCCAAGTCACTTCCTGGGCCAACCTTGTGGAACTTTCTTGGCAACAAGATAGTTCACAATGTCGGCGTACCATGGGAGAGAGGTGATAGCAAGGATCGCCTCATCTGGAAAGGTCTCTGTAATAGGATCAGTCTGCTAAGATTCCTAAAGATTTTTCAAACGGGAGAGATGATCTGCCACTACATTCTTGACTCTAGGTCCATCCTTAATCTCAATATCAAATTCCTGGAGTAGAAGGATCCATCTAGTCAGTCTCGCTTTGGCATCCTTCTTTGCCATGATGTACTTGATGGCGGTGTGATATGTAGAGATAGTCACTTTCGATCCAAGAATATATGATCGGAATTTGTCCAAGGAAAAAACTATGGCTAGCATCTCTTTCTCCGTGACAGTATAGTTCTAATGGGCAACTTCCAATGTACGGCTAGCGTAATGAATTGCAAATGGTACTCCATGCCTCCTCTGTCCTAGCACGGCCCCCACGACAAAATCAGAGGCATTCATCATGATCTCAAATGGGAGAGACCAATCAGGCAGATGAAGGATAGGAGCCTCAACAACTAGGTTCTTGAGAGTCTCAAATGACGCAAGACACGTATCATCTACAATGAACTCGATGACTTTTGTCAATAAATTAGTCCACGGTCAGGCAATCCTATTCAAGTTGTGAATGAAACATCGGTAGAAACTGACATGCCCCAGAAAAGACCGTAACTGTTGTAGGTTGGACGGTGGATTGAGTTTCCTGATGATATCCACCTTCGCCGGATCAACCTCCATTCCCTTGTTGGTGATGATATGACCAAGCACCGTCCCTTGAGTCACCATGAGGTTACTCTTCTCCCAAGACAAGACAAGATGAACCTCTATGCAGTGCTGAAGAACACAGTCTAGGCAATACAGACAAGCATCAAACACATCGTCATAAACCGAAAAGTCATCCATGAAGACCTCTAAACAGTCACCCACCATGTCCAATAAAATGGACAACATGCACCTTTGGAATATCGCCAGGGTGTTACATAGACCAAAGGGCATCTGCCTGAAAGCATAAGTCCCAAACGGACAGGTGAATGTCGTCTTATCCTTGTATTCGAGCACTATGGCCACCTAATTGTAACTGGAGTACCCATCAAGAAAAGAGTAGTGACTCTTCCCTTCTAGCCTCTCTATAATATGATCAATAAAAGGCAACGGGAAATGATCCTTCTTTGTGGCCTGATTCAATCGTCTGTAATCCACATAGACCCTCTAAGAAGTAGGTACCCGGGTAGCTATCTCCTCTCTAGACTCACTCACAATAGTAGTGATGCCTGTCTTCTTGGGCACAACATGCATTGTACTAACCCACTTAGAGTCGGAGTTGGGGTAGATAAAATCAGCGCTCCACCATTTTGATATTTCCGTCATGACCACCTCTCGATGATTCAGGTTCAGCCGTTGCTGGAACTCACACGATGGCTTAGCGTCCTCCTCGGGATAGATATGGTGGGAGAAAAGGGCCGGACTTATCCCCTGGAGATCAGCTACATTGGATCCTATTGCCTTGCGGTTTCTTTCAAGAACCTCCATCAGACGAGATTCTTGCTCTCTAGTCAAATCTCCTTAGATAATGATTTGGTACATCTCATGCTCACCCGTAAGAAATCTATACTTCAACGACTACGACAAAGGCTTCAGTTCAGGACAACTTGTAGCTGGCAGATCTAGCCTCTGAAAGGTCTAAGTGAATACAAACATATCTGAATGTGAGAACTCTCGCTGATCATGAGAAACGTGTGAAGAAGGCCCTGGTGGTGTATCCGTGCGCTATGCTGGCTCATTCTCCACCCTAGCTGATGGTTCTGTGAAAATCAGATAAGGTAATAAATCATCAAATTCTGCCCAGTCTATGTCTGAATCCGAGGGATCTAACTTAGAATCACAAGATACAAAATCTACTTCACTATCCCGAATGCGGTCATCAACCTCAAAAGTGTCCTCAGCCAAAAGTGTGCTCTCTGAGCTCTCCTCTGTTGAAAACTATGGATCCGCGACATCTAAAGGTGAGAGAAGGGCTCGTGAAATGGGATCGGACCAACCGGCTTCATCATCAGTGATCACAAAGTCGCACTCTTGGTAGACATCTCGCTCTGCCTCTGTCGTCTGCTCTGCATCGCTGAACTTCTCTGAGCAAGCTGAGTCTCACGCTTTGGTCGCATCGATCATCTCTATTTGTATACTCTCACCCTCTATGTGAAAGTATACCTTCTTACTATCATGGTTGGTTACTGCCTTAGCTGCGACCAAGAATGGACATCCTAGAATGATGGGGGTATCGGTCACAGATTCAGGGATCTCCATGTCCAACACAATGAAGTCCACGGGGAATTTCAGGCCCTAAATTGTGACGACCATGTCTGTCAACAACCCCTTCGACCTCTTGACAGATCTATCAGCAAACTGAAGGATTGTCCTACTCTATCGAAGAGGGCCAAACTCGAATAAGTCGAGTAAGGATGTCAGAAGGAGGTTGATGGAAGAGCTGCTGTCTAATAGAGTACGGTCAAATATCTGCTCATGAATGTGGCATATGATATAGGGAGCTCTAGCATCTGGCCTCTAGGCAGGCAGACGGTTCTGAATAGCGAAGCAGGTGGCATGGTCAGCACATGGATTTCTGTCTGATGGATCCTCTTCTTCCTGCGGATAGTGGTCTTCTCTTTCAAAATCCTCTAGAAGAGAGGGATGTGCTCAAGTGCCTCCTGTAGAGTTAGTTGGATATGGAATCTATCAACCATCTGCTGACTGAACTCTAACTACTGATCTTTTTTTGGATTTTCTTTTTTATTCCCCTTTGCCAGGCAGTGTGATTGAGGACAGGGGATTGTTGGGCCCTCCTCAGATGGAGGGTTAGGAAGTGGTTCCTGTTGTTGAGAAGGCATGGAATCCATACAAGTATCATCAATCATCACAAACAGACTCGAAGATGAAGAAACCTTTCCTTTATTAATTTATTTGGTATTTTTCATGATGTCCCGAGATACAAAAACTGGAGGTGACACCACTAGAATAGAAATGGTGGCATTAGTACTACCAACAGCATCAGACTCTGCGGCATCAACATCACACTCTGGCTCAACATATGGGAATATGGTGGTGTCAGTACCACCCTCTTCATCTGGAGAAGCGACGTCCTCATTACCGCCAGTTGGATCAACGTCCTGGGTGGCTTCAGCACCACCGTCATAAACATCATCAGTAGCATCAGCACCGCTATCCTCCTCGTCTAGCGCTCCTAGCTCCTCGTGGTGTCGTCGCTCAGATGAGGTGCCGCCGACTGGCATCCTACCGCTCCTAAGTGACACAAAATCAACAACAAATGTATACGAAGCAATGTCACCCAATAGATCACTAGGAGTGGTGGTCTCTATGAACTGTACCTGCTTATATTTCCTTTTGAGGTTGTTTGGGTCGGGTTTGATCTAAGCGGGTATGGCGGCCTTGCCCATAGTGATCTCCCTCATCTCTTAATGAAACTCGTCCATCTCCTGCCTAAAATAAGCCCACTGGTATGAGAGTACGAGAGCTAGATCATCAAGGGCTGGGTTCTCATAGGTTGGCCCATGAGAACCGGATAGGTTGCCATGCTGAAAGGGAGGTGGCTGCTGGAACTGATGAGGGGGACGCTAAGAATACTACTGAGGCTGCTGCTGGTGCTTCCTCCATTGTTGTCCCTGCTGGTAGAGACGAGAACTTGATTGAAAGTGCTGCTACTGTGGCTGGTGAGAGAACCAGGGCTGTTGTTGTGGCTGGCTGAACTGTCCACCCTAAGCTGGAGGCTACTGCTTGGATGAGGCACCCCCGGTCGACTACCTTAATCTGAGATGATCTCGGTGGATCTTGGGCTGCTGTCGATCATACCAAATCCCATTGACTTCCATCAACGGCTCCTGCTCGTAGGGAGATGATGGGAGATTTGCCAGTGGTTGATCCTGTTGATACACCACCATCTGAGTGTCCTGAGATGGTGGTGGCTGAGAGTACTAGTGCTGCAGATGTTGGAACGGCTCCACCGGGATCTGGTGGACCTGTCTGTACTGGGCGGAGTGCTGGGATGAGCGGTTGTTGCTAGGGTCATCCCGTGACCTGAGATGGGGCTGATAAGCAATTTGTGCCTCCTGGAGACAAATACCCAGTGTCTTTACCAACTGATCAATCTGAGTCATGTCGAGGCACTGCTTATTATCGATGATCTCGATGCGGTCCAGTTTCTTGTTGATAATGCCCATATCAGCGGCCAACGACTCTGCCTGTGCTACGGATGCTGAAGAGGTGGATGGACCTGCATCAACTCGTGATATCCTCTAATAGGACATGGCATGGGGCTAGGGCTTCCCTTATGTGTAGAGTCGGGTCTGGGGCATCACTGTGTAATTCTCAGCCATCTCCTCATAGATGGTCCAGACCTGGTCTTCGTCCTTGGCAAAATAGGAGACCCCACAAGAAGCATTCACTAGCCCATGCAGCTCTGATGTTAGCCCACAAAAGAAGCTTTGTACTAGGTTGGGCTTGGAGATGTCGTGATGTGGACACCAATCAATGAGCTCACGGAATGGATCCCACGCCTCATGCAACTGCTCGTTGGGGATCATAGAGAAATTGTTGATTAGAGCTCGCGCTGCATTCGTCCAGCCGAGTGGGTAGTACTTGTTCAAGTACTCAGTCCGGAGCTGTTCCCACGAAGTCACATATCTCCCTAAATGCTTCAGCCAGTAGACTGCTCTATCAACTAGGGAGAAGGGGAATGCCATCATCTTGATGGTGTCCTTATCCACGAATCGGTCGTAGACAGTGCTACAGATCATCTCGAACTCTTGTAGATGCAGGTGTGGCTCCTCAGTGGCAAGCCCAAGGAACTTGGGCAAGAGCTGAATGGTTTGGGAAGGAAGCTTGAAGTCTCCCAGAACGGCTGGCAACTGGATCCAGCGGTGTGTAAGAGTTGCACCATGGTTGTGCAACTGTCTCAATGGTCGTGTCTTCCTAGATGGCTCATGCTGATCCTTCGAGTCTTCTGGCTAGCCTCCTGCTCCTCCTCCACCTACAGGAATGTCCCCACTGACTGCTCGTTGCTGCTCGTCTCTGTTAGCTCGCATCTGCTGGACTTCAACCATAAAAGCTCCTTGATATCTGATCTGATGTTACATCGTCTCTAGGGATAATGACAAGGTGTTGTTGATGGCACCCTGGTCTATAACATACGTGGTACTCTGGGGATGTCCATCGGTGCGCCCGTCGCTGATGGCCATCTCTCGGGTCTTTACAAAGGCAAAAGACCCGAACTCGAGTGTCATCAAGTGAATAAATATTTGTGCTAGTCTCTACTTGGGCACCTCGGGACTAGAAGAAGGCTGGTCGAGGGGGAACACAGTGCAATCGAACTCGGGTTCAGAGAGTGGGTCTAGGCTCTCCCAAACCTACCTTGATGAGTGAGTTGGAGTGCTCGAAAGTGGTGCTGCCAAGGAAAGCCTAATGGACCTCCGACCCATCATCTTGTTCTGGAAGAAGTGCGGATGAGATTTAGAAACAAACAAGATCAACAATTAAACCCCCCATTCACCTATGCAAGGCTTGAGCTGATGACCGTAATGGTTTGGTATTTTATCTTGTCAATTTTATTTATGTGATAATTTAGTCTAGCAGGGTAATATCAAATACTCGACGCTCCAAAGAGACTGGCCCAATTCCAAAGCTATATCTCTCTCAGCGAGTACAAGGTGCGGACCGTTTACAGGCTACTCGATCAACTCGCTCTGTTAATGATATCGCGGCCCGCTTTATTGGAGACCGGAGCAATCCTCACTGGAGAACGACTAACCCAAGACTAGTAATCTAACGAGAGTCTAGGTGTGGCTCTAGCTTAGTGTATGGGTTACTCTCTCGTGCAAGCAAACCAATGAGAATGACTCTCCCAAGACAGATTTTTAAGTGAGTTGCCTTTTAGGATCAACTTTGTTTAATAGTCCCAATTCTATGGTTATCTCTTTTTATGGTATTTTTCAATAATCTAACAAATACCTATCGATGTTTTGGTCTCTTGATTATTTTATGTCCAAAAATGGGGGGGGAGAAGTTGAAAAAGCCAATGAGTAATAAAAACTTATGATGCATGCAAAGTCAGGAATGCATACATGTCGCCAGCACTATACGTGCAGGGTGATCCGCATATAAATTAAAGATAGAATTTAAACTAATCTAAAAGATGCAAGAAGAAAATGGCCTTAAATGAGCAATTTCTAGTTGTTAAGAATAATAATTAATTCACCAGAGAGAGAGATCAATGTCCGGTCTCGGATGCCGATTGGTGTCCGCCGCAACGGATTCGGCACACGCTGTATACGGCCTCTAGTGGCGCGTGATCTCTTACTCAATCATATTAACTTTTTATTATGATTTTATTAAGGTCCAATTACGAATCTATAGATGTAGGAAAGGTATTGGGCCTTAATTATTTACGTCACGATCATAGAAATTCCTAAATATAGGGGCTAAATTCTTCGAGAATCAAAGGAAAGAAAATGCGAAGAAAACAAAACTGATGAAAAATCACGGTGAGGTCCCTCGAGCACACCCGTACTCAACGTTACAGACCCCGCTATGCTAAGTGTCCAAGAAAGAGTCTAAGTGTCCCTGTGTTATTACAACAATAATAATGTGCTGGAAAATGAAAACTATTCTATCCTATATAACTAATTTCCTCCTGGCCTCTTGCTCCTCCTCCAATGCGGTTACACCTGTCGAAAGCCGAAATGTCCTCGGGCGGTCCCCTCGCACAAAAATCAAAGCAAAGAGAATGTCTAAAAAACAGTTATATAAAATAGAGAAAAAACAAAAATAAAAGGAAATCTGAAAAGACTACTAAGCCGTTCTCCCCGGTAACGGCGCCATTCTGATGACCCGACCTCACAACTCGGGTTAAGTAATGTCAAAGGTCGTTGCAGCCTGAATCACAAAGCGAAGTCAATCAAGAAAATAAGAGAACCACTCAGATAAATAAACCAAAGCACACAATATAATGTCAGTTGTATCTATTATTTATTTAACCTAGTATAGCTACCAGGTCGAAAATAAGGAGCACAGAAATGTACGAAGTAGTCGGAAATAAGGTGAATAAAAACATATTTGCGTGGTTTTTAATTTGCAATTTTTATATTTTCAAAATGAGAACGCAAACAAAACAAATAAAAAGAACAAGGTAAAAACAAGCTTCAACAATTTTTAGTAAGACTAAAAATATTGAAAATAGGAAATAAAAATATTTTTATGTTTTTTAAAATGATCTCTTACTCAATCATATTAACTTTTTATTATGATTTTACTAAGGTCCAATTACGAATCTATAGATGCAGGAAAGGTATTAGGGTTGGGCCTTAATTATTTACGTCACGACCATAGAAATTCCTAAATATAGGGGCTAAATTCTTCGAGAATCAAAGGAAAGAAAATGCGAAGAAAACAAAACTGATGAAAAATCACGGTGAGGTCCCTCGAGCACACCAGTACTCAACGTAACAGACCCCGCTATGCTAAATGTCCAAGAAAGAGTCTAAGTGTCCCTGTGTTATTACAACAATAATAATGTGCTGGAAAATGAAAACTATTCTATCCTATATAACTAATTTCCTCCTGTCCTCCTGCTCCTCCTCCAATGCGGTTACGCCTGTCGAAAGCCGAAATGTCCTCGGGCGGTCCCCTTACACAAAAATCAAAGCAAAGAGAATGTCTAAAAAACAGTTATCTAAAATAGAGAAAAAACAAAAATAAAAGGAAATCTGAAAAGACTACTAAGTCGTTCTCCCCGGTAACAGCGCCATTCTGATGACCCGACCTCACAACTCGGGTTAAGTAATGTCAAAGGTCGTTGCGGCCTGAATCACAAAGCGAATTCAATCAAGAAAATAAGAGAACCACTCAGATAAATAAACCAAAGCACACAATATAATGTCAGTTGTCTCTTTTATTTATTTAACCTAGTATAGCTACCAGGTCGAAAATAAGGAGCACAGAAATGTATGAAGTAGTAGGAAATAAGGTGAATAAAAACATATTTGCGTGGTTTTTAATTTGCAATTTTTATATTTTCAAAATGAGAACGCAAACAAAACAAATAAAAAGAACAAGGTAAAAACAAGCTTCAACAATTTTTAGTAAGACTAAAAATATCGAAAAATAGGAAATAAAAATAGTTTTATGTTTTTTAAAAAATCAGATGGTTTTGTTAATTTTATGGGCCTTTTCCAATTTTTATATGATTTTATAAAAATCAAATAAGGGAAAAAAGGGAAAACAATGTACAACCTAAACCAAAAGGCAAAATTAAAATATCAAAATTGCTGGGTTATGATTTTTATGAAAAAGTATACTAAAATAGCCAATTACAAAAACTGAAACCATATTTTCCAAAATTTTTAGAATTTTTAATGATTTTTATAAAGTTTTCTAGAGTTTTTACCTTTTTAGGGTTTTTCTAAGGGATAATGCAATAAAATAGGACTTTAATGAGAACACACAAAGCCAAGCAAACAATAATTTTTTTGTAATTTTTGAAACAATTTTTATATTTTTTGGTATTTTATAAAACAAACAGAACATGTTTTTAGGGTTTTTTATTTTTAGAAAATATCAAATAAAACTAAATTAATTCACAATAATTACCATAAATATTACATGTTAGCAGGAGCTAATTATAAATTTTATGTAATTTTTGGAGTTAATTAGGTATTTATTTGATTATAAACAACACACATAGTAGGCATGGACCTATTTGCAATTGTTGGAAAGTTTGCAGACCAATTGATAAAAAACCTAAAAATCTCAGGGTCGAACTTGCAATTTGTACAATTAGTTCACGCGCATGCTCAATAAACCATGCACAAGGGCTAAATGCTAATATACAAAAAATTCTATTCAAAACATAACATCCATCAAGTCTAGGATAGATACTACAAAAACACCACAACACCACGTGGGACGACATGTGAGTTCAACTCTACTAGACTGAAATGAAAATACTAAAAGTTCAAGGTCCAACTGTAAATTCATTAAACTACAACTTTATTTAATGGACTAAATAGCTACACATAAAAGTGCAGGATAGAACTTGCAATATACCCTTAGGCACGTGTGGTCTGCATTATGGCTCTGGCGGCTCTAATCCTCCTCTACAAAAGGATCTGACAGACTGAGGAATGTCGGGGACGTATTGTGGATCTAACCTGTCAGATCTGATCTAACGGTCTAAAAGGTTGTAACAACGGTCAGTCAGATCAAAACCGGGGCTATGCTCCTCATCCAACAATGTAGGAAGATGGTGGACGAACTGGTGAATGGCGAACTTCGATCAAGGACGGGTGCGCATCCTTTGGACTGTTCAAGCCTCCGACTGGTCTAGCACCTTCGTAGGGGTGCTCCGCGTCAAATGCTAGAGGTGGATCGGTTGAAGGATGGTCGGATGGTCGGGGCACAGGAGCTTCACCTAGAGTTGCTCCGCCGAGCAGATGGAGGTCGGATAGGGCTCCTAACGCACAAGGGCACATGCAAATGAAAGATAGGACTCGGGGATGCACTCCGGTCTAGTTTATTGAAGTTGTAAGTGAAAGAAGCGGGGGTGAATGGAGGTTTGGGTTTTCGGCGTAGATGGAAGGAGGAAACCTAGCTTGATTCCTGCTCTGATGAGCAGGATTCAGGGGATCAGATTGCATCAGAAGATGGATGATGAAACGGGGCGTAGATCTATGCTGTTGGATAGGTAAAATGGCCACTCTAACTGGTCGGTCAGAGCGAGATACGTGTGGCAGAGGTGGAATGCAAGATCAAAGCGAATAGGGAAACAAGAGCAAAATAGGTAATACATGAGGTTTTGGATGAACTCCTAAGCTTCAAGCGAAGGTGGGAGTCAGGGTAGCGGCCTCAACCATGCTTCGGAAGGCATGGAGGCTAAACACAGCGATGCTCGCCGGCCACGTAGTTGAGCTGCTTCTTCAGACCACCAACCTCCACTCAAAAAACACCCTCCATCTGTTGTCACTCCACTGAAAGCACTAAGGGATGAGAGAAGGGGTGAGGCATGATCTTTGGCTCTGGGTATGCAGAAGAGATACTATATAGGTTGCTCGATGGTCAAGAAGGATCGGCGTAAAGCGCTAAACCCTAGAGTGATCTGGATCAGCCAAGGGACCCGTGAAGATGTCGGATGTACGAGTTTTATCAGGTCCAAATCTCGAGGCAAAAGGAGCTCAGAGTTGGGCTAGAAAAGGAGAAGTAGGTCCGGCGAACAGGGTCGGGTCAAGCCTGGAAGAGGTCGTTGACCAGCAGTCAACATCATGTCCTGGCCAATCAAAAAAAGGATTTTACAAAATATTTACAAAATCAATAAAAAATAATAAATGAATTCAAAATAAAAAGTGTACAAAATAAAAAATGCTTATTATTTTTCAAGGAAATTTTCTATGATTTTTATTTATTTTTATGAAAAATAAATTATTGTATATACAATATATGGTGTTATATATAGGTATAATATACCTATGTATTTTGCATAATTATTTTTATTTTGTTATTTTTACACAAATACCTCAATTTTGTATTTTATTTATTTTCAACAAGTTTTTAGGGGTACAAAATAATTTTTATTTTTTATGATCTATTTAAATGTATGGAATAAATAGGGCGTCAGACAAATTTACATGCATTTTGTACAAGTGAGAAAGGTTTTTATTTTTATTTTTATTTTATTTTTCTTATTTTTATTTATTTTTAGAAATATATACAAGGTGGTAATAATAATATTCTAATTTTACTTTATCACAATAATAATTATTTACATACCTAGGTAATATGTACAATATAGAGTAGGCCCTCTCTCTCTACTTATTTTGTTTGGTGATCATGTCAAGGTTTGACCTTCTCTTGGGGTTCGGGTCACTCTGTATTTACTATAAATACATCCTTGCTTTTTTTTTCCTTTATTGTTTTATTTTTGCTCAAATACATGCTAAATATACAATGTTAACACTTGCATGTTGAATGCTAACTTATTGTATCTACACTTATTTACATGAGACTTTGCTAAGATAAATAGCTAAAATAAAAGAATAAAGAGTGAGAATCAGGGATTCATCAGTATCCTGAACCGTGAAGTGATGTTATAACTAGAAATTGACAAACGATTCTCTTATCGGCAGCTCGAGCAGAGATAGCTTCTACCCAACGACTCAAATAGTCCTCGGCAAGCATGATGTATTCATAGCTCTGACTTTTAGGAAATGGACTCAAGAAATCAATTCCACATGCATCGAACACATCAGATATCTGAATGAATTTGAGGGGCGTAGAATCTTTCGAACTAAGGATTTTTCATATCTTCTGACAATCAGTGCATGCTTTGACATATTCAATGACAACCTTGAATAGTATGGGCTACCAGAGGCCACACTACATTATATTTGCTGATGTTCGACTTCTAGAATGGTGTCCACCAGATTAGAGTTTATGGTAATGCTTGAGAACACTTGTGTACTCCTCATGAGGAATACACCGACTCTAAATGCAATATGCTCCTTCCTTAAAAAGATATGGATCTTC
Source organism: Ottelia alismoides (assembly GCA_037367405.1). Lineage (NCBI taxonomy): Eukaryota > Viridiplantae > Streptophyta > Magnoliopsida > Alismatales > Hydrocharitaceae > Ottelia > Ottelia alismoides. Next base: position 62,089 of record JAZKJV010000135.1, read on the forward strand.
CCTTTAGTAGAAATGGATATCAAGCATGAACTTGTCCTTCTTGATTCTCGTCCAATCTTGTGGGACTACACCAGAAATGAGGTAGTTCACAATATCATCATAATAGGGGAGGGATACAATATTGGGAATGGATTCATCAGGGAAGGTCTCTCTTATCGGTGCATTGCTCAGTTGAGTTCATGGCTCTCAATTCTAGATAAGTGATCTACTACCATGTTAGTTTACCTCTGATTTCAAAATTGAATTCATGGAGGAGAAGGATCCATCTGAGTAAGCGTGATTTGGATCTTTCTTTTGTTGTAAATATCTGATAGCAGAGTGGTCAGTAAAAATGATGACTTTTAGACCTAGAAGATAGTATTTGAACTTCTCTGGTGAATACTACTACCGACAATTCTTTCTCTGTAATTGTATAATTTCTACGTGATTCATAAAGTATTTTATTAGCATAGTGAATGGCATAGGCAACTTGTCTCTTCTTTGTCTGAAGACAACGCCAACTACAAAATATGTTGCGTCTATCATGATCTCAAGTGGAAGAGATCAATCTAGTGGCTGTGGGACTGGAGCCTAAGTGACTAAATCTTTCAACTACTGAAAGTATTGGAGAACCTGCTGATCAACAATGAACTCAATCTCCTCGCATAAAAGCTCAGTAAGAGGTCGGGTAATTCAACTGAAGTGCTTGATGAATTTTCGATAAAATCCAACTTGCCCTAGGAATGACCTCACATTCTTCAATGATTGGGTTGGATCTAGTTTGAACATTACATCCACCTTCGTCAGGTCAACTTCCATGCCTTGCTTGGAAACGTGGCCTTGCACAATACCTTCAGTGACGGTGAAGTGGCTCTTTTCCCATGATAATAGAAATTGACTTCATGACACATCTAGAATACTTTGTCTAGGTACATAAGATATGAATTGAAGCTATCATCATAGACTAAGAAATCATCCATGAAAACTTTGAGAAAACTCCCGACCATATCAGCAAAGATGACAAATATGCATATTTAGAGAGTGGTAGGAGCATTGCACAATCCAAAGGGCATTCTATGAAAGGCATATGTGCCGAATGGGCAAATGAATGTTGTTTTCTCTTGGTCCTTAAAGGCGATCGCCACCTAGTTGAACCCGAAGTACCCATCTAAGAAATAGAATAATTTCTTCCTGGCCAATCTTTCAAGAACTTAATTAATAAACAGTAGAGGGAAGTGATCCTTCTTTGCTGCAATCAGATGGTGGTAATCAACACACACATCCCACAATGTTAGTACTCGGGTAGAGATCTGCTCTCCTTGGTCATTTTTCACCATGGTGATCCTTGATTTCTTTGGCACTACATGCAGGGACTCACCCATTTTGAGTGGAGATGAGGTAAATGAAGCTTGCTTCACACCACTTCGTGATTTCCTTCATCACTATGTCCCACAGGTAAGGGTTCAATCTACGTTGAAACTCGCAGGACGGTTTACAGGCATCTTCAAGATAAATATGGTGTGAAAACAAGGCAGATTTATCCCTCAAAGATCTGATACTTTCCAAAAAAGTGCCTCGCGGTTCTTCTTTAAAACCTAGAGCAATAATGATTCTTTATCCGAAGTCAGCATGATGTTGATGATGACCGGATACATGTTCTCTTCACCCACTAGAAAAGCATACTTCAGACCTGCTGGGAGCTCTTAGAGTTCAGGTAAATGTAGAGTCTGCTCCGTGGACACTTCAGATACTACGTTGGTTGGTGAATGGTTTGCTGCAATTAATGAGGTGTTAGTCACTTTTGACTTTGAGGTGAATGTACCAAATATATCTGCAATGAATTCTTCATAATTGATTTGGCATGAATCTTCTTCAAAAAGGTTGATGAGTTATTCAAAATCAGTTTCCCAGTTGACATTGGAGCAAGGATCGACTATGCTTTTTAGGTCCTCCTCTAAAGAAAGGACTTCCTATGTCAGAATATCATTCAGAGATTTTTTTGATCACTGATGTTAACAATATCACATTCTTCATCTATTGATTTTGGCTTCCTCTCATCAGATATGGCTTTTGGCTCGATGATCATGTCCATGGTGACCTTGTCACTGAAGGAGCGAAATGTGATCTTTTTAGACTTATAATATATGACCGCTTTGGCATTTTGAAGGAATGGTCGACCAAGAATAATGGGAGTCTGGAATAATGGTGCAGGAGAGTCCATGTCTAGGTCGACAAAATCCACTGGGAAGTGCATGTCCCGTACAATCATTGTAAAGTCTTCTAATAAACCACTAGATCTATTGATGGATCTATCAGCAAAATGAAGGATCATGAGTGGGCTTAAGCAATCCTATCCTGAATTCTTCATGTAAAGAGGAGGGCATGAGATTTATAGAAGAGTCGCTATCAATTAGATTCAGCATGGAAGTCTAATCGAAAATCTGACATATGATTAAGGGCGCTCCTTTGTCTTTTTTTTTTCAATGGGAAATCACTAATAACATTTACAGTGGCCTTAGTTAAGATGTGTTTTTCTCCTCTATTGTGTTTGTTCTTCTGGATGTGATGCTTCAAGGTACATGCCTCTTTCAAACCTTTCTTCATAGCTAGCATGTATTCCATGGCCTTCATCAATGGCATATTTAATTTTCAATAATTTCTACAACATTAAGGTCTAACAATGCATTTTCAATTGTTTTTTTGTTTTTTTTTTGAATTTTTCATTGCAAAAGGAAAAGGAATATTCACATAAGGAAAGGCATTGTTCTTTTTACATCATCAATTGCAATTGACCAACTAGAAGGAGAGCGGTCATTCAAAATTAGCAAAAACAAATCTACATCACGTTTGACTTCGTCGCCTGGATCTGTAGTTGTCGCTAGTGCTATCTCCTCCTGGGACGGTATGACTTGGCTTTGGCTTTTATTTTATTTTTGAAGATTTTAATTTTCTATTTTTTTGGTACTTTTGATTATGGTGGTGGTTGTGCTCTAGTGTTGCTCCTCCATCATCTTCTTCCTCATCAGGCTCTGTTACTGGATCAGCTGATGTAGAAGTTGACTCTCTAGAAGATCCTTTATTCTTCCCCTTTTGTGCGGAAGATGGCTACATTGTCCTGCCACTTTTGAGGGTCCTTTCATGAGACAACATAAAATCTGAAAGACTTGACAGTACATGATCGGATGGCATATCATAAACTACATGCTCTTTACACTTGAAGTTAGTGGGGTTGGCCTTGACATGCATGTGAATATGAGTTTTGGTGGTGGTGACTTCATCAAGCTTCTGGCTCATCTCTTATAGGCCTTTAACTAATTGGGTCAGGTAGTCAATAGAGGGGTACACAGGAGCTACCTCAGATGATTCAACATGTTGATCAAGTTGGAGTGATACTGCTGGTGGGAAAATTAATGATTGTACTAAGGAGGAAGTTGTTGCTAATGAAATTGAGTAGGGAGGTATTGGTTCTAATGAGTAGTCGTGTACTAATGATGCGGCTAGTACTGGCAGTATGCCGGCTGGTGGTATTTCTCACTATGTCTCCATGTATTCTGATATGGTGGAGACTGGTTCTGTAGAGGCTGGTGTTGCTGGAAGAACTTCCCACCGAAAGGTTGGTGATACAGTAGAATTGTAGAGGATTGGCCATGTTGCTATCCCCTGGACAGGACAATTGTGCATCATCATTCCAGATGATGTTCATTTCTAGGATTTGGGGCGATGGCGGGAAAAATGCATCTGCATATGATGGACGCTGGAGCTCAAACTGGTATATGACGAGCTACTATGACAGCTATTACGGTGCCTAATAAATCCTAGATTTATCTACTTTATTTATTTACATTCTCTCTCTAGCTTAATAATGAAGGATATGGTATAATCTTAAAGCGCATCACGGAAGCATGAGCGTCGTATCAAATACGACATAGAACGACTAGTCGCACTAGTTGTTCTATGCAGCAGAATATAAAAATTTTCATGCGATGAAAACACATGATCTAAGAACGATTCTCGGATCATTTCACCTAGAACCACATCAAGTATAAAGGAATACCTCTTGAAGCGTGGTTGATGGAGTCCCTACGAAAAGAGACCTCATGTCTCAAGTATGATCGTTGGAGAAGACGCTTGCGAACGCGGGGATGAGTCACGTGATCCTCCCAATCCAACAAGTTGATCCAAGCACAGTGAACTCCTGATCTCGTCGTACGAGATTGAACACCTTCTTCATGAGCGTAGCACTCCAAAGAAGATAGAGAATCGAAGAACGTCGAAGTGGCGGTGCGGTGGCGAAGCGACGATAGCTTCTCTCCTCTAGGGTTTGGTGGACGACCACCAAGAAGGAGAGAAGAGAGTTGATGTGTAGAATGAGAGAGAGAGAGAGAAGAGAGAGTTGTATCTCAATTGCATAACCTTAGAGAGCATGATATGCCTCTCTATATATAGGGTTTTGGGATCCATGGATCACAATCCATGGGACACATAAAATCAATGGATGAGATTGATTTATGTTCAATCTAGTGGTCAAGATTGTTGTTGGTAAAAACGAACAACTAATAATCTAATTTAGATCAAATATATTTGATAAATCAAATACAATTCAATCCTAAATTAAATCAAGAAATTATGGAGATAATCATCATGGAGATAATATCTCCCCATGAAACATGGTGGGCAGCCACCAATTCCATATAGGACTTGGTAGCCATCCACATGTTTCCATGTGGAGGCAATCTCATGAAATCTCATGAGATTGCATATCTCCGTGAAAATCTCCATTAATTTTCCAACAACTTTTGTTGTGATTTATTCTTCAAAAATAATTCATAATTAATTTTGAGAATATTGCAATCTTACCATTGGAATTTTGTGAATCACATTCACAACCCAAAACAAAAAAATATAATTTACATTTTCAATTAATTACACAATGTGTATCCAATACACATCAATAATTAATTAACAAATGTAAATTATAATTAGCTCTCTCTAATACATTATAAATCACATTTATAATATATTATGAATAATTGGTTATTGCTATCCACATTATTCTTATCCACAATAATTAAATCACATTTAATTATATTGGATAACTTTCACATGCATCAAGATAATTAAATCACATTTAATTATCATTCTTATAATGCTCAGATATAATTCAACTATGGAATTATTCTCGAACCCCTTCAAGAATAATGTGATTTCTCTCAAGATACTTGGAGATAAGGACATGGCGATTGTATTATTCCACGTATAGTGACTTGGATATTGAGATCACATCTCAAATCCAGATCTTATGGACCTCTCATAGATGCTTGATTAAATCAAGGCCGTAAACTTAATCTTCTCATTGCATCTGAATCTCATTCAGATCAATGTCCAATACATGGACTAAGATTAGGTCACTTCTCTACTGAGAGGAGTCACTAAAATCCAAACCTGTTTCATCACTCCCTCGGAATGGAAGCATCATGGTTAAACAATCGTTTATGATCAAATCACCCTCAGGTAATCCTAATACTTGTACGTCCTGCATTCTAGAAGACCTATGATCAACCTGAAGATATAGATCAATTTTACACTGTCATCTTCATGGTTTGTCACCAAGTTTCTAAATCTTGGTCATTGGGAATTGGTATAGATCATATGCTTTCCCAAAGCATATATCTTACCTTCAAATTCATGTCATGCTTCCAAAGCATGACGACGATGCATGGAATTTGATCATTCTCAATACCTCATGAGTGAGCTCATATCTCCTGGTTCACATTTGAACCTGTATGATATTTTGAGAGATCGTATTACTCATATATCCTTACATGCACACCAGCTCGCTGGTGTATAGACCTTGGTTAGGTCATCAACCTATTGGTCTGCCAAATGTACACACTCAGACATATAGTAACACATCTATCTTTGGCCAAAGGATGTGTGCCTATGTTGTGACAATATTCAACATAGGTCCTTAGTTATCTCGATCTCGTTAAGCCAATCCTTTGACTCAACTAATATGACACCTCTGAATCACTATTCCCATGCAGAGGACCTACATCAAGAGGTCGGTCAGATATCCGCCATATGAGAAAGGATTGCCATCTCCTACTTAGGCTAGAGATCATCACTTAATAATCATTTGATGGTGCTTGATGAGTCCTCTATCTAACTCCTTAGATATTCATCCAAGCACTAGCCTCTATGATCCAATCATTGAATCAAGAGCTGTATGATTATCAAGTTGGCCATGGTGCATAGCCCTTATTGTACAGTGGGACCTTATATGCAAATTAGTTATTCTTCATTTCGGATCAGGGAATGATATTCTCAATAACATTTATTGCATAATGGCTCGTCGTGGGCTCGCATGTCCAACAATCTTGCACTAGCCTAAAAGCCATTAACATGAAAATCATTAAACCCACACTCATGTAACAATCATAGGCTATTTGGAAAAATAGCTAGGTAAGCTGATCAGTCACTCTGTTCTCGAGGGACTATGCTAAGTCCTTTTTTGACACTTGCATATCTCCTAGTAATAGTGCTCGCATCTAATGCGAATGTTGTATCTTATGCAACCAATACTCATTCTTGTCAGTTATAGTGTCCTTGAAACTATAGCTTAACAATTACTATAACCAATATGTCCACAATCCTTATCAGAACACCCTTACTCTTGGAGATCTCTATCTCCTAAGGTATCCATAGTTAAGACCTTTTTGATCACTATCTATAAAGTCCTAATTTCTTGAAGATAAGACTTTGAGATCACTATCTCAAAAATCTTTTCATCGTTGAAGATATTGTTATCACTGCAATCAAGTGTTTTATCTCCTTAGCAGGATTAGTAACATTTACACTCCCACTGCATGGCAGATGTCTGGCTTTTGTACATATCTAGCATACACCAGGCTTCTCGTAACTGATGCACAAGGGCAGACAGTTCCAGCATTCACTTCCTCAACTCTTTGAGGTGCTATCCCTTTAGATAGGTAAGTACCATATCATAAGGGAAGGAAGCCTTTCTTGGAATTTTCCAGAAAATGGAACATATCCAAGGTGTACTACTAATGTAACGGTCAAAATACCCTCTTTTCTTTGCTTCTGAACATCTTCAGAACTAAGATCTAAGAGGTATCCTTAAGATCATATCTCAAGGTATGGAATAGCTAGTCTATAAAACAGTCATTATTATCCTTATATCATTCCAAATGATTAGGCTATCATCTACATATAACACGGTGAAAACAATGGCACTCCCACTAAGCTTCACATGGTACATCAATATTCTATCTGAAATCATAACATTTATAATTTCATCAAATCTATCTTTCAACTATAAGAAGCTTATTCGAGTCCATAGATGGAGTTTCTTTAGCTTGCAAACCTTGCTTTCCTAAACCATGAAGCCCTGGGGCTACTTCATATGAATATCCTTGGAGAGATATTCGTGGAGGAATGCAATCTTGACTTCCATCTTGAAGATGTCAAATTCAAGTTGTGTAGCTATAGTTAGCAATAATATGATGAGTTTAAGCATGATCACTGGAGAGAAAGTCTCATCTCAAGCGATGTCTTCTTTTCAGTGTGTAGCTCATGGCTACGAGCCGTGCTTTGAAGGTTTCTACCTTCTCATCAGGTTTCCTCCTTCTCTTGAAGATCCATTTACACCTTAACGGGTCTTATCCATATAGGTGGATCCTCGAGGGTCCATATACAACACTTGTATATGAAGTCTACTATAGACTTTATTGCTAACATCCATCTTTCCATGATGTGATCTTCAGAAGCTTCATCACATGAAGTTCGATCATTGTCACATTTCTCTGACACATGGAATTCATCCTCAAACTTACTTGAAGAAGTATTAGTGTTTCATCTTCAATTATTCTGTTAGTTTCCGATTTCAGGAGCCTCATTATCTTTTCAAGATTAAATGAGTTCCTTTACTTCATTTTCATCTTGATTCTCAAGAGAGTCATCCACTAAGAATCACATTCTCAGAGATGAGATCTTTTAAGAATCTCAAGGTCATAAAGTAGGTATCCAATATCATCCTTTATTTTCCTAATGAAGTAGCATTCTCTGGTGCTAGATTCTATCTTACTAGCATGGAACCATATAAGGATATATATATATAATGTAGTCTCTACCACATATATATATACCTGGAAACTAAGAGATAATTACCCTAATATTAATCATTGATCAAAATCATGTCACACATGATCTAATTGTATCTTCCTACAACTCTTATTGAGTTTAGGTGCATTATGAGGATTCTTATCTCCATAAGGCATTCCTTTGAATTCGTCTAATAGGTACAAGCTACCTAGATTAAATTCATTTCACCTTCCTTCAATCTTTGGTTCTAAACCAAAAATTATGAAATCTTTGATCATTTAAAAGTTTTCTTAGGTGAAGGGAATAAATTTCATATAACAATTAATCATCAAATGATATCACATATCATCAATATTTATTATGATACAAATGATCCACATACATCAATATGTATGAGATCATGATTACCTTGACATATTACACCATTCCATGGAAGGGTATATTGGACATTTTTACTTTTGAATACAATATTCACAAGTATGTAAGATTTGAACCTTCAAACAATCTAAAGTTTCATCTCTTACTAGTTTATTGATCACATCAACAAACAAATGTCCAAGGCTTGATGCCAGGTCATTGTCAAATGATCTTTCATTCTCCTATTGATCTTTTAAGGTTTAATTTCAGTATTAGAAATGTTAATGAACCATTCATTAATTTTCTAATTTAGTAGAGTCCACTAGATTGTAGATTACTATCTGAAATATTTCCATCATAACTCTTTATGATAGGTCTATTCCAGAATTCATGTTTATTCCCAACATGTAGAAATAAACAATGAGTGTATTCTAATATCTAGGTCATAGAGATATTCTCTAAGACTAATGGCTCTCCCAATGAAATTATGAAGTCTATTTATCCAATAGAGGTTCTTGCAACAATTGCATTAACATCCATGTGGATGACTATTAAACTTTTAAAATCAAATTTTATAGTCTTCTAATACATATGCAAACAATTGCAAGTGTTATTAAAAGATTGAGATACAATTATTAGACTCCTTCTTATCAAATAAAAAAGTCAATTTCAATGATTATATTTATATTATTCTGATGCATTATACGAGTCCTTCTCTAAGGATTCTAGGTAGACATGATAGTCATACTATCAACACATCAGCTTGTTGCAGTATTGGCATTCATCCAACTCTTTGGATGTCATATGGAAGTCATAGAAGTATAGTCAACTCTTTGACTTTCCTTCTGACATGGGTCAGACCCACGCTTCCATTGCGCTCCCTTCTTCTATGAACAACCATTGCTTAAGACTAAGGATCTCTTATGTTGAACTCAAAAGAATTCAATGTAAGAGTATTTCAACATTTATACATGCTTCATTCAATTCATACAATATGAATATTATGAAGCTTCATGAATGACTAGAGTATAGAGAGAGCAGAAAGATGACACTCATCACATCTACATACATATTAAACTCTTAAAACATTGGTTCAGGTAGGTATTCAAACATTTTGAATACATCATCTCTTATAGAGCCACTATTCTGCATGATGTAGTGAACCATGTCATTCATGATTAAAATGTCGAGAGCACATACGCATGCCTTAAACATCTTCTTAAATTTTATAAGGATTATTCGAAAATTACGATCATCATCGACATGTCACTTCCAAAGTACATTCGATGAGATCAAGATTATAGAGACATATAAACCCGAGGGTTGTAGTCCTATTGTCCATTTAATTGCCATTCCTTATTATTATGAGGAAACTTGCACCTTTAAACTACATACAATATGTGTTTAACTGCAAGTATAATATTTTGATCATGGATCCAATCCATGATATTTCACTGGTTATTGTTGAGTATAGTATTGAGTGGGTTTAATGAAGAAATTAACTGAAATAAGAAATTTGCATAAGTGTATATATTTATATATATACATATTTTACTTTGATTTAGGAATTTTTATTTCAAAGTTGTCTTGCCTTGTCAACAATGAAAGTTCATTCCCTTAATCACTTTCAATGGAAGAGATATACTTACCGCTATATCTCTAGCAAGAACTGGGATCTCCTCTTTACCTTTGTCACATCCCAATAATATGAGAATCTGTGACTCCAATAAAGAGAAGCAGGAACACATTCTGCCTTGCAAGTCCACCTTGCATTCTCAATTCGGTCTTTAACACCTGGGCCCACCACCCCTAAGGTGATGTTGACCCAACGTTAATTGAACCAACCGTCAACAGGAATAGTACTCGCTATGCGCATTCCAACATCGTCCCAATAATATGAGGATCCAATATTGGGGTCACTACGCATACAGCCTTACTCTTTCGAGAAGCAAAGAGCCCGATCCAGATACGCTTGCATACAAGAGCTATCACTTCGGACAAGCATCTCCTACATGCAATCACTGGCGACGGAAACCCTTCGCCTTGACGGGAAACCATGGATGTCACTTATGTGATCCTCCATCTCATATTCAAATTTTAATTAATTATCATGAATCATATTCATATAATTAATTCTTCCAAGGGAAATACACATCTATTCATAATAGAGTCTTTTAATTTGATATAATTAATTCGATCTCATTAAATCAATTATCAATCCAATTTAATCAACAAACTTGATTTTACTTGAATATATGGTACTATCTTAAAGTACGTATTAATTTGAATTTTAATAACTAGAAAATACATCATGATCTCTCAGGCATCATTCGTTCCCTACCCGTTGTCATGGCCAGTATCGGCGGGAGTGGGACGGACCGCAACCGGTGCGACCCGCTGCCAAAACGCTACCCGACTAGACATCATATCTGCCTCGGGAAAAAATAATGCCGAGCCAATCATTTTGTACTTGAGATGATCATCGGTTCTTCAACTGAAATTATACCCTATAGTAATAATCAAAACAATTTTGATTATAAGGAAATTTGCTAACCAAATTCTCAATCCTACTCAAGCAAATTATTTGTTGATCGTGTTTCCAATTATGATCTAGATCAAATCTAATCAATTTATTGGTTGAGTCCAAGTCAATTAAGGAAATAATCATCATCAAATATTTTCCATAATTATTTCATGAAATTAACAATTAATTTCACTAATTGACACTGACTTGGTTTATGATTAGGAATGTAATTTCAGCAGTGACCCATACTTACTAAAATTAACATATCTCAATCAATTCAAATCCAAATTAGACAAAATAAGTTTCTAAATATTGCTAATTTGATTTAGGACAGAACCTAAGTAATATTTCATGCATTTATAGGCGGATCAAAATAGTAAGTAACTCATTAATCATGTTAAGATTCACAGTTCCCGCAACAGTGAATACATGTTCATTAAAACAACCATATCTCGAGCAAACAGAATCCAAATTACGTAAAATCAGATCCTATGTTTTCCTTATTTAATGAGGAACAAAATTCGATGATTAATTCGTGTTTAAACGTTTTAAACAGGGGCGATTTTATTCATTAAATAGATGTGCGAAAATCAAATGTGACAAAAAACTTTCGCAACCTTAACGAACCCAAGTCATCCTAGGTTTACGGATCGTATCAAAACCTTCAACCTAAGGCTCTGATACCACTAGAAGGATATGGTATAATCCTCAAGCGCATCATGGAAGCATGAGCGTCGTATTGAATACGACGTAGAACGACTAGTCGCACTAGTTGTTCTATGCAGCAGAATTTTAAAATGTTCATGCGATGAAACCACATGATCCAAGAATGATTCTCGGATCGTTTCATCTAGAATCACATCAAGTATAAAGGAATACCTCTTGAAACTTGGTTGATCGAGTCTCTACGAAAGGAGACCTTCTGTCTCAAGTCTGATCGTTGGAGAAGACGCTTGCGAGCGCGGGGATGAGTCGCGTGATCCTCGCAATCCAACAAGTTGATCCAAGCATGGTGAACTACTGATCTCATCGTATGAGATCGAACACCTTCTTCACGAGTGTAGCACTCCAAAGAAGATGGAGAATCGAAGAACGTCGAAGCAGCGGCGCGGTGGTAATGCGATGACGGCTTCTCTCCTCTAGGATTTGGTGGACGACCACCAAGAAGGAGAGAAGAGAGTTGACGTGTAGAATGAGAGAGAGAGAGAAGAGAGAGTTGTATCGCAATTGCATAACCTTAGAGAGCATGGTATGCCTCTCTATTTATAGGGTTTTGGGATCCATGGATCACAATCCATGGGACACATAAAATCAATGGATGAGATTGATTTATGTTCAATCCAATGGTCAAGATTGTTATTGGTAAAAACCAACAACTAATAATCTAATTTAGATCAAATATATTTGATAAATCAAATACAATTCAATCCTAAATTAAATCAAGCAATTAAGGAGATAATCATCATGGAGATAATATCTCCCCATGAAATATGGTGGGCGGGCACCAATTCCATATAGGACTTGGTAGCCATCCACATGTTTCCATGTGGAGGCAATCTCATGAAATCTCATGAGATTGCATCTCCATGAAAATCTCAATTAATTTTCCAACAACTTTTGTTGTGATTTATTCTTAAAAAATAATTCCTAATAATTTTGAGAATATTGCAATCTTACCATTGGAATTTTGTAAATCACATTCACAACACAAAACAAAAAATATAATTTACATTTTCAATTAATTACACAATGTGTATCCAATACACGTCAATAATTAATTAACAAATATAAATTGTAATTAACTCTCTCTAATACATTATAAATCACATTTATAATACATTATGAATAATTGGATATTGCTATCCACATTATTCTTATTAATAATATCTAAATCACATTGAATTATATTGGATAATTTCCACATGAATCAATATAATTAAATAACATTTAATTATCATTCTCTTAATGCTCAGATATAATTCAATAATGGAATTATTCTTGAACCCCTTCAAGAATAAGGCGATTTCTTCGCAGATACTTGGAGATAAGGACAGGGCGATTGTATTGTTCCACGTATAGTGACTTGGATATTGAGATCACATCTCAAATCCAGATCTCACGGACCTCTCATAGGTGCTTGATTAAATCAAGGTCGTAAACATATTCTTCTCATTGCATCTGAATCTCATTCAGATCAATGTCCAATACATGGACTAAGATTAGATCACTTCTCTATTGAGAGGAGTCACTAAAATCCAAACCTGTTTCATCACTCCCTCGGAATGGAAGCGTCATTGTTATATAGTCGTTTATGATCAAATCACCCTCAGATATTCCTAACACCTATACATCCTGCATACTGGAAAACCTATGCTCAGCCTGAAGATATAGATCAATTTTACACTGTCATCTTCAGGGTTTGATAACCAAGTTTCTCAATCTTGGTCATTGGGAATTGGTATAGATCATATGCTTTCCCAAAGCATATATCTTACCTTCAAATTCATGTCATGCTTCCAAAGCATGACGACCATGCATGGAATTTGATCAGTCCCAATACCTCATGAGTGAGCTCATGTCTCTCGGTTCACATGTGAACCTGTATGATCCCTTTGAGAGATCGTATTACTCATATATCCTTACATGCACACCAGCTCGTCAGTGTATAGACCTTGGTTAGGTCATCAACCTATTGGTCTGCCAAATGTACGCACTCAGACATATAGTAACACACCTGTCTCTAGTCAGAGGATGTGTGCCTATGTTGTGACAGTATTCAACATAGGTCTTTGGTTATCTCGATCTTGTTAAGTCAATCCTTTGACTCAACTAATCGGACACCTCTGAATCACTATTCCCATGCAGAGACATGCATCAAGAGGTCAGTCAGATATCAGCCATATGAGAAAGGATTGCCATCTCCTACTTAGGTTGGAGATCGTCACTTAATAATCATTTGATGGTGCTTGATGAGTCCTCTATCTAACTCCTTAGATATTCATCCAAGCACTAGCCTCTATGATCCAATCAATGAATCAACAGCTGTATAATTATCAAGTTGGCCATGGTACATAGCCCTTATTGTACAGAGGGACCTTATATGCAAATTGATTATTCTTCATTTTGGACCAGGGAATGATATTTGCAATAACATTTATTTCATAATGGCTCGATGTGGGCTCGCATGTCTAACAAATAAAACCAATAAAATTCATTAATAATTAAACTTAATTAATTATTAGTATGTTGTAAATTACAAACCCTAATTATTGTATATTAATAACCCTATCATCATGCCTATATTTTATGTGTTTATTATTTATTAAAAAATAAATAAACATTAGATTAATATTATACATAAATTATCATAATTTATAAAAATGAAAAATCTAAAAAATAATAAAAGTAATTAAAATAAGTAATTTTATTACATAAAATTATTTACAAAAGTATTTTCAATGTATACATGACTTCTTCTCTCTTTGAGTTCTACATAAAAGGTGTAGATCTCATTGAGATCTACAACTTTCATGTTCATTTTTTTTCGTACATTTCCTTACTATTTCTTTTTTATTTGATCAATATTTTTTATTTGTCTTTATTCTTATTGGGCCACGTAGTGCCTTCAAAGCATGCCACGTCTCCCGACTCTTTATTAACCAATGCCCCTTCCTCCACCATTTGATCAAGTCTCCTGCATCCAATACATGTCATCCATGCCCTCTTTGCTCTCCACCACAGGATAAGATCATTAGATCTAATCCTTCCCGCCCGCACCCGCCTCCATCTCAATCATTGGATCATATCATCTACGGTGGAGACTTCATCCCCAACCTTCAGCTTCCACCTCTATGAAGCGACACAAGTCACTTACCACCCATCTTCAACCTATTTCTCCTATCACCTCCGATAACCTCCCAACCAACCTCTTATATTCTTCTCTTCGTCTAACTCCAATCTTCAACGCCATCTATCTAACTCCTCTTTGTCTTAACTTCTCTAGCATATGGTGCTGGTTGAAACCACCACCTGGAAACTAACTCCGCCAACCATATTGACCTCAAATACTCCCTCTCCGCCTCCATCAACCGCCATCTGCCACTTCTGAGGAACCATCGAGCTCCATCCCTTCCATCTATGATAGAGATGGAGAGAGAGAGAGAGAGCAGTACCTCTAACGAGATCCGCATCTTCTATAATGTGTAGAACCACTACTATTGCTTGAGCTTTGGCCATGTAACCTTAGGTCCATTAAGCGATGATAGGAACTTCAAAGATCCTTGTTAGGATCAAGATTCACCATTCCAACCATCTTCTTTATCCATATCCATTCAAGTAAGGTCTCTGAACTTGGTTTTGAATTGAATACACAATTTATTTCACTAGTTCCCTTCTCTTAATCCAAGATTTTATCATCTAGAAACCATCACTATACATCACGCCTCCATGTGTATCTTCAAGTGAAACCTCTTCACCTCTCCATCTGTGTATCCATGTCAATACTTTCTCAGTCTTGAAATGAATGAGAACCCATTAGGGCTCTAATTCCTCCATCTAGTTTGAGCCTACAGTTCACATCAAATCCCCTCGAATTCATTGCTTATGTTGCGGTATGTATGTTGATTAAGTTGCAGAGTCTCAATGGTCGGAAAATCTGAGGAGCTATGTTCTCCTCCCTCATAGTCGGGGAAGCTTCATCGAACCAGACCTTCATCCACCATTGGAGCAACAACTGATCATCGTCATTTTCTCCAACTCTTTTCAGAAGCATATGAGCATTCACTAACCTAAGAAAAGCAATAGAGGAGATATGACCAAGTCTCCATAGCATTGTCTGTAATCCAACATTCAAGGAGGAAGTGGAAGAACATGAGGTTACAATTGCCATAGGACCCTAGTGATTGTGCGGACCAGATGTAGCCACATTACTCCTCCAAAGCAACATTGTTGGATATGTGAGCCCACAACGAGCCATTATGCAATAAATGTTATTGCAAATATCATTCCCTAATATGAAATGAAGACCAACTAATTTGCATAATAGGTCCCTTAGTACATAAGGGTTATGTACCATGGCGATCTTGATGATCATACAACTATTGATTCAATTGTTGAATCATAGATGCTGGTGCTTGGATGAATATCTAAAGAGTTAGATTGAGGACTCATCAAGCACCATCAAATGATTATTAAGAGATGATCTCCAGCCTAAAAAGGAGATGGTAATCCTTTCTCTAAAGGCTGATATCTAACCGACCTCTTGAAGTAGGTTCTCTACATAGGAATAGATATTTAGAGGTGTTAGATAAGTTAGGTCAAAGAGTTGACTTGATGAGATCGAGATAACTAAAGTCCTATGTCGTATGTTGTCACGATATAGGCATGCATCCTTTGACTGGAGATAGATATTCTACTATATGTCTGAGTATGTACATTTGGCAGACCAATAGGTTGATGACCTAACCAAGGTCTATACACTGACATGCCGGTGTGCATGCAAGGCATACGAGTAATACAATCTCTCAAAGAAATCGTATAGGTTCATAGTTGAAACGGAAGACATGAGCTCACTCATGAGATATTGGTAAGAATCAAATTCCATGCATGGTCGCCTCGCTTTGGAAGCTTGATTGAATTTGTAGGTTTGATATATGCTTTTGGAGAGTATATGATGAGACAGTCTAAGAGAGATCTAAAACTTCTGGTTTAATCTGGGTCTTCCAATATGCAGGATGTATATGTATAAAGAATACCTTAGGGTGATGTGATCATAAATGATTGTATAACCATGGCGCTTCCATTGCGAGGGAGTGATGAAATAGGTCCCGATTTTAGTGACTGCTCTCATAGAGAAGTGATCTGATCTAAGTCCAAATGTTGGACCTTCATTTGAATGTGATTTGGATGCAATGAAAAGATTAGATCTACGACTTTGATTTAATCAAACATCTATGGGAGTTCCGCAAGATCTGGATTTGAGATGTGATCTTAATATGCAAGTCACGATACGTGGAACAATACAATCGCCCTATCCTTATATCCAAGTATCTGCAGAGAAAGAGCATTATCCTTGAAAGAGTTCATGGATAATTTCATTATTGATATATGTATCCGAGCATTGAGAAATGGATAATTAAATATGGTTTAATTATCATAAATAATATGAATTTGATTCATATTATTTGGTCATATAAGAAGAGTTATCTAAGATAATTAAATATGATTTAATTGTCAAAGATGTGAATAATGTGAATGTGATTCTTGTTATTTGGGCAAATGAGAATAGAGATCCAAGATAATTAAATGTGACTTAATTATAAAGGATATTATTAATGTAGATAGCACTATCCATGATAATCATGGATATTATAAATATGCTTTATAATATGATGGAGAGATTTAATTGTAAATAGAATTACAAATTATATGTTGTTGTGAATTCGATTCACTATAAACAAGTTATTGTAAATATAATTAGCATATTATGTTGGATATATGAATATGATTCATATTTATCAATGGCATGGTTGATTTTTTCACAATTTTAATTTGGAATATTTTTATGAAGATAAGTGCAGTAATAGTTGTTGCATTTTATCCTATATAATAAATATATATTAAGGAAGGAAAAACCACGAACAAGGTGGTCATCTGCCTTGACCAAGTCAAGGGGGGGAGGGACGACCACCCTCTTTTAGGGTGGTGGTTGCCTCCCTTATTATCTATTTTTTTATAATTGAAATTAAAATGAATTAATTTGTATCTTGATAATGGGATATAATTAATTTATTTTAATTAAATTTGTTGTTGCAAATTTATAGCAACAAATCATGGCCATTGATTAAATACATCTTAATCTAAACTGTTGGATTAAGAGGGCACATGAATTGAGATACATATATAGCCAACTAGTATAAAAGTAAGGGTGGCCCTTGCCTTTTAGATGACACGTATAATTCCAAAAGTAATTAAACTCTCTCTATTTCTCTCTCTGTACATGTCATCTCTCTCTTTCTCATTGTGGTCGTCCACCATGGAGCCCTAGAGAGAGTCGCCATCGCCGCAGCATCATCGTTATGTTGCCAGATTGTTTGCTTGTGGATCTCCGTCTCCTTCAGTGTGCCTCGCTCATTAATAATACGTCGAATATAGTGAGACGAGATCAGGAGATTCGCTGCTTGGATTATCAACATGGATTGCGAGGAGCACGTGTCTCATCAACGCGCTCGCAAGCGTCTCCTCTGTTGGATCGAACTTGAGAAAGGAGATCTCTTCATTTAGTGATCTGATCGCAACCACGCTTAAAGAGATAAATCTAATAATTATTTGTGGTTTGGATAAAATGATCCGAGAAGTGTTTTTGGATCATGTGGTTTAATCATTTAAATTTTTTTAAATTCTGCTGCCTCGAGCGACTAGTGTGACTAGTCACTCCCGATCGCATATGATGCGATCCTCACGCTTCTGTGATGCACTTAAGGATTTTTTCCATATCCATAAAGTGTATCAGAGCCATTGTCCAGAGGTTTTGGATGTGATCCATAAACCTAAGATGACTTGGGCATTTTTGGTTGGGTGATGTTTCATCGCATTAAAGCGTTTAAATTAGAGATTATAAATTAGATAATGATCATCATTCAATAAGGAAATCGTGGGATTTGAGTTTGCACGATTTGGAATTCAATTGCTCAAGTTATGACCATTTAAAAGAACATGTATCCACTGTTTTGGGGATGCAGGATAGTGACGTAATTAAAGAGTTAATTACGGTGTTAAAACGCCTAGAAATGTGTATGTCACTCAGTTTCTAGAATATTGATGTAATTAAAGAGTTAATTACGGTTTTAAAATGCCTAGAAATGTGTATGTCACTCAGTTTATGTTATAAATCAAATTAGCAAACTATAAAATCTTATTTTGCTTGATTTAGATTTAAACTAATTGCGATATGCTAATTTTAGTAAGTAGGGGTCACTGCTAGAAATTACATACTTGATCATAAACCTTGTGATTGTCATTCAATGAAATTAATGTATAATAGTTAATTTCCTGAGATAATTATTGATGAATATTTGTGAAATATTTAAATATGATGATTATTTCCATTGATGACATTGACCATAACTAAAACTTGATTAGATATGATCTAGATCATAATTGGTTACATGAACCTTCCAACAAACATTGATGCTTGAAAAGGATTGGGGATTTATTTAGCAAGTCTTCTTATAATGTTATTAAAAAATATTTTGATTAATATTATATGGTATAACTTCAGTTAAAAGATCGATTATCATCTCAAGTACAAAGTGATTAATTGACATTATCCTGACATGAGGCGGATATGGTGTCTAGTCAGGGAGCATTGGGGTAGCAGATTGCTCTATGAAAGGTCTGTCCCACTCCCGTCGGAACTAGCCATGACAATGGGTAAGGAAGGGATAATGTTAGAAGGGATCACAATGTATTTTTCTAATTATTAAAATTTGAATAATATGTGTTTGAGATAATACCATATTTCAAGTAACAATAAAAGAATGTTTATTGGATATTAATTGGATGACTTATTTAATATGATTAAATTAATTAGATAAAATTAAAATTAAACTCTCTATTATGAATAGAGTAGTATTTACCTCAGAAGAATTAATTATGTGAATATGATTCATAATAATTATTTCCAATTTGAACATAATATGGAGGATCACAAAAGTGACATCCATGGTCTCCCGTCAAGGCAAAGGGTTCCGTCGCCAGGGATTTTATGTAGGAGACACTTGTCTGAAGTGACATCTCATGCATACAAGCTCATCTGTATTGGACGCTTTGCTTCTTGAATGAGTAAGCCCGTATGCGTAGTGACCCCAATATCGGGCTCACATTATTGGGGTGATATTGGATTGCGCATAGCGAGTTCTACTCTTATTGATGGTTGGTTCAATTAACGATGGGCCAACATCACCTTAGGAATGGTGGGCTAGTGTGTTAAAGACTACCTTGGGAATGCATGTTGGACTTGCAAGGCGGAATTGTTCTCGGTTCTTTTTATCCGAGTTATAGGTTCTCATATTATTGGGATGTAACAAAGGTAAGAAAGGAGATCCCAGATCTTGCTTGAGATATAATGGTAAGTATATCTCCTACATTGAGAGTGATTAAGGGAATGGACTTTCAATGTTTACAAGGCAAGAAAACTTTGATATAAAAAAATCCTAAATAAAAGTAAAATGTGTGTGTGTGTATATATTTACGCAAATTTCTTATTTCAGATAATCCTTCATTAAGCCCACTAAATAATATACTCAATAATTGAAGGATATGGAAGAATACTTAAGCGCATCGTAGAAGCATTAGGATCGCATCATATACGATCGAGAGCGACTACTCACACTAGTTGCTCGGTGCAGCGGAAGTTAAAAAAATCATTGATGAAACCACATGATCTAATACCACTTCTTGCATCGTTTCATCTAACCACATAATAGATAAAGGAATACTTCTTCTAGCATGGTTGTGATCGAGCCTCTAAGAGAAGATACCTCATGTCTTAAGTTCAATCCATCGGAGGAGACACTTGCGAGCGTAGAGAGGAGTTGTGTGCTTCTCGCAATCCAAGATGTTGATCCAAGCAATAGATCTCCTAATAACATCTCATGAGATCAAATGTCTTCTTCACGAGTGAGACGCACCAAAGAATACAGGGATCCAAGAGTTGTCAAAGTGGCAGCACAACGACAATGCGACGACGGAGGCAACCTTCTCTCTATGAGAGGAGTGGACGACCACTCAAGGAGAAGAAGGCTTGGCATGAGAATGAGAGAGAGAGAGTTGTCGTAATTGTAACTCGAAGAGCAAGGGGTGCCTCTTCTTATATACATTTTGGTAGTACATGGATCTCAATCCACGATCAACAAAAAATCAATGGATGATATTCATTTGTGTTTCATTCAATGGCCATGATTTGTAAAAAAACACAACAATAATCAATTTAATTTAAATTAATATATATATTGATAGATTAATTTCAAATCAAATTAATTAATTAATCTTGGAGATAATGAGAAGATTGACCATATCCCCAAAAAGGGGGGACAACCACCCAATCCCAATGGATGTTGGTGGCCGTCCACCACCATAAGGTGGAATGGGTCAATTATCTCATGAGATCGCATTATCTCATGAGATCTTATTATCTCATGATATCTTATTATCTCATGATATCTCAATGATTTACAACAACACTTATTGTAAATTATTTCACAAAAATAATTCATAATTATCTTGTGAATATTGCAATCATGCCATTGGAAAAATGTGAATCACATTCACATCCCAAAATAAAATGTAAATTATATTTTCAATTAATCATCCAATTTGAATCCAATTCACATCAATAATTAATCAAAATATAAATCACAATTAATCTCTCTCTAATATATTATAAATCACATTTATAACATATATGAATAATTGGATAGTACTATCCACATTATTCATATCCATAATAATTAAAACACATTTAATTATATTGGATAATGATTCTCATGAATCAAAATAATATGAATCAAATTCACATTATTCATGATAATTTAATTACATTTATTTATCCATTTCTCAATGCTTAGATATAATTCAATAATGGAATTATTCTTGAACTCTTTCAAGAATAATGTGCTTTCTCCGTAAATACTTGGACATAAGGACGGGGCGATTGCACGTTCTACCTATAGTAACTTGGATATTGAGACTACATCTCAAATCCAGATCTCATGGATCTCTCATAGATGCTTGATTTAATCAAGGCCGCAAATCTAATCTTCTCATTGCATATGAATCTCATTCGGATCCATATCCAACACTTGGATCACGATCGAATTACTTCTTTACTGAGAGGAGTCACTAAAATCCAGACCTATTTCATCACTCATTGGAATGGAAGTGTCATGGTTATACAATCATTTATGATCACATCACCCTCTGGTATTCCTAATACATGTACATCCTGCATACTAGAAGACCTATGATAAACCTGAAGATATAGATCAATTTTTACACTGTCATCTTTAGGGTTCCATCATAAAGTTTCTCATTCTTGGTCATTGGGAGTTGGCATCGATCATATGCTTTCCATAAGCATATACCATACCTACAAATTCTTGTCATGCTTCCAAAGCATGATGACCATGCATGGAATTTAATCGGCCCCAATACCTCATGAGTGAGCTCATGTCTTCCTGTTTACAAGTGAACCTGCATGATCCCTTTGAGAGATCGTATTACTCATATGCCCTCATATGCACACCAGCTCACCAGTGGATAGACCTTGGTTAGATCATCAACCTATTGGTCTGCCAAATGTAAATACTTAGACATATAATAGCTCATCTGTCTCTGGTTAGGACTTTTGTTATCTTGATCTCGTTAAGTCATCTCATTGACCTAACTAATCTGATACCTCCGAATCTCTATTCCTATATAGAGGACCCACATCAATAGGTCGGTCAGATATCAACCTAATGAGAAAGGATTACCATCTCCTACTTAGGTTGGTGATTATCTCTTAACAATCATTTGACGATGCTTGATGAGTCATCAATCTAACTCCTTAGATGTTCATCCAAGCACCAACCTCTATGATTCAACTATTGAATCAACAGCTATATGATCATTAAGATGGCCATGGTACATAACCCTAATTGTACTAAGGGACCTATTATGCAAATTAGCTATTCTTCATTTTAGATCAAGGAATGATATTTGCAATAACATTTATTACATAATGGCTCGCCATGGGCTGACATGTCCAACAATAATAACCAGTATATATCATAGATTGCATCCATCATCAAGATATTGTACTTGCAATTGGAAGCATAGTGTTTGTGGTTGCAATGTGCAAGTTTCCTCGTAATAATGAGGAATGACAATTAAATAGACAATAGGACTACAATCTTAGGGTTTCTATGTCTCTGTAGTCTTGATCTCTCATCGAGTGTGCTTCGGAAGTATCATGTGGATGATGATTGTAATTGTCAAATAATCCTTATAAAATCTAAGAAGATGTTCTGACATACATATGTGCTCTCAACATTTAATCATGAGTGGCATGGTTCACTACATCATGCAAAATGGTAGCTCGATAAGAAATGATGTACTCAAGATGTTTAAGTAACTGCTTGAACCAAAAGTCTTTAAGAGTTAAGATGTATGTAGATTTGATGAATGTCATCATTCTACTATCTATGCTCAAGTCATTCATGAAGCTTTATAATACTCATATTGTATGAATTGAATGAAGCATGCATAAATATTGAAATACTCTTATATTGAAATCTTTTGAATTCAACATAAGAGATCCTTCCTATTAAGAAGTGGTTGTTTATTAATGAAGGGAGCGCAGTGGGAGCATGGGTATGACCCAAGCAAGAAGGAAATTCAAGGAGTTGATTGTACTTCTGTAATCTCCATATGGCATACAAAGAGTTCGATGAATATCGATACTGCAACAAGCCCGTGTATTGATAGTATGACTATCAAGTCTATCTAGGATCCTTAGAGAAGGACTCGGATAGTGTATCAGAATAATCTATATCTACATATCATCATTGAAATCGACTTTCTTATTTGATAAGATCAAAGTTTGATAATTGTATCTTATTCTTTTAGTAACACTTGTAGTTGGTTGCATATGTTTTAGAAGACTAGAAAAATTGATCTTAATGTTAATAGTCATTTACATGGATATTGATGCAAATTTTGCAACAATCTCTATTAGATAGATAGACTTCATAATTTCAATGGGAGAGCCCTTAGTCTTAGATAATGTCTCTAAGGCCTCGATATTAGAATACATTCATTGTTTATTTCTAAATGTTAGAAATAAACATGAATTCTGCAATAAACCTATCATAAAGAGTTATGATGGATATATTTCTGATAGTAATCTAACATCTAGTGGACTCTGCAAAATTAGAAAATTAATGAATAGTTCACTAACATTTCTAACATTGAAAATTAAACCTTTAAAAATCAATAGGGTTATAAAGATCATTTATTAATGATCTGACATCATGTCATGAACATAAGTCTGTTGATGAGATCAATAGACTAATAATATATTGAACTTTAGATTGTCTAAATGTTCGAAACTTACATACTTATGAATATTGAATTAAAAAGTAAAAATTTCCAATGCAACTTTCTTTAGGAATGGTGTTAGATGTCAAGGTATTAGAGATCTCATACATGTTTACGTAGGTTGATCATCTGTATCATAATAAACATTGATGATATGTGATATCATTCAATGATTATTTTAATATGAGGTTTCTTGCCTTCACCTTAGAAAGCTTTGAAATGTTCAAAGATTTCACAATTTTGTTTTAGAACCAAAGTTTCAACGAAGATAAAAATGATATTGATCTAATCTAGGTAGCTAGTTCCTTTTAGATTAATTTGAGGAATACCTTATGGGGATATGAATATCATTACTATATCACTCCTACTGATACACCTAAACTAAATAGAGTTCTAGAGAGATGTAATTAGAACATGTGTGACATGATTTGATCAATGATGAATATTAGCATAATTAGCTCTTAGTTTCCCGGGTATATATGTAGTACATAGTACGATATATATCCTAAATAAGGTTCCATGCAAGTAAGCTAGGAAAATAAAGGATCAACTGGATATCTACTTTATGACCTTGAGATTCTTCGATTTCATATCTAAGGATATGATTCTTAGAAGATGACTCTCTTTAGAATCAATATAAAAATAAAGTGAAGGAAATCATTTAATCTTGAGATGATAATGAGGCTTTTGAAATTAGAAACTAAAAGGACAATCAAAGATGAAACACTAATTCCTCTTCAAATGAGTTTGAGGATGAATTCCATGTGTCATTTAAGTCTGACAATGATATAACTTCATGTGATGAAGCTTTTGAGGATCATGACATGAAAAGATGGATGATAGAAGTAAAGTCTAAAGTAGACTTCATATACAAGTGTTGTATATGGACACTCGAGGATCCACCTATATGGGTACAACCCGTTAAGGTGTAAATGGATCTTCGAGAGAAAGAGGGAACCTGATGAGAAGGTAGAGACCTTCAAAGCATGGCTCGTAGCCATAAGATACATACTGAAGAAAATACATCGCTTGCGATGAGACTTGCTCTTCAATGAGCATGCTTAAACCAATCAGAATATTGCTAACTATAGCTACACAAATTTACTTTGACTCTTCAAGATGTGAGTCAAGATTGCATTCCTCTATGAATACCTCTCTGAGGATATTCATATGAAGTAACTCCAAGGCTTCATGGTTGAGGAAAGCAAGGTGTGCAAGGTAAAGAATTCCATCTATGGACTCAAATAAAGTTCTTGTAGTTGAAACATCACATTAGATGAAATTATAAAGGTTTTGATTTCAGATAGAATCTCGATGAATCAAGTGAAGCTTAGTAGGAGTACCATTGTATTCATCATGTTAAATGTAAATGATATTGTGATCATTTGAAATGATATAAGGATAATAATAAGTGTTTTATAGACTGACTATTCCATACCTTGAGATATGATCTCAAGGATACCTCTTAGATCTTAGTTCAGAAGTTGTTTAAAAGCAAAGAAAAGAGGGTATTGGGACTGTCACATTAGTTGTACACCTTGGAAATTTCCATTTTATGGAAAATTCCAAGAAAGGTTTCTTTCCTTAGGATATGGTATTGACCTATCTAAGGGGGTAACACCTCAAAGAGTTGAGGATGTGAATACCAAAGCTATATGCCCTAGTGCATCGGCTTTGGCAAGCTCAGTGTATGCTAGATATGTTCAAAAGCCAGATGTCTGACATGTAGTGGGAGTAGTAAACTGTTACAAATCATCTGTGGAGATAAAATACTTGATTACAGTAATAAAAATATCTTCAAAGAAGGCAAGACTTAGAGATAGTGATCTCAAAGTCTTAGCTTCAAGAACATAAGACATTATGGATAGTGATCTAAAAGGTCTTAACTGCAGATACCTTAGGAGATAGAGATCTCCAGGAATAAGGGTATTTCGATAAAGATAATGGAAATTACGTACGGGTTATAATAATTGAGTTGTAGTGTCGAGGACACTATAACTGACAATATTGGGTATTGGTTGCATAAGATGCAACATTCGAATTGGATGCGAGCACTGTTACTAGGAGATATGCATGTGCCTTAAAAGGACTTGGCATGTCTCTTGAAAACATAGTGACTAATCAGCATACCTAGCTTTAGCTATTTTTCTAAATAGCCTATGATTGTCACATGAGTGTGGGTTTCAAAATTAGCTCATTAATGACTCTTTGAACTAGTAGGAGATTATTGGACATGGGATCCCAGGACAAGACATTATGCAATAAATGTTATTGCAAATATCATTCCCTAATATGAAATGAAGACTAACTAATTTGCATAATAGGTCCCTTAGTTTAATTCGGGTTATGTACCACAGCTAACTTGATGATCATACAGTTGTTGATTCAATTGTTGAATCAAAGAGGCAGGTGCTTGGATGAATATCTAAAGAGTTAGATTGAGGACTCCTCAAGCATCATCAAATGATTATTAAGAGATGATCTCCAACCTGAGAAGGAGATGGAAATACTTTCTCAAAAGGTTGATATCTAATCGACATCTTAATGTAGGTCCTATACATAGGAATAGAGATTCAGAGGTATTATATAAGTGAGGTAAAAGACTTAACTTGACGAGAGCGAGATAAACAAAGTCTTATGTCGTATGTTGTCATGATATAGGCACGCATCCTATGACCGGAGACAGATGTGTTACTATATGTCTGAGCATGTACATTTGACATACCAATAGGATGATGACCTAACCAAGGTCTATATATCGGTGCACTTGTGTACATGCAAGTGCATATGAGTAATACGATCTCTCAAAGGGATCATACAGGTTCATTGCTGAAACAAAAGACATGAGCTCACTCATGAGATATTGGGAGTAATAAAATTCCGTGCATAGTCATCTCGCTTTCAAAGCTTAATTGAATTTGTAGGTTTGATATATGCTTTTGGAAAGTATATGATCATCACCTGGATATGATTTATGGTTTTGGAAAGTATATGATTGATACCATTTTCCAATAGTCAAATGAGAACTTATGGAAAAAAACCATGGAGGAGATAGTCTAAAAGAGATCTAAAACTTCAGGTTTATTCTGAGTCTTGCAGTATGCAGGATGTACATGTATTAGGAATGCCTGAGGGTGATGTGATTATAAACGATTGTATAACCATGGCACTTCCATTCCAAGGGAGTAATGAAGTAGGTCTGGATTTTAGTGACTCCTCTCAAAGAGAAGTGATCTGATCTTTGTCCAAATGTTGGATTTTGATCTAAATATCATTCAGATATAATGAGAAGATTAGATCTACAGCTTTGATTTAATCAAACATCTATGGAAGGTCTGCAAGATATGGTTTTGAGATGTGATCTCAATATCCAAGTCACTATATGTGGAACAATACAATCACCATGTCCTTATCTCCAAGTATCCACGGAGAAAGTGCATTATCCTTGAAAGAGTTCACAAATAATTTCATTGTTGATATATGTATCAGAGCATTGAGAAATTGATAATTAAATGTGACTTAATTATCATGAATAATATGAATTTAATTCATATTATTTGGCCATATAAGAAGAGTAATCTAAGATAATTAAATATGATTTATTTATCAAATATATGAATAATGTGAATGTGATTTACATTATTTGAGCACATGAGAATAGAGATCCAAGATAATTAAAATGTGATTTAATTATTAGGAATATGATTAATGTCGATATCACTATACATGATAATCATGGATATTATAAATATGATTTATAATATGATGGAGAGATTTAGTTGTAAATAGAATTACAAATTATACGTTGTTGTGAATTGAATTCACAATAAAAAATTAATTTTAAAACTATATTACATATTATGTTGGATATATAAATATGATTCATATTTATCGATGGCATGATTGATGTTTTCACAAATTTAATTTGGCATTATTTTTGTGAAGATAAATGCAATAATAGTTGTTACATTTTATCCTATATAATAAATATATATTTAGGAAGGCAAAACCACCAACAAGATGGTCGTCCACCTTGACTAAGTCAAGGGGGGATGGCCATCCTCTTTTTAGGGTGGTGGTTGACTCCCTTATTATCTATTTATTATAATTGAAATTAAAATGAATTAATTTATATCTTGATAAAGGGATATACTTAATTTATTTTAATTAAATTTATTGTTGCAAATTTCTAGCAACAAATCATGGCCATTGATTAATAGCATCTTAATCTAAATCGTTGGATTAAGAGAGCACATGGATTGAGATCCATATACATCAAACTTGTATAAAAGGAAGGGTATCACATTTTCTTTTAGATGATATATATAATTCCAAAAGAAATTAAACACACACACACACACACACACACTCTCTCTCTCTCTCATTACATGTCATCTCTCTCTCATTGTGGCCGTCCACCATGGAGCCCTAAAGAGAGTCGCCATCGCTGCAGCATCATCGTTATGATACATGATTGTTTGCTTATGGATCTCTATCTCCTTCAGTGAGCCTCGCTCATGAAGAATATGTCGGATCTTTTGAGACAAGATCAAGAGTTTCACCGCTTGGATTATCAACATGGATTGCATGTGTCTCATCAACGCGCTCGCAAGTGTCTCCTCTGTTGGATCGGACTTGAGACAAGAGGTCTCTTCGTTTAGAGAGTCGATCGCAACCATGCTTCAAGAGGTAAACCTAATACTTGTTTGTAATTTGGATGAAATGATCCGAGAAGTGTTCTTGGATCATGTGGTTTCATCGTTGAAATATTTTAAATTCCACTGCCTTGAGCAACTAGTACGACTAGTCGCTCCCGATCGCATACGATGTGATCCTCACGCTTCCGTTATGCACTTAAGGATTTTTTCCATATCCATCAAGAGGTATCAAAGACATAGGTCGGAGCTTTTTAATATGATCCATAAACCTAAGATGAGGAGCATTTTTGGTTGTTTGATGTTTCATCGCATTTCATTCACGCAATCCTATTTAGTCATTTTTCTCTGTATTTAAAAGAGTTTAAATATATTATTACCACTTTTATAATGATCTCCATTAAATAAGAAATTGTGGGATTTGAGTTTGCATGATTTAGAATACGATTTCTCAAGTTATGATCATTTTAATGAACATGTATCCATCATTTCGGGGATGGTGAATATTGATGTAATTAAAGAGTTAATTACGGTTCTAAAATACTTAGAAGTTTGTTAATATCAATTGGATTCTATTTTAAATCAAATTAGCAAGTTTTGGAAACTTATATTTCTTGATTTGGATCTAAATTGATTGAGATATGCTAATTTTAAGATGTTGGGGTCACTGCTGGAAACTACATACCTGATCATGAACCTTTTGATTGTCATTCAATTAAATTAATGGAAATTAATAGTTAATTTGTGAGATAATTTTTTATGAATATTTGTGAAATATTTAAAGATGATAATAATTTCCATTAATGACATTGACCATAACCAAAACTTGATTAGATATGATCTAGATCACAATTGGTTACATGAACCTTTCAACAAACATTAATGCTTGAATAGGATTGGTGATTTGTTTAGCAAATCTCGATATATTGTTAATAAAAAATGTTTTGATTATTATTATATGGTATAACTTCAGTTGAAAGATCGATTATCATCTCAAGTACAAAGTGGTTAATTGGCATTATCCTGACCTGAGGCAGATATGGTGTCTACTCAAGGAGCATTGGGGTAGCAGGTTGCTCCACAAGCATTCTGTCCCACTCCGTCAGAACTGGCCATGACATCGCGTAAGGAAGGGATAATGTTGGAAGGGATCATAATGTATTTTCTAATTATTAATATTCGAATAATACGTATTTCAGATAATATCATATTTCAAATAACAATAAAAGAATGTTTGTTGGATATTAATTAGATAATTAATTTAATATTATTAAATTAATTTGATTTAATTAAAATTAAACTCTCTATTATGAATAGAGTGGTATTTCCATTGAAGAAATAATTATGTAAATATGATTCATAATAATTAAAACAATTTGAACATGATATGGAGGATCACAAAAGTGACATCCATGGTCTCTTATCAAGGCGAAGGGTTCTGTCGCCAGGGATGGTATGTAGGAGACACATGTCCGTAGTGACAGCTCTTGCATACAAGCGCATCTGGATCAGGCTCTTTACTTCTCAAAAGAGTAAGGGCGTATGCACAGTGACCCCAATATTGGGTCCTCATATTATTGGGGAGATATTGGATTTATCATAGCGAGTTCTATTCATGTTGATGGTCGGTTCAATTAATGATGGGTAAACATCACCTTAGGGGTGTTGGGCTCAGGTGTTAAAGATTGAATTTGGAATGCAAGTTGGATTTGTAAGGCGGAATGACTTCCCGGTTCTTTTTATCCGAGTTACATGATCTCATATTATTGGGATAACAACTGTTAGAAAGGAGATCTCAGATTTTGTTTAAGATATAATGGTAAGTGTATCTCTTACATTGAAAGTGATTAAGGGAATGAACTTTCAATAATGACAAGGTAAGACAACTTTGATATAAAAAATTCCTAAATCAAAGTAAAATATGTATATATATTTATATATATTTATTCAAATTCCTTACTTTAGATAATCCTTCATTAAGGCCACTCAATAATATACTCAATAATAACCAGTAAAATATCATGGATTAGATCCATGATCAAGATATTGTACTTGCAGTTGGACACATAATGTATGTGGTTGCATTGTGCAAGTTTCCTTGTAATAATGAGGAATGATAGTTAAATGGACAATATAACCACAAGCCTAGGGTTTGTATGTCTATGTAGTCTTGATCTCTCATCGAGTGTGCTTTGGAAGTATCATGTCAATGATGATCGTAATTGTCAAATAATCCTTATAAAATCTAAGAATTTGTTCTGACATATATATGTGCTCTCAACATTTAATCATGAGTGACATGGTTCACTACATCATGCAGAATGGTGGCTCGATAAGAGATGATGTACTCAAGATGTTTGAGTACATGCATGAACCAAAAGTCTTTAAGAGTTAAGATGTATGTAGATATGATAAATGTCATCATTCTACTATATATACTCAAGTCATTCATGAAGCTTCATAATACTCATATTGTATAAATTGAATGAAGCATGTATAAATATTGAAATACTCTTATATTGAAATATTTTGAATTCAATATAGCAGATCCTCCCTCTTAAGCAATGGTTGTTTATAGATGAAGGAAGCGTACTGGAAGCATGGGTCTGACCAAAGCAAGAAGGAAAGTCAAGGAGTTGACTGTACTTCTGTAATTTCCATAAGACATCCAAAGATTTGGATGAATGTCAATACTGCAACAAGCCGATGTATTGATAGTATGACTATCAAGTCTATCTAGGATCCTTAGAAATGGACTCGGATAATGTATCAAAGTAATCTTTATCTACATATCATCATTAAAATCGACTTTCTTATTTGATAAGATCAAAGTCTGATAATTATATCTCATTCTTCTAATAACACTTGCAGTTGATTGGATATGTTTTAGAATACTAAAAAATTTGATCTTAACGTTTAATAGATATCTACATGGATATTGATGCAATTGTTGCAAAAATCTCTATTGGACAGACAGACTTCATAATTTCAGGGGGAGAGCCCTTAGTCTTAGAGAATGTCTCTATGACCTAGATATTAGAATACACTCATTGTTTATTTCTAATGTTGGAAATAAACATGAATTATGGATAAACCTATGATAAAGAGTTATGATGGATATATTTCGGATAATAATCTAACAACTAGTGGACAATAATGAATTAAAAAAATTAACAAACGGATCATTAACATTTCAAATATTGAAAATTAAACTTTAAAGATCAACAGGAGGATGAAGATCATTTGACAATTATCTGACGTCATGTTTTGGACATAAGTCTGTTAATGAGATCAATAGACTAATATATTGAACTTTAGAATATCTAAATGTTCAAAACATACATACTTATGAACATTGTATTCAAAAGTAAAAATGTCCAATGCACCCTTCTTTGGGAATGGTGTTAGATGTCAAGGTATTCAAGATCTCATACATGTCCATGTATGTGGATCATTGATGAATCTGTGATTCATCACTCTAAAAGTTAAAAATAGAGATTTGTTCCTGAGTAATTAGCTGCATATTTCTACTTATATTGCATAATTAGCATTTATGCATGCATATAAAATATCTGCATTTTAGCATTCATATTTGCATTAAATAAGAAGCCAAATTCACTTGTTAATATTCACCGGTATATTAGCTAAAATACCCTATATGTATATATTTTATAATAACTCCAAATCCCATAAAACCAACTCTATAATGTAAATACTAACACTAATTAAGGAAAAATATCAAATAATACTAACTTGTAAAATTGACCAATAAAACCCAAGTCCAAGTTTGAAACAAGGAGCCTTAAAATGCGCATATCTCTCTCATACAGTGTACGATTTAGGTTTACTCACTTTTAAAGTAATATAAATTCAAAGACCTTCAAAAAGAGACCAATTTTATTAAAATTAGATATCGTATGCAAAACTTAGGTTTTGGGCCCCTATTGTATATTATACATATTAACCTTTTTTGCCCTTGTATTATCTTTTTATTTTCTTAATTATTAAAATCCAAAAAAAGATTAAGTTGTAAATATTATTTCATATTTTTTCTATTTTTATTTTGATTTTTCTCTTATTTAAAAATGACAAAAAAAATACATGAGATAAAATGCGGTATTTTGTACCTATAAGGCACCACACAAAAAATACATTTTGTACAGATGACTTCTTTTGATTTTTGACCCTTAAAAAAAGTTGTAGATCTTGTCAAGACGAGCAATTTTTGTGTTTACCACTTTTTAATTTGACTACTTTTGTTATTTCTTTTTTTTCTTTACATTTAATTTGTGAATTTTCTAGGAGCTACACGTGGCAGCTCCTAGAACCGCCACATGTCACCCCACTTTTATTATTTTCGGATTTTATTTAATTTATTTTATTAATATTTATTTTAAGTAATTGTTTATTTACATTTATTTATTTATTTTAATATTTTCTTTTACCTTTATTTTCTCTATTATTTTTGGTAGCCTACTTATATTATTTTATTTATCTTATTCACCTTTTACTTCTTTTCCCTCTACGTGCCCTCTACTCCAAGTCACCAACTTCCCATCTTCCCCTCATCTTTCACCACTCCTACAACTTCCGCCTCACTTCATTCCCAACTTCCTCCTCCTATTTATTCCACTCGCCCTCTACATTCATCTTCATCCGTCGTTTCGAGAGAAGTGAGGTTGAGCCTCTTTAACCATTAGGTGACAGCTATAGGAGATGAGTTGAGTGATGACAACCTCAAAGGCGAGATCCATGACATCACCGTTGTCGTGTCGTGAGCTTCGAAGTAGGCTCGCTCAGCTTCAAAGGACTTCACTATCCTTCTTAAGGCCACGATGGAGGCCGCACACCGCAGCCCCACCTTCGGCGACAACATAGGTAAATCTTCTATCTTTATCTTTTCATTATATTTTTTATCTAACCATTTTTTTCTTGTTGATTCAAATCATGGTCACCACTGTTATCACACACACACCACCTCATAATCATCATTTTTATTTTTTCACATCACCGTATTATCACCTTCACTAAATCACCACATTTCCACCTCTCATCCCGAATTTTTTCCCTACATCTTCATTCTTGTTTACAAAAAAATTACAACAAAAAAATTGCAAAAAAAACACACAAAAAAGAGAGTTGCAAGCCATGCATCTCGTCAGCAGCTCCTCCCCTCGGTCGGCCACCGCCTACGACTCCCGCTCCCACATCGATGGTTCCCTGCCTCCACGCCAGCGGGCCGCTCCCTCACCGTTCCTTCAGTCCGTGCCCACGGTTGCTGCCTCGATGCGGAGGCCACCAGCCAACTGTCATGCCACCCCCTCGCCAGGAGCCTTCCAGCCCTCGGCCACCAACGACCGCCGCCATCATGCACCTAAAGTGGCTCCTTCAGGCCGCCGCCTCGCACGTGCGCCACGACCCGAACTGCCCAGCCCATGCAGCTCCCCTCAGTCACGCACCGTATGTACCCTCGCACTGCAGTCAGCCGCCCTCCAGCAGGTGCTCCACCTTCGCGCGACGGCGTTGCACCACCGCCTCGTTGCCCCTACGGTGGCGCCTCCCCAGGAGCTGCGTAGCCAGCCCCGTGACCTCCAACCGCGCAACGGAGCCGTGTCGCCCTGTCCATGTTGCGCAACACCTCCGACTACACCGCCTCCTCGCCTTTCTACGGTTGCACGCACCTGCAGTCTCCTGCCGCACCGCCATCTGCGGAGGGTTGCCGCCCTAGCTGCTCCCCTACCTCGCGTTTTCCCTAGCGACATGGGAAGAGTTGGGTTCCTTTCTTGGAACCCACGTCAGGTTTTTTATTTATCTCTTTTTTTATTTGTGAAAAGTGCATGTTAGTTATTTCATGTTCTTTAATTACAAAAGCATCCTTGTGCACAATTTGCATTTTGAATTTCATTTTTTAGTATTGCATAGACACCCCTACATTGTCATATTAATTTGGACATTATTTTTTGCATCAAATTTTAATACAAAAATAGCATTTTGTTGATCAATTAATTCAGTATATTCTGACCATTTATTTATATTTTTGTGAGCATTGGATAGTTTATTAAAAATCGGAGTTTGAAATTAAATGATATTTTACCCATTTAGGCTCTGAAATTCACACAGACATAGTTCTTGCTCCAAAAAATGTGGATGATGCCTGTAGTTGTGTTTTAACTACTATCCAAATTTCATACAAATTGGAGTTGTCTTTTGCATAAAATAAATTCCTTAGTTATTAAGGTAAATGATTTTTAATTAAATCCACGAAGACCATTTTTGAGAAATTTCAATTCTCCTAGATTCCTTATTAAAATATCTATTTGAGAAATTCTTTCTCTGGATAATTTAATTTCGTAGATTAATTAAAAATTAAATTATCATAGTCTCTCTATTTATCATAAAAAAACTCATAAAAAATCATAAAGTCAGAAAATTCTAAAAAAATAGTTCATTTCATCATTTTTAACTTCCAGTAAAATTTTCATATTTTTTCATATCATTTGCATGAAAAATTGCATAAAAACCCTAAAAAAGTTTGCATTTTTTGTCGTTGCATTTTAAATCAAAAAATTCCAAAAAAAATACATTTTGCATTCGTCGTTGGATTAGGTTTTTAGGAAAAATACAATTTGGCTGATTTGGATTAATTTCAAATTAAAATTAAATTTGGCTAAGTTGGTTATTTTCTTGTTAACTTAATTCAATCCGCATTTGTGCACTGGTATTTTTATTGCATAAAAAATTACAAAAAAAATCCACTTGGAAAATTGCGATCTAGTTCACCTAATTTGATCTTAAGTTGTTCCTTTGCCTCCTTGAGTCGACCCTGGGGCTTGCCCAGGTTAAAAAAACATAAAACCGCATGTACATTCGGTCGTTGATTATTCGATTTGTACGGTTAATTTTTGATCGATACGTATTTATCTGACTGCAATGAAATCGTTAATTTGACACCATCAAATGGTAGATTTCGGGTCAATCAAACGACGCCGTTGTCGGGGAGGCAAACAACTTAGGATCACTTTAGAAAATTAGATTTACGTTTTCCATTCACTCGGGTAGTCTGATCCCTGAGCCACCTTGTAATTATTCCATTTTTTCAATTATTTTTCTATTCTTTCTGACATTTTTTATCTTTTTTGTGCGAGGGCCTGGTGGACTTGGAGCAGCTTTCTTATAGTCGACGCATCTCGAAGTGCATCGAAGGCCGACGATTCGTGGATCAAATCGGCTGTTGAGATGCCAAAAAGATTTTTCATTTTTTGTTAACTTGTAAAAAAAAGTGTCTGCATTTAAAGTGGTTCCCGTTTGGGTTCTGGCATGTGTAAGTCATAATAAAAAGAGTCTTCGTGTGTTGTGTGGATGATTGACGTAGGATAGAACCTGTACTCGCGGCTCTTAGAGCTTCCTTGGACTGTTTGTGCTCGTAATATTTCAG
This sequence comes from Ottelia alismoides, assembly GCA_037367405.1. NCBI lineage: Eukaryota > Viridiplantae > Streptophyta > Magnoliopsida > Alismatales > Hydrocharitaceae > Ottelia > Ottelia alismoides. Next base: position 98,297 of record JAZKJV010000135.1, read on the forward strand.
AACACACTTCAACATTAAAAGACGCACTTAGAACACAGGACTTTAGCCAAATTTGAATTCGTTCTTTACTCGCTAATAGAACTTCCTGTTTAGGAGCGGCTTTTCTCATTTGCATTTCATATATTATAAAATTTTAATTCAATATTTCATTCTGCATTGTAGAGAGCTGGAGGCACTGTAAGTCTTCTTACTCAAGCATTCATCATCATTTTCTCGATTGCATCGGATTTTTCCGATTCTCTCTCTCTCTCGATTTTTCTAACATAGGATAAAGGAATTGGGATTGGACGGTAGACGTGATTGCTTGTGTGGATTAACATCAATGACAACAAATCTCTAAAATCGGGACTGCTATTTGAATTGGACCCAAAAATTTGACTAAATTTAACCCTTGTTTGCGGGAGAGCAACCCGACCTTGATTTCAGGCTGAGTGAGGGTACTATAGTGTGCATGCACACCTTAAAGCAGAGCCAAAAATCCCCGCCTTCCATATCGCGTACCACGATCCGAGCAAATATCATAGGCTGAACTATGGGTTCAATTGACCAGTGCCATGTACCCTCCGCCTACTCCAGTAGGTAAATAGGTGCGAAATTGTGGTGCACCGGGAGAAGTTGCTAGTAGCCTCCGCCTGCTCCGGCATGTAGATAGGGGCAAAGTTACAGATTTGTCAGCCTCCGCCTACTCTATAGGTAGATAGGGGCAGGTCCTTAAACTTTCGGCTCCCGATAAGAGTGAAGAAAGGAAGGGCGTTGGTATCTTAGGCGATAGGTTAAACAGGGGAGACGCATCCGGCTTTGAGCCGACTCCCCTATAGGTCATGTAACCTTAGCTACTTACTTAAAAATTCATACTTAAAATCAACAAAACTAATCGGACTCAGTTTCGGGTCCTTCACTTTGTTGAGTGTGAATTCAGGATTTGCTCTTGCGTTTATCTTTGTGTTAGTCCGTGTGTATTATCCTGTGTAATTGCATGTTTTCTACCTCGATTTGCTTCAAGATGTCGGGATATTGGTCCCTATACCCTGAGACCTCTGGTTATTCCTCCTTGACCATATACCGTTCATCTCCGCCTTCTCCTTCTTCCATGTATCCTACGCCATCCACGGGAAACCCTTACCCGTGGTCGGTTCCACCTCAACCTAATTATGAATCCAAAACTTCAACTGACTTCTCCACTTCTTCGCATTTCTCAGCTTTTCCATATTTTAACACTCCGGATCTACTTCCATCTTGGGCTGAGTGTCCTTATTCTTAAGAGTTTGCTGGAATAAATGAATCATACGAAGAGCAAGCCACTGCTGAGATAGATGACTGACAGAATTTCTTGGTTGATAGAACATACCGAATGGAGAGGCATGCACCTATTGATCTTCCTGACTTGATTGACCCTAGTAATCAAGCATACATTAACCAGCCTTCATACCACACATTCGGAGAGCCAACGGGGGATTGGACTCATGAATTCAATCTACAAGCCCCCTCTTTATTGACTCCATCACATGAGGATCCGATCAATATTTTCCATTCGGATGGTCCATACTCGACCCAGCATTACATGCCAGAGTCCAGGTATGTTGAGTATGAGATCCCAATATCTCAGCAATATCCTCCAATTGATCAGAACTCAACCATGATTTGTCGTGAGAACATTTTGAGGATGACATTTCTCGACTTATCGCGAAAAATGAATCATTTGGTAACAAGTTGAGAGATGCCATATTGCATTCAATTTCAGCCAGTCTGGGTATGAAAGTGGAGAAGGAAGTAAGTAGATTTGATGTTGAAAGTCGAGCGAGCATTAGGGAACCCACACCTATTGTACAGCTGGAGTCCATTCTACCTCCCTTTTCTACTAACCACTTTCCTTCCAATCTAGAGTCTGATCATGCATCCATCAAAAATACCAAAAAAATTAAAAATCCCAAAAATACCAAAAAAATGAAAATGAAAATGACTTGAAAATTTTAGATCATGCCCTAAGGGAAGCACTCGATGAAGAATTGATTTTTAAACTTCCCTTAATAAAGGCCATAGATCACTTCCCCGACCTCAAGAGATTTGCAAAGAGTAAATTGATGCCCAAGAGGTCGGGCAATAAGAGGACAAGGACTGAAAGATACATAGTGTTTATGGCCACCTCCTTAGTGATGGGGAGAAAGACCAAGAGCTGCGGAGTTAATCGGTTGCCCCGAGTTGAATGTGAAATCAAAGACACTATCTTTACCCATGCAAGAATCAATGATGACTCCCCGATAAATATCCTCCCGACCTCTGTGTTTGACAAGCTCAAACTCAGGCCAATCAGAAAGTCGAGAGAGATCGTTCAGCTGGCTGATCGATCTATCAAACGGTCGAGAGGAACCATTTCAGTCATCATAACTTTCTAAGGTGCTCTACTCCCGGTAGACTTCGCAGTCATTGACATTGAACACCGAGGAGAGTTCACCCAGTCTCCGATTATTCTCGGGAAGCCGTTCTTAGCCTCAACTAAGGCGACTATAGATTACGAGACTCGGGAGATCGATTTTTCAGCATTGGGAGCGCTTCGACCTCACCCATTCTTTGATACACTTTACTCTAAGGTGACCCGCATATCCGCTGAAAGTCATGACCATCGAGAGGTAGATGAGTCCCACCTCTCTGCTACACCTGAGAGACCGACTGTCCGGACGACCGTTGGTTTAGAGACTCCTTACACCTCCACTTCATCAACTGCTTGCACCACTACCATGACAGCTTCTAAGGAGGACTCACAACCAAAAGCTATCATTGAGTCGGACACGACCTTTATTGATTACCTTGACAATTTTGACGATACGACACAATAGCCCAATAATGCCAAGCCAACTGAGATCACTAGCACCTTCTCAATATGCGTGCTGACACTTCAGGAATATTACAATGTATATGTTGACTCATCTGATGAGGAACCCATGGTCAGCACCGCACCACATCCCGGACCTTTAAAGGAAACAACCAAGACTAAATTGACTTCACATCAAAACACGGTTGCTCCCTACTCTAGTCAAAAGTCGAGAATTGATTCCTCGAGGTGTTCCCCTAAACCCCTCAAGGCGTGTCACTCTCCTCTACCTCTAAATGATTCAGGTTCTAGAAAACCGACTAAGAAAATTTCCTTCAACATACCGAAGAAGGAATTTTCTGAGGAGTCCTCATCTAGTCTGGATAAGGTGATTTATGAGTGTAGTTCGATTGTTCTTAAGCCGTATCTAAGTTAGCAGCCATGTGTCGACCCTCATTGGATGATCCCTTCACCTCACTATTATTCATCTGAGGACGATTCCAACATCGATGCATATGTATATTACCCACCTCCTCGCTCCCGCAAGAAGGGTCGTCACAAGCCTTCTCGATCCTTGTATATTCTCACTCCTCCTTGTATATATTTTCCCTCCCTCCTCTGTGATTCGAATCACTCATCCTGGCTCCATATCATTTCATTTTATGGCTATACTTAGGATGACCAGATCCTAAGTATAGGGGGGAGAGTCACCCGAGTCTCTTCGCCATTCAATATACATCCTCCAGATCCCATCGGTCCTCATACTCACTCCTGTCCTATACATAGGCGGACCAGGGCTTAAGTATGGGGGGACCGATGCCCATCATGTATATGTTCTCATCCATTTCCCCTCTTAACTTCGCCTGCCCCATTTTTTGATCTTCTTCTACACTTAGGCTGCCCGAGCCTAAGTATAGGGGGGCGGAGCGACTTCTATACATTTTGTTATTTTAGCTCTCATATGCTTAGTACGAGCTATGCCTTTTTCTCGCTTTTCGTGCTCTGAGGACATAGCACACGCTAAATATAGGGGGCGTGTATATATTACATATATACTTTACCCATAGCTCATACTTTCGCGTATTTTCACGTATTTTTGTATATGTTATGCAATAATTACGGGTGGGTAAAAATTGAAAAAAAATATACTTGTGTAGTATATTGTGTAATACTTATAAAACTCTTGTAAATTGTTGTAACGTAGGAGGTATACCAAACAAACAAATCCACAGAAAATAGGCTTCTTATTTACCCTTGCATATCATCCTTGCATTAAAAAAATATCTTGCACATAATCTACATAGCATGTCATGTACATCTCATATGCATATTTTGCATATGCAATGTGAAAAGCTAGCGGGTTTCGAACCAAGTTATGAATAGATGTTGAGGAACTTGATTTGACCTTAATCTACCTAATTTCAGAGGAACCTTATAGGAACTGGAGTTAAGATTTTTCAGGTCAAGTGACTTAATTCTTTGAGTCAGCAAGTCTATGTTCACATGTCATCTTGATTAGTCTAAGTAGAATATTTCGTACACATGCATGATTCTTATATATAGTGACCTAACTTGGACAAGCACAATGCACGTAGCTCTTCATTGATGAGGTGGTGAGGAGGTAGAATCCTTTAGCTTGGAGCAGCACACGGTTGGAAACATCCGTCCTCCTCTAGGGAGAGTAGTGCATCTCAACCTAGTCTGGTGGTGTTGACGTCTAAAGATGGGATGTTGTGGGTTGCAATAATGCTTCAAAAGAGGGATAGTCTACTGGCTCAAGAGGAAAAGCTCCTGATGTACATGTTACACCTGGTATATAGTTCAAAAAAAAGGAAAAAGAAAAAAAATAAAAAAATTGCAAGAAGTCCAAAAAATTAGACAGGCCTGAGTGAAAATAAAATGCATACCGGAGCAAGTATATTAGCCAGAAGTCTGCAGCTGGATGACTTGGCTATATTGGTCAGGCATCTTGGGATAGGTAGCTACACTGGCTACCATCCATTCTTTTCTCTTCCCCCTCCTCTTGAGCTGGCCGCACTTGAACTTTGAAGGGAATACCTCACTCCTCGAGGAAAGAGTTACTGGATCGGGGAATTAGAGTTACCTTGTTAGAGGAGGCTGTTTCTTAGACATTTCTGATGTGGAGAGCTATTTTTCACTTACACGGTACAAGTAAGAATCATAGTCATCAGAAATTTGCGTTTGAGGATTTGTTCTGACCTGACTATTAAGGAGTCTTGAATAAAAGACTTGTGGAACTTGAAGTCTATTAAGTCTTAAGTTCATATTCCAATAAGGTTCCGCCACACAATTAATCCAAAGGTCGAGTCAAGCTCCATTTTCAACTTGTGTTCATGACCTTGGTATGGAACCCAATTTCATTTCACATTTGCATTTCATTTTAGTTGCTCGGGGACGAGCAAGGTTTACGTACAGGGGGTTGATGAATCTGTGATTCATCACTCTAAAAGTTGAAAATAGAGCTTTGTTCCCGAGTAATTAGCTGCATATTTCTACTTATATTGCATAATTAGCATTCATGCATGCATAAATAATATCTGCATTTTAGCATTCATATTTGCATTAAATAAGAAGCCAAATTCACTTGTTAATATTCACATGTATATTAGGTAAAATACTAAATGTATATATTTTATACTAACTCCAAATCCAATAAAACCAAGTCTATGGTGTATATATTACTAACACTAATCATGGAAAAATATAAAAAATACTAACTTGTAAAATTGACCAATAAAACCCAAGTCCAAGTTTAAAACTAGGAGCCTTAAAATGCACATATCTCTCATACAGTGTCCGATTTAGGTCTACTCATTTTAAAATAATATACATTCAAAGACCTTCAAATAGAGACCAATTTTATTAAAATCAGATATCGCATGCAAAACTTGGGTTTTGGGCCCCTATTGTACATATTGACCTTTTTTGCCTTTGTATTATCTTTTTATTTTCTTAATTATTAAAAATCTAAAAAAATAGATTAAGTTGTAAATATTCTTTCCATATTTTCTCTATTTTTATTTGATTTTCTCTTATTTAAAAATAACAAAAAAAATACAAAAGATAAAATGCGGTATTTTATATCTATAAGGTAGATCTCGTCAAGACGAGCAAATTTTGTGTTGAGCACTTTTTGATTTGACCCCTTTTGTTATTTCTTTTTTATTTTTCATATTTAATTTGTGAATTTTCTGGAGCGACACGTGGCAGCTCCCGGAGCCGCCACGTGTCACCCCATTTTTTATTATTTTCAGATTTTATTTTATTTATTTTACTATTATTTATTTTAATTAACTAAATATTTACATTTATTTATTTATTTTAATATTTTCTTTTACCTTTATTTTCTCTTTTATTTTTAGTAGCCTACTCATATTATTTTATTATCTTATTTATCTTATTTACCTTTTACTTCTTCTCCATCTACTTGCCCTCTACTCCAAGTCACCAACATCCCATCTTCCCGTCATCTTCCACCACTCCTCCAACTTCCACCCCACTTCATTCCCAACGTCCTCCTGTTATTTATTCCACTCGCTCTCTACATTCATCTTCATCCGCCGTTTTGAGAGAAGTGAAGTCGAACCCCTTTAACCTTCAGGTGACAGCTGTAGGAGACGAGTTGAGCGACGACAACCTCAAAGGAGAGATCCGTAGCATCACCATTGTCGTGTCGCAAGCTTCCAAGCAGGCTCGCTCAGCATCGAAGGACTCTGCCATCCTTCTTGAGGCCACGACGGAGGCCACACACCGCAACCCCACCTTCGACGACAACACAGGTAAATCTTCTATCCTTATCTTTTCATTTTATTTTTTATCTGACCATTTTTTTCTTGTTGATTCAGATCACGGTCACCATCATCATCACACGCACACCACCTCATAATCATCATTTTTATTTTTTCACATCATCGTATCATCACCTTCACTAAATCACCACATTTCCACCTCTCATTTTATTTCCACGTTTTCACCCCTATATCTTCATTCCTGTTTAGAAAAAAAATATAAAAATTTGCAAAAAATAAAAAAAAAGTTGCTGGTCGTGCATCTCTTTAGTAGCTCATCCCTCGACCGGCCACCGCCTACGACCCCCGCTCCTGCACCGATGGTTGCCTACGTCCGCGCCAGCGGGCCGCTCCCTCACCGTTCCTTCAGGTCGTGCCCATGGAGATCGCCCCACCGTGGAGGCTCCCAGCCAACAGTCGTGCCACCCCCTCATCTGGAGCCTTCCAGCCCTCAGCCACCAGCGGTCGCCGCCATCACTCACCTAAAACAGCTCCTTCAGGTTGCTGCCTCGCACGCGTGCCGCGGCCCGAACCTCCCATCCCCCGTGGTGCCCCTCGACTGCACGTCGTGTGTCCCCTCATACTCCAGCTAGCCTCCCTTCAGCAGGTGCACCACCTTCGTGCGACGGCGTTGTGCCATCGTCTCGTTGCCCCTGCGGCGGTGCCTCCCCAGGAGCTGTGTGGCCGGTCCAACGACCTCTAGTTGCCCAGCGGAGCTGCGCTGCCCCATCCACGTCGTGCGGCAACTTCAACTACGTTGCCTCCTCGCCTTGCCGCGACCGCATGCACCTGCAGCCGCCTGCCGTGCCTCCATCCACGAAGGGCCGCCTCCCTAGCCGCTCCCCCACCTCGCATCTGCCCTAGCGGTGTGGGAAGAGGTAGGTTCCTTTCTTGGAACTCACGTCAAGTTTTTTTATTTATTTCTTTTTTTATTTATGAAATTTGCATTTCAGTTATTTCATGTTTATTTAATTATAGAAGCATCCTTGTGCACAATTTGCATTTTAAATTTCATTTTTCTGTATTGCATAGACACCCCTGCATTGTCATATTAATTTGGACATTATTTTTGCATCAATTTTTAATACAACAATAACATTTTGTTGAGAAAATAATTCTGTATATTCTGACTATTTATTTAAAATTTTATGAGCATCAGATTATTTATTAAAAATCAGAGTTTTAAATTAAATGATATTTTACCCATTTAGGCTCTAAAATTCACACAAACATAGTTCTTGCTCCAAAAATTGTGGAAATTTGTGGATGTTGCCTCTAGTTGTGTTTTAACTATTATCCAAATTTCATACAGATTGGAATGGTCTTTTGCATAAAATAAATTCCTTAGTGATTTAGGTAAATGATTTTAAATTAAATCCACAAGAACATTTTTGAGAAATTTCAATTCTCCTAGATTCCTTAGTGAAATATCTATTTGAGACAATTCTTTCTCTGGATAATTTAATTTCGTGGATTAATTAGGAATCAAATACTCACAGTCTCTTTGTTTGTCGTAAAAAATTCATAAAAAATTATAAAGTATCAGAAAATTCTAAAAAAATTAGTACCTTCATTTCATCATTTTTAACTTCTAATAAAATTTTCATAATTTTTGCATATCATTTGCACGAAAAATTGCATAAAAACCCTAAAAAGTTTGCATTTTTAATCATTGCATTTTTAATCCAAATTTTTTTTTAAAATATCTTTTACATTCGTCGTTGAATTAAGTTTTTAGGAAAATACAACTTGGCTGATTTGGATTAATTTCACATTAAAATTAAATTTGGCTAAGTCAGTTATTTTCTTGTTGACTTGATTCAATCCGCATTTGTGCATTAGAATTTTTATTGCATAAACAATTACAAAAAAATCCCACTTGGAAAATCATGATCTAATTCTCCTAATCTGATCCGAAGTTGTTCCTTTGCCTCCTCGAGTTGACCCTAGGGCTTGCCCAGGTTAAAAAAAACATAAAACCACGCATACATTCATTCGTTGATTAATCGATTCGTGCGATTAATTTTTGATCGATCCGGATTTATCTGACTGCAATGAAATCGTTAATTCAACAACATCAAAAGGTAGATTCTGGGCCAATCAATCATCTGTATCATAATAAACATTTATGATATGTGATATCATTCGATGATTATTTGTGATATGAGATTTCTTGCCTTCACCTTAGAAGGCTTTGAAATGTTCAAAGATTTCACCATATTGGTTAAGAACTAAAGTTTGAAGGAAGATGAAAATGAATTTGATCTAATCTAGGTATCTAGTACCTATTAGATAAATTCGAGGAATACGTTATGGCGATATGAATATCATTCCTATCTCACTCCTCCCGATACACCTAAACTCAATAGATTTTTAGAGAGATGTAATTAGATCATGTGTGACATGATTTGATCAATTATGAAAACAACATAATTACCTCTTAGTTTCCAAGGTATATATATCGTAGAGACTACACTATATATCCTTAATAAGGTTCCATGCAAGTAAGCTAGAATCTAGCATAAGAGTTTGCTACTTCATTAGGAAAATAAAGGATGGTATTGGATACCAACTTTATGACCTTGAGATTCTTAGGTTTCATCTCTAAGGATATGATTCTTAGAATATGACTCTCTTTAGAATCAATATATAAAAGGAAGTGAATGAACTCATTTAATATTGAGAAGACAATGAGGCTCCTAAAATTAGAAACTAAATAGATAATCAAAGATGAAACACTAATTCCTCTTCAAATGAGTTTGAGGATGGATTCCAAGTGTCAATTAAGTCTGACAATGATCTAGCTTCATGTGATGAAGCTTCTGAGGATTGTGACATGGAAAGATGGGTTTTTGCTGTAAAGTCTAAAGTAGACTTCATATACAAGTGTTATATATGGGCCCTCGAGGATCCACCTATACGAGTAAGACCCGTTAAGGTGTAAATGAATCGTAAAGAGATAGAGGGAACCAGATGAGAAGGTAGAGACCTTCAAAGCACGGCTCGTAGCCATGAGCTACATACTAAAGAGAAGACATCGCTTACGATGAGACTTGATCTTCAATGACATTCTTAAACTATTCAGAATATTGCTAACTATATCTACATAACTTGACTTTGACTCTTCAAGATGTGAGTTAAGATTGCATATGAAGTATATTCATATGAAGTATCCCCAAGGCTTCATGGTAAAGGAAAGCTACGTGTGCAAGCTAAAGAATTCCATCTATGGACTCAAATACATTTCTGGTAGTTGGACATCACATTTTATGAAATTATAAAGGTTATGATTTCAGATAGAATCTTGATGAACCATGTGAAGCTTAGTGGGAGTACTATTGCGTTCATCATGCTAAATGTAGATGATATCCTAATCATTTGGAATGATATAAATATAATAATGTATGTTTTATAGACTGGCTAATCCATACATTGAAATATGATCTCAAGGATACTTGATGAATATGCATTTCATCATCTTTACTCATTTATTTTAGCTTAAAATCCCTTATAATATACTTGTATATAATACTAACTCTGTATTCTTACAAACTTGCATCTGTTTGTAAATTATGTAAACTTCTTACCACTTTAACCTAAAATAAATAAAGAAAGAAAGAAAGGAAAAATAAAGAAAATAAAATAAAAAAAGAAGATAAGACTATATATATGTAATAAATATAGGCTGACCCGAACCCCAAGAGAAGGTCAAGACTTGACCTGATCGACCAGGAATAATGTAGGGGGAGCTAGGGTCCTAATCGGGAAATCCAAAAAATATGTGTTGTGTATATTCGTATACTTACACTATTTGTACATAAATTGACCTCAAACTAATTAATGTTCAAAACAAAAGTTGTAAATAAAAATGTGTCTTACATAATAAAAATAATTGCACAATTAAATCATGTACAGAATAAAAAGAACCACACTTAAAAAGAATCACTAAGCAATAATTGAAAGACCAATTTCGGTTCCATATGAACTCAAATTGAAACACACTCACTTCCATTGTATTCTAAATTAAATTATCTTTAAATAGTTGTGACTACATAATTTTTGAAGTTACAGGTGAAAAGTTGTTTTTCACCATGTATTTGTACATATTGTATTTGTAAATATTTGTAAATATTTTTACTAATTATTTAAAATAAAAATAAAAAAATTAAAAATTTTAAAACAAAAAAATAGTTTCCTTATTTAACTATGTAAATAATGTACTATATGTATATAGTTTATGTATATAGTTATTTTCTTAAATAACTACCGCAAAAATAAAAAATTAACATCTAATTTTCAAATTAATAAAACGACAAAAATACAAAAAATAGCTAATTTTTATAAATAATTTTAACACTAATCTGTTTACTTTATATCATTTCAATTATTTTTTCTCTTATCTCTTATCTTCAACCAAAAATTTAAATATTCAAATATTCAAATTTCAAGTCCTTTCTTTTCAATTTATATGGATCCTTCTCCATCATTTCAATTTGATCAGTCTTTGGTGAGAGGAGCCTGATCTTCGAGAGTCCTCTTGTCGCAGAAGGGTTCCTAGCCTCCGAGCCATCCGGTGACAGCGAGTCGGCCTTCGTTGAGGTGATCAAGGTCATTTCTGCTCCTAAGGTGAGATCCGTATCATTTTCTCTTATTTTTCATCTAGATTAACCTTAGATTAATTTTTCGCATTTTTATTTCATTATCATTTTTTTATCTAGATCTTAGAATCCATCACAAGTTTTATTCACCTTCGATTTTGATTTTTCATCTCACTTTCTTGATCTCTACTTGTTCTTTTCTACCTCGCACGATCTCTCACCTCCGACCACGGACGGTGGTCGGAGATCCGACTCCATCCGCCATTCCCATCGAAACCACACTAATTCACTTCTTCCATTTTGATTTTTAGGATCGAGTAATCATGCTTGCATCCTAATTGTTTATAAATAAAAAAACAAAAAAAATATTTTTCCCTTCTTTCTAACATTTGTTTTGCGAGATAAATAAAAAACAAAAAATAAATACTAAAAGTACAAAAAAAATGTTTCTCTTACAGCTTTCTGTTCTTCTTAAAGAAAATAAAAAATTCTTTTCATTTCTGATTTACAAAAAAAATAAAAAAATAAAAAATAAAAAGATCGCACCCTAGGCATTGCTCTGCCAAACGCAAGCGACGTCGCCGCCTGACTCCGCATTGTCGATGCTTCACCACATAGGCCTTGCCATTGCCCATGCCACACTGTCGCCTGCATCCCCATCCCAGCTCCATCACCGACTGAGACCCCCACCTCTCGCTCGGACTCCCGACTGCCAGACCTCGTCGCACACGGGAGCCGCTAGAGCCGCCCAACCGCTTTTCCCTCTCGCCACCCTTCCACGCAACATCCACCTAGAATCACCACCCGACCTCGCGCCGATGACCGCTTGAGCGCCAACGCCCTCTGCGCAGCCACTCCGCTGACATTGACTTCACCTGCGGCACCGTTGCTTGCGTGCCACCGCCTTTAGACCACAGCACGTCCAGACTACCATCGTGGCGGAGAAGAGCCCCACGACTGTCGATTAACTTAGATGTGGAGGAGAAGATCAAGGCGATGGCACATGCTCCCATCTTGGCCCCTTCTATCTTGGCTTGAACAAAAAGGGAGCAAAAAAAACTCTAATAGGGTTTTAAAATAAAAAAATTGGAAGCATTTCATTTCAGTCATTCAAAGTTTTGACAATTACAGAATGACCCCCGCTTCAGAAGACACAAGCTTTGCATGTGTTTAACTTGGTAATTTGCATTTCTGTCCCACTCTTTATTTCTATTGATTTTTTAGGCAAAAACTTTGAACATTTGCATTACAGTCCCTGTTTTTCAGACTTTAAGTTGCAACTTTTTATTAAAATAAATATTTTTTATTGCTCAATAAATTTCCCAAAAATCATGTTATGCTCCTGATGTGTGTATCTCTCTATTAAAAAATTTTCATTACATTTTGAATTCATTTATTATTATTAAAAAATAAAAACATTATCTTTTCTCTTTATGAAATTCAAAAATTCATAGAAATTTGAATATTTCTCCAAAAAGTTTTAAAAAATAGACTGTTTTATTTTATTGTCTTTTAATTTCTATCTAAATTTCATGCATTAATTCTTTTCAAAACCAAAAAAAATTGAAAATACTAAAAATATTATGAAAACCATAAACAATTCTACAAAAATACAAAAATCATGATTTCAGTTCCTTTTTGTAGATATTTGTCTATATTTAATCATAAAATAAGTTGCCCAGAGTTTTGACCACTTAAAATATTTTTAAGGTGAAAATTACTCCAGGTTGTGCATTGTTCATCATTTTTGCCACTGTTTGATTTTAAAAAAATGCAAAAAATCTGAAAATTCTACAAAAATTCCCAAAAACATTTCAAAGTCGTTAAAACCCAAAAATATTTTTTTTATTTTTCTGAGCATTTTTGATATAATTGAAAAATACAAAAAGAGTTTGGTGTACGTATTTCGTATCTTATGCATATTGTTCCTTATTTGAAATTTAGAAAAAATAAAAAACTAAAATCACTAAAAATTTGAAAATCAGAAAATAAAAAAATAGAAATAAAAAAATAAAAAAGAGAAAATTCCACAAAAACCATGATAGTTTGCCATTGAGATTCCTTTTTCTCTTAATTGATCATTCGATTATTTGAATAACCCTCGGGAATTGTAGACTCCCTGAGTTCGATCATGTCTGCTATACAGGTAAATAAGTAGCATAATATTTCTCTTGCTCCACATTATTCTTTGTAATTATTTTTATATCTTGAGAAGAAAAAATTATTTGTTTGAGCCGAGAATTTTAGGGATCACAATGACAACTTCATACATCATTAAATATCAATCCTTGAAAGTCCTATGTCAACAAAATGATGCCATTGCTGGGGAAAGTCATGGCAACAAAGGTTTTACAGAGTGGCCTCTGGTGGCCCACATTGTTTAGGATGCTACAGAGTATGTTTGAGGTTGTACTGGTTGTCAGAAAATGGGAGGAATTGTTGGTTCCAAAGATACCATGCCCCTAAGATATATACAGAATTCTAATGTTTTTGATGCTTGGGGAATAGACTTCATGGGCTCATTTCCTGTAAGTCAAGGATTTCAGTACATCCTGCTCTCCATGGATTATGTTAGTCAATGGGTGGAGGCTATCCCCACCTAAGCCGCAGATAGTCATACAGTGTGTTCCTTTCTCAAGGACCATATTATTGTGTGGTTTGGTATTCCCAAAATACTGATTTTAGATGGGGGAAGTCATTTGATTAATAGAGAAGTAAAGAAGCTTGTGAAGGAGTACGCCATTGAGCACAGAGTTGTGTCTCCTTACCACCCTCAGACTAATGGCTTGTCAGAAATTTCAAATAGGGAGATCAAGATGATATTTCAAAAACTTGTACATCCAGATAGGAAGAACTTGTCCCAGATGCTTGATTCAGTTATGTGGGCTTATCGGATGACGTACAAGTCTCCTTTGGGTATGTCTCCCTACATATTGGTGTATGGAAAGCCTTGCCACCTGCCAGTAGAATTAATTCACAAATCTTTATGGAAACTCCGTGTATGCAATCTAGATTATGAGAAGGCAGGAAAGAACATGAAGTTAGATTTGAATAAATTACTGGAATTCTGAGACTTTGCATATGATAACTCACTCATGTATAAGGATAAAGTCAAGCGCTGGCATGATAAGCACATTCGTAGAAAGACTTTCTCCCCTGGTCAGAAAGTTTGGTTATTTGATGGTAAGTTGAAGTTCTTTCCAGGAAAATTGAAAAGCAAGTGGTCAGGACCGTTCACTTGTGAAAGATGTGCATGACAATGGGATTATTATCATATTTGGGTTGTCATCTGACGCACAACCATTTGTTGTGAACGGAAAGTTGCTGAAGCCATATCTAGATCATGCTACATTCTTGTCCGTCGTTGATTCTGTATCTGTGGTATCAGATGATGATCTTTTGATTCCATCTTCTGTGTCTGATACATGAGCATCCACTCCTCTTGTATATCATTTCGTTTCACTCTTTATTCTTCTGTTTTATCATTCACCCCTTTTCCGTGTGTGTATATATGCTATACTTAGGATGTGCTTTATTTTAAGTATAGGGGGTGGATGAGTTGTGTTGTTCATATTCGTCATGTTCATCACTCTTGTTGTTGCCTATACTTAGGGATATTCTACCCTAAGTATAGGGGGGCGATGTTGTTCATATCGTCTTTTTATTTTTAAGTCTATACATTCTCTACATTGGTTTTCCCCTTCTGTACAGTCTTCTATACTTAGGATTACTTGATCCTAAATATAGGGTGGATCACCGACTTCTATTCTTTTATTTTCTCTTTGAGTCAATGTAGCATAGGAGCCTTTTCACTTTTCTATACTTAGCACGAGTTATGTCTTCCTTTGCCACTCTCTGATCACTATGAGGACATAGTTCGAGCTTAGTATAGGGGGTGTCGTATATATTGTATATATACTTTAGACATAACTCGTACTTTTAATGATTATTTTTGGGGGTATATTTATAAATTCGTAAAATCCACGTGTGTGTGTACATAGAGTTTGATTTCCTTAAAAAAACATAAAAAACAAAAAACCCAAAAAAATAAACAAAACCAAAAAACAAAACAAAACCAAAAAAATTCTTATATAGTATACATTTTACTAACCTTTTTTCTTTTTTGAAAAAAAATTCAAAATCAAAAATCTATAAAAAGTTGCATAAAAAATCCTTTTTGCATGTGCATCATTTTTTCCTTTCTTTTTCGAAAACCCATAAAAAGTTCAAAATAAGATAATTGTAGAAAGCCCCGCTTTTTGTAGTGTACATATCTCTTGCATTTGCATGTGCATTTTTCAAGATAGTATTGACATTTAAACTAAGTCTGGAATAAAATTGAAGAATGGAACTTATTTGGGCGTTAATCCACTTAATTTCAGAGGAACCTTATAAGAACTGGAGTTAAGACTTTTCAGGTCCTAGTGACTTAATTCTTTGAGTCCATAAGACTATGTTCACATGTCATCTTGATTAGTATAAGTAGAATATTTAACAACATACGCATGATTCTTGCAGACCGTGGCTTATCTTGGACAAGCATTCTACATGTAGCTCTTCGTGGAGGAGGTAGTAAGGAGGCAGAATCTTTTGGCTTGCGGTAGCATACAAGGGTAGTACATCTAGGCGGAACCTCTCATCTTCCTCTAGGGAGGGAAGTCCATCTTAACCTGGTCTAGCGATGTTGAGGTCTAAAGATAGGATGTTGTGGGGTTGCAATAATGCTTCAAAAGAGGGATAGTCTACTTGCTCAAGAGGAAAAACTCCTTATGTACATGTTCCACCTTGTATATATTTTCAAAAAAAAAGGAAAAAAATGCAGAATCTCCAAAAGTGGACAGGCCCGATTGAAAAGTGAAATGCCTACCAGAGAGTATATACAAGGATAAAAAAAGAAAGTATATTAATAAGAGCTTCAAAGTCAAATATTTTAAGCTTGCAGCTGTATGACTTGGCTACATTGGTCATGCATCCAAGGATAGGTAGCTACACTGGTTACCGTCCATTCTTTTCTCCATCTCCTCTTCTTGAGCAAGTTGTACATGAACTTAGAAGGGAATATCCCCGCTCCTCGAGGAAAGAGTTGCTAGACCGGGGAGCTAGAGTTACCTTGTTCAGGGAGGTTGTTTCTTTTCTACTTTTGAGATGGGGAGCTATATTTCACTTACACAGTACAAGTAAAGATTCATAGTCATAAGAATTTGTGTATGTAGACTTGTTCTATCCTGTCTGTTGAGGAGACCTGAATAGGAGTCTTATGGAACTTAGAGGTTGTTAGGTTTTAAATCCATTTCCCATTAAGGTTCCGCCACACTAATAATCCAAAGGTCTGACAGAGCACCATACTATAATTTTATGAAGATAAGTTTAATATTCAATATTGTCCTAACTTCTTCATTTTCCCTTTCCTTTTCCTTTTCTTTTTATTCACTTATTCTTTCAAATAAGTGTTTGCTAAGGGGCTAGCAAAGGTAAAGCATAGGGGGATGATGAATCTGCTTTTCATCATATTTATTCATTTATTTTAGCTTAAAATCCCTTATAAAACACTTGTATATATTACTAACTCCATATTCTTACTATCTTGCATCTATATTTAAATATTGTACACTTCTTACCATTTTAACCTAAAATAAATAACTAAATAAAGAAAAGAAAAATAAAGAAAAGAACATAAAAAAAGAAAAAAAAGAAGAGAAGATTGTATATATGTAATAAATATAGGCTGACCCGAACCCCAAGAGAAGGTCAAGACTTGAGCTTATCGATCAGGAATAATGTAGGAGGAGATAGGGTCCTTAATTAGAAAATCCAAAAAATGTGTGCTGTGTATATTTGTATACTTACACTATTTGTACATAAATTGACCTCAAATTAAATAATGTTCAAAACAAAAGTTGTAAATAAAAATGTGTCCTACATAATAAAAACAATTGCACAACCAAATCATGCACAGAATAAAAGCAATCACACTTGAAAAAAACCACTAAGCAATAATTAAAAGACCAATTCCAGCTCCATATGAACTCCAATTGAATCAAACTCACTTCCATTGTATTACAAATTAAATTATCTTTAAAATGGCTGTGGTTTCATAATTTTTGGAGTTATGGGTGAAAAGTTGATTTTTCTGAGGTGGTTTGTTCAATTTCACCATGTATTTGTACATATTGTATTTGTAAATATTTGGAAATATTTTTACTAATTATTTAAACTAAAAAATAAAAATAAATAAAACAAAAAAAATATTTCCTTATTTAACTATGTAATTAATGTACTATATGTATATAGTTTATATATATAGTTAATTTTCTTAAATAACTACCACAAGAAATAAAAAAATTTACATCTAATTTTCAAATTAATAAAGTGTCGAAAATACAAAAAATTAGTTACTTTTTGTAAATAATTTTAATACTAATCTTTCTACTTTATCTCATTTCAATTTTTTCTCTCTTATCTCGTATCTTCATCTAAAAATTCAAACATTCAAATTTCAATTCCTATCGTTTCTATTTATATGGCTCCTTTCCCATAATTTCAATTTGATCAATCTTTGGTGAGAGAAGCCCGATCTCTGAGAGTCTTCTTGTTGCATAAGGGTGCCTAGCCTCCGAGCCATTCGGTGACACCGAGTCGGCCTTCGTCGACGTGATCAAGGACTTTTCAACTCCTAAGTTGAGATCCACGTCAATATATCTTATTTTTCATAGATTACCCTTACTTTAATTTTTCGTATTTTTATTCCGTTATCATTTTTTATCTAGATCTTAAAATCCATCACGAGTTTTATTCACCTTCAATTCCAATTTTTCATCTAACTTTTTTGATGTCGACACATCCTTTTCTACCCCGCACGATCTCTCACCTCCGAACACGCACGGTGGTCGGAGATCCGGTTCCATCAGCCATTCCCATCAGAACCACACTCATTCACTTAGGATTAATTTATCATGCTTGCATCCTAATTGTTTATAAATAAAAAATTTAAAAAAAACAAAAAAAATATTTTTCCTTCTTTCTAACATTTGTTTTACAGGATAAAAAAATAAAAAATAAAAAAACTAAAATTACAAAAAAATTCCCTTACAGCTTTCTATTCTTCTTAAAGAAAATAAAAAAAATCTTTTCATTTCTGATTTATTAAAAAACAAAAAAAAACGATTGTGCCGTAGGTGCCGCTCCACCAAACGCAAGCAGCGCCACCGCCTGACTCCACACTGCTGCCGCTTCACCGCCTGGGCCTCACCGTCACCCAGGCCACACCGTCTCCTGCATCACCATCTTAGATCCATCGCCGGCCGAGACCCCATCCTCTCGCTCAGACTCCCAACCACCAGACCTTCACCCCTCGCAGGAGCCGCTAGAGCTTCCCGATCTCGTTTCCCTCTCGCCACCCTTCCGCTCAGCATCCACCTCGAATCACCACTCGACCTCACGCCGACGACCTCCTTAAGCGCCAACGCCCTCCGCGCAGCCACTCTGTTGACATTGACTTCACCTGCGGCACCGCCGCTCGCGCACCACCGCTTCTAGACCACAGCACGTCCAGACCGCCATCATGGCGGAGAAGAGCCCCACGACCACTGGTTGACTTGGACATGGAGAAGAAGATCAGGGCGACGGTGCATGCTCCCATCTTGGCCCCTTCTATCTTGTCTTTAACGAAAAGGGAGCAAAGAAAACCCTAACATGGTTTTTAAATAAAAAAATTTGAAGCATTTCATTTCAACCCTTCATATTTTTGACTATTACAGAAAGAACCCCACTTCAGCAAGACACGTCCTTTGCATGCGTTTAACTGTGTAATTTGCATTGCTTTCGTGCTCTTTATTTCTATTGATTTTCCATGCAAAAACTTTGACCATTTGCATTGTAGTCCATGCTTTCCAGACTTTAAGTTGCTAGTTCTTTTCATTAAAATAAATGTTTTTTATTACTCGATAAATTTCCCAAAAATCATGCTATGCACCTAATGTGTGTATCTTTCTAGCATAAAGTTTTTATTGCATTTAATATTCATTTATTATTATTAAAAAAATCAAAAATATTGTCTTTTTTCTCTTTTTGAAATTCAAAAATTCATAGAAATTTGAATATTTCTCCAAAGCTTCTAAAAAAATAGGTTAGTTTCATTTTATTGTCTTTTAATTTATGTCCAAAATTCAGGTATTAATTCTTTCCAAAACCCAACAAAATTAAAAATTATAAACATCATAAAAAACTCTACAAAAATCCAAAAATCATGATTTCAGTTCCTGTTTGTAGATATTTTCTATATTTCATCATAAAAATAGTTTCCAGGAGTTTTTGGCACTTAAAATAATTTTAAGTTGCAAATTACTCCAGGATGTGCACTGTTTGATTTTTAAAAAATGCAAAAACAACTGAAAATTCTACAAAAATTCCCCAAAATATTTGAAAGTCTTTAAAACCTAAAAATAATTTTTTTAGTATTTTTATGAGCATTTTTTGATATAATTGAAAAATACAAAAAGAGTTTGGTGTGTGTATTTCTTATCTTGTGCATATTATTCCTTATTTGAAATTAAAAAAAATGAAAAATTAAAATCACTAAAAATTTGAAAATCAGAAAATAAAAAATTGAAATAAAAAAATTAAAAATTTAAAAAGAGAAAAATTCCACAAAAAATAAAGATAGTTTACCATTGAGATTCCATTTTCTCTTAATTAATCATTCCATTATTTGAATAACCCTCGGGAAGTGTAGCCTCCCTGAGTTCGATCATGTCCGCTATGCAGGTAAAAAGATAGAAAAACATTTCTCTTGATCCACATTATTCTTTATAATTATTTTTGTTGCTTGAGAAGAAGAAAAATGTGTTTTCTTGAGCCAGGAATTTTGGGGATCACAACAACAACATCATACATCATTAAATATCAATCATCGAAAATCTTGTGTCAATAATACCTCTTATATCTTAGTTATGAAGTTGTTTAGAAGCAAAGAAGAGAGGGTATTGGGACCATCATATTAGTAGTACACCTTGGACATTTCCATTTTCTGGAAAGTTCCAAGAAAGGCTTCTTTTCCTTAAGATATGGTACTGATCTAATTAAAGGTATAACACCTTAAAAAGTAGATGATGTGAATACCAAAGCTGTATGCCCTAGTTCATCAGCTTTGGGAAGCTCAGTGTATGCTAGATATGTACAAAAGCTAGATATCTACCATGTAGTGGGAGTATAAACTGTTATGAATCTTATTATGGAGATAAAAAACTTGATTGTAGTTATAAAAATATCTTCAAAGAAGACAAGACTTAGAGATAGTGATCTCAAAGACTTATCTTCAAGAACTTAAACCAATATTGATAGTGATCTAAAAGGTCTTAATTGTAGATACCTTAGGAGATAGAGATCTCCAGGAATAAGGGTATTCTGATAAGGATAATGGAAATTACATATTGGTTATAATAATCGAGTTGTAGTGTCGAGGACACTATAACTGGTAGTATTGGGTACAGGTTGCATAAGATGCAACATTTGCATTAGATGTGAGCACTGCTACTAGGAGATATGCATGTTCCATAAAGGACTTTGCGTAGTCTCTTGGGAACATAGTGACTTATCATCTTACCTAGTTTTTTTCTAAATAACCGAGGGATTGTCACCTGAGTGTGGGTTTAAGAATTAGCTCATTAATGGCTCTTTGGCCTAGTGGGATCCCACAGCGAGCCATTATGCAATAAATGTTATTGCAAATATCATTCTGTGATCTGAAATGAAGACTAACTAATTTGCGTAATAGGTCCCTTATTAAGAGATGATCTCAAGCCTGAGAAGGAGATGGCAATCCTTTCTCTAAAGGCGGATATCTAACCGACCTCATGATGCAGGTCCTCTACTTAGTAATAAAGATTAAGAGGTGTTAGATAAGTTAGGTCAAAGAGTTGATGTGACGAGATCGAGATAACCAAAGACCTATGTCGTATACTATCACGATATAAGCACACAAACTCTGACCGGAGAAAGATGTGTTACTATATGTCTGAGTATGTACATTTGGCAGATCAATAGGTTGATAACCTAGCAAAGGTCCATACACCAATGCGTTGGTGTGCATTCAAGGGCATATGAGTAATACGATCTCTCAAAGGGATCATACAGCTGAACCAGAAGATTTGAGCTCACTCATGAGATCTTGGGAAGAATCAAATTCCATGTACAGTCATCTCACTTTGGAAGATTGACTGTATTTGTAGGTTTGATATATGTTTTTGGAAAGTATATGATCAACACCTAGGTATGATATATGCTTTTGGAAAGTATATGATCAATACCGGCTCCCAATAGTCAAATGAGAAACTTAATGAAAAAACCATTAAGGAGATAGTCTGAAAGAGATCTAAAACTTTGGGTTACTCTGGGTCTTGCAATATGCAGAACGTATAAGTATTAGGAATACCTGAGGGTGATGTGATCATACACAATTGTATAACCTTGACGCTTCCATTCCGAGGGAGTGATGAAATAGGTTTGGATTTTAGTGACTCATCTCATAAAGAAGTGATCTGCTCTTAGTCCAAATGTTGGACCTTGATATGAATGTAATTCAGATACAATGAGAAGATTAGATCTACAGCTTTGATCTAATCAAACATCTATCGGAGGTCCGCAAGATCAGGATTTGAGATGTGATCTCAATATCCAAGTCACTATACGTGGAACAATACAATAGCCATGTCCGTATCTCCAGGTATCCGCGGAGAAAGCACATTATCCTTGAAAGAGTTCACGGATAATTTCATTGTTGATATATGTATCCAAGCATTGAGAATTGGATAATTAAATGTAATTTAATTATCATGAATAATATGAATTTGGTTCATATTATTTACCCATATAAGGAGAGTTATCTAAGATAATTAAATGTGATTAAATTATCAAAGATGTGAATAATGTGAATGTGATTCATATTATTTGGGCACATGAGAATAGAGATCCAAGATAATTAAATGTGATTTAATTATCAAGAATATGATTAACGTGGATATCACTATTCACGATAATCATGGATATTATAAATATTATTTATGAAATAATGGAGAGGTTCAATTGTAAATATAATTAAAAATTATATGTTGTTGTGAATTGGATTCCCAATAAATAATTAATTGTAAATCTCATTTACATATTATGTTGGATATATGAATATGATTCATATTTATCAATGGCATGATTGATGTTTTCATAAATTTAATTTCAAATTATTTTTGTGAAGATAAATGCAATAATAATTGTTGCATTCTATCCTATATAATAAACATATATTAAGGATGGCAAAACCACCAACAAGGTGGTTGTTCACCATGACCAAGTCTGGGGGGACGACCACCCTCTTTTTAGGGTGGTGGTTGCCTCCCTTATTATCTATTTATTATAATTTAAATTAAAATGAATTAATTTGTATCTTCATAAAGGGATATAAGTAATTTATTTTAATTAAATTTGTTGTTGCAAATTTGTAGCAACAAATCATTGCCATTGATTAATAACGTCTTCATCTAAACTGTTGGATTAAGAGGGCACATGGATTGAGATCCATATACATCCAACTAGTATAGAAGAAAGGGTATCTCTTGCCTTTTAAATGAAAAATATAATTCCAAAGGGAATTAAACTCATTATTGCTCTCTCTCTCTTTACACGACATCTCTCTCTCTCTCATTGTGGTGGTCCACCATGGAGCCCTAAAGAGAATCTTCATCGCCGCAACATCATCGTTATGTTGCTGGGTTGTTTGCTCGTGGATCCATGTCTCTTTCGATGTGCCTCGCTCACGAAAAAGACGTTAGATCTCGTGAGACGAGATCAGGAGATTCGTCTCTTGGGATGTTAATGTGGATTGCGAGGAGCACATGTCTCGTCAATGTGCTCGCAAGCTTCTCCTCCGTTGTATCGGACTTGAGACAGGAGGTCTCTTCATTTAGAGACCTGATCGCAACCACGCTTTAAGTGGTAAACCAAATACTTGTATGTGGTTTGCATGAAATGATCCAAGAAGTGTTCTTAAATCATATGGTTTCATCATTGAAATTTTTTAAATTTCGCTGCCTTGAGCGACTAGTGCAACTAGTCGCTCCCTATCGCATATGATGTGATCCTCATGCTTCCGTGACGTGCTTAAGGATTTTTCCCATATCCTTCAAACACCTCAGCCCTCATCCTAGGGAACTTGATCCTACGACGAAGCGTGGGACGTCGACACATGACCCTAGCCTGTTGGACCACCCGAGCCTTACACTGATCCTGAAACGCATGCACAAAACACTTGCTTCTGGGTAAATTGCAGATGAACCCTAGAAGTCTTCAAAATTGTTGGTAAGTGAGTGAAATTACAAGTGTATATTTGCAATTTATTCCATTTGACCTATTTGTAATTAAATAAAGAAAGTTTTTATTACATGTGTGCCCCTACATTGTTCCTTTAATAACTTGTGAACCATAAATCTGATTACATTGAAATCAATGCCATTTGAAAGATAATTTTAAGCTCTTGTTAATGGTTAACTTGATTCTCTAGTCTGATCTAATATTCACACATCAAATTTAAGAGTATTAATTTTGATATCCAACCTTATTTTAAAATTAAAAATTAGTTAAACTATGGTGTATTGATCTACTTAATTTCATGTTCTAAAACCTACTATTTTAATATTATTCATGACTGATATTAGATCTATTGATCATGAATTCCTGATTAATTAATTATTTGAGGTTTTTAGCTTCATTCATCTGTTGTTGAATAGATCAATTGCTTAATTAGATTGGTTGAATTGATTTACTTTGTTCAATTATTTCTAATTAAGTTCACTTGCTTATTTAATTAAATAATCAGGAGCAATATTGTGAGTTTGTGCATCTTATTGTATTGCATGCGCGTAGCTGCATAAAATGATTTAAAAATTACATGCATTTTATTCTTTATGTGTTCTTGATCTAAATATTCTACAAATCACATAAATGGATAATTGGCATCCTAATTAAATTAAATAATTTCTCGTGTCCATGTGTTCGACCCTAGACTTGCCCAAGTTATAAATTTAAACAGAGACACTCTTCGCAGAGATTTCTCTTGGTTCTGTATTATTTCTATTTGGCAATATTACAATGAGTGACAATTATAATTGTCTATTAGTGTCTCATCAGAAGACGTCATTGTTGGGGATGCGACACATTATTTGATTTGATCTAGAGTTATTTATTGATTTTAGTGAGTTTTATATCTTTTTAGGTTAAGTGCTCGTTTTGTTATATTTTCTGTTGTCGTGTTTATCTATGTATTGATAGATATTTAATTAGACTAGCTTATCTTGAGAAATTTTCTAATATTCTTATTATTTTGTGGTAGGACCCGCAGAGCCAACAGATACTGATCGAACGTGGAGGCAAGAAGCTTGGAGCTTTAGCTATAGAGACTACTTGGCAGTTATTTTAGGAGAAATGTTTAGTTTAATTAAATAGTGATTTTTTATGTTGTAACAGTTTTATCATTTTTGTAATAATTAGGTAACTACCCTATTTACAATAGTTCTCAATTGAGTCCTCGTGATTATAAAAAAGGCCTTTACTTATTTATTTATTTTTTTTGTGTGGATGTGTTAATAGTGATTCTCGACTTAAGTATCAATTTAGCTCAAGGCACAATGATTAAAATCGATATATCTTAGGTCATTTTTCCTTATCTATAATTGTAACTTAGGGAACATATTTATATCTCATAAGATTCACTTAATAAATCTTAGGAGATTCATTGAGACGCACATAAGCTACATTCTATCTAGTCAAAATTAATTGGAAATTCTTTATCGCTAATAAAAATCTTGTTTAGGTGTGAATTTTTCAACTTGCATCACATACATATAAATTCAAGCTTTCATCCACATGGAGAGTGTTGGGAATTATTGTAAGTATTCCTAATTGACTGCATACATCATTATTTTCCGCCTGCATTCTATTTTCTGTCTTCTTCCTCGGTTTTTGCCAACATTAGGATAAAAGAAAAGGGACTGAACACTAGGCATATATTTTGTGGTCATCTTAATCAAGTGATAACCAACTCTTAAAATTGGGATTGAATTATGCAAGTTGACATTAAATAACTTGAAATAAAATCAACCTTGTATTACGGGCAGTAAAACCCTCATTGGACACAGGTACTTACCTCCACATAGAGTGGGTGAGGATGGATCCCTAAGGATAGAGCCCAAATCCCTGAACTTCATCCTAAGTCTCCAGGTCTAACTCTCTTGGATTTTGAGAGTTTCAAGTGGTTTCCTTAGACCATAGAAATATATTTTGGTTGTATGTGCTTATAAGTTCCTTTTGCTATGTGATATTGAACCTGGCAGCCTAGGAAGAACACTCCATTGTTTGAGAGCTTATAAGACTTCAACTGGGTGCAATTGGAGACTCCCTGTGTGCATGTTAAAGATTGTTTTCTAACCAATTAAAATTGACAAGATAAAATAGATTGAACTATTTTGACCATCCCGTATTGAGTTGGTGAATATATTAAAAGGTGTTTGATTGCATTGGATTGTGTGATTTGATTATGCACATTTGTGTGCACCTTAGTGTTAGTTTCTTTTTTAATCTAGCATGCTCTTATATCTTATCCTTTTTGAATCGAAAATGGATCATAAATTTTTTCAAACTTTGTGAACCTTTATTTGAACCGTCCAAATATCACATCTTCAAAGGTCCAACCACGTTATTCTCTAGGACCTTCTCGGCTCCAAAATAACCCTTGTTTCGATCTGAGTATCATGATTCATTCCTAAGGAGCGGTGACATCCCAACCAATCCCTTTCTTTCTTCTCTTCTCACCAAGGAAGATTATTTCCTTGTGAGAACGATCTGATTTCATTGTCTTTTTGATGAAGGTATAGAAGAAACTTTCAAGATACCACCAAAGAGACAGAATGGAGAGAATGAGGAACATGATGACCCACTTCAGATGATCCAGGCTCGACTTGACACATCTGAGTAGAACAATGCTTTACTCATATAGCAGATAGATCAGTTGAATCTTGGAGTAGATGCACCTACGGACATGGCGTACAATCCTGGACAGTATCAAATGACAAATTGGTGAAGTCTAGTAGAACTGAGAGTTGAATATGAATTGAAGCCATAGTTTCTTAACATGTTGCCACATTTTCACGTGAATGCACATGAGGAACCATATGCATTCCTAACAGACTTCGAGTTAGTCTGTACTAACCTTAGACATCCTAGGGTTAGCCAAGAACCTTGAAAGATAAGGTTGACTATTGGATGAAGAACTTGGGGATAATTACTTATGTGCAATTCGAGGACCTTTTCCTAAAGAAGTTCTACCCTTTGAGTAGAACCAATTTGATGTGATCCCGCATCACGAGTTTCTCCCAACTTCCGAATGAGCCATTTTGTGATACATGGGAGAGATTCAAAGACTTACTACAGAAATGTCCTTTTCATCATTTAGAGCCTTCCATCTTTAGTCAGTATATTGCCATCTCAACCCTGAGATGCAGGGTTTTAGTTAGTGTTGCTTGTGGAGGGTACACTAAATGTGGTGTGGACACCGTTTAGAAGGTGTTCGAGGAGATGGCTAAAAGAAGCCGAGCACAGACTACAAGCAGAGCTCAATTAGAGACCCCTAGTACACTCCTATCTACAGGGGGAAGAAGGTAGTTGATCTCTCTAAAGATTTGATTCCCAGCATAGAGATCATCGCAAACAAGTTAATCATTATGGAGAAGATCGACAGGAGGATGGATGAGTTGGACAATAGCTTTTTCAAGTTGCCAAATAAGATGATAGAGCTGACAGAAAGGACATCTTTGATGAAGATACTTGTCGTGACTACATCAGATGCTCCCATTTATTGTTTTCATAATATTCAGGAGTAGCCGACGTCAGGGCCACTCTAGCTGTCGGGAGAGGACCATACTCTGACCCATTCCTATCACCAGTCCACTCCATCAGCTGAAACAATTATAGAGGAGCCTCTCCATGTGTGGGAGGTGAATGGTGTGTGGTATACTGACGACCTTGCTAGGTAGGGAAGTTCAAGTGTTAGACCATCATACCAGCATCCTCTGACTTTCTACAACACATCATTCACTCCTACACTCCTCCCAGCACCTTTAAGCTCTAGAGCCTTTCACTCTCAAGCACTAAGGCATCATCAATCGTACAATCAACATTACACATACCAGTCGAGCTAGTAGAGCCCCCAACGCAACATCTACTGCACCAACATCAGCACCATGTTCACTAGGACCAATTATCACATTCGTCTCATCCTTCTTCACAATAATAGTCACCATCATCAAGTCCCATAGATTTTCAGTGGCAGATACTTGAGGAGTTACGTTCCTACCGGAATGCGGTACATGCTTTGTGAGTTGACGTCAACTGCTTATCCTATATACACGACGAAAAGTTTATCCTTTTTACATCCATTCCCACCTAGGTTCAGGCGAACCCCAATAGCTTGAACAAGACCTAGCTGCAACATACTTATGATTAGGCATACTACTCATATTTTCATAAATATAAGCATGAGATCCTTCCTTATTAATCACATGTCACTCTGGAGTGGAAGGATTGAGGTTGTGCTTGATCAGGTAGGGGACATGGAGAGGGATACTTCTGAAGCTCACCCTGAGGAGACTTCAGAAGATGACAAGGCCAGGCATCACCAATAGCACCGTCAGCATGAGGAAGAGACATCCAAGAGAAGAAAGAGGAGGAGTACGAGATTATCATTACAACACATATCATACTAAAAGTCTACAGTGGACCTTATACTTTCGGTTGAGGAGAATGTACCTTCAATAGACATTCCCCAACCTTTATTAGATAATTGTATTTCCGATTCCAAGTTATTTGTAAAAGATTCATGTATGAAGAACCATGTTTTTGAAAATAAAGTTAAGAATGTTTCAGTTTATGATTCAAGTTCTTCATCTTCTGTTTGTTCAATCCCTTTCCCTGTGCTTGAATAGAAGGAAAACACACTCTTAAAAAGATTCAAAAATATGATCATGAAATGTCATGTTTTTGTAAAGATAATATCATGGTGAAGTGTCATTTGATAAGTATGTGACAACTCATCCTGCTTTCTAGAAATATTTTAATGTGTGTTATACACCTAATAGGGTCAGCAGGAATAAGCTGAACAGTTACGTCAAGACATATGTCTTATTGGTTGCCACAACATATTTCCTTAAGAACCAACAACTACTAAGAAATAAGAGAGATCTGGGTGTACAGTACATGTTGAGTCATATTGATGACATAGAGCTTTCATGTACTCTCTTTGATAACTTATCTTCAATCAATCTACTACGCTTTGCATAATATGAGAAGCTGGAGCCAGGCCCACTTCATAAATCTAGAGTATTACTCCAGTTTGTTGAGGTCAAAGAGATTATCATATCGATTCAGGGATAATATTACAGAGTGGACTTCACTATCCTTGAGATGGATATCCCTAATCATTGGAGAGATTCACATATCATCCTTGGGTAGACTTTCCTTAGCACTGCTACAGCTTCTTTTGGTTATCATAATGTAATGATGAAGTTTCGTTCTTCAGATGAAGAAGTGGAACTTAAGATGAAACAAATGAAATGGCAGCGACCTGACTCAGAATCAAGAATAGATTTTCACTTCATCTTCAAAAGCAGATTGTAGAGTCGATAGCACAGTTGGGGTATGGAAATAGAACCCGACGGGATTGAGCGAGACCCTCTCATTTGGAGAGGACAGTGCACATGATGTAGTTTGTGAGGTGTTGTCAAAGCTCTTAAGAAACTGATTATCTATCTATTTCTTTGATGACTCAGAGATCCTTACAAATTTGTTAGTTCCTACTTCTAAGAAACAGTTAAAGGATTTAGATTAAGAGTCGGATGTGGCTTTGCCCAAACTATCACATTTCTTTGGCGACCCAACTCTATGCTCAACATAGTTGGTGGCAAGCACTACAGAGTTATCGTCACCTTCATGCAACACGTAACCAGATTTAGCTACAGTTCAGCTTGATTTGATCGATTGTACTTCCTTGACTGAACTGAAGACACTACCTACTACACATAAGTATTCCTTCTTTGTGGGACCAAAGAATAGATTCCCCGTTATCATTAGTTCTAAGCAAACTGTGAACATGAATCTATGTTGTTAGAAGTGGTAGAGAAGAACCCCAAGGCTATAGGATGGATAATATCAGGTCTTATAGGTATTAACCCTACTCTTTTCTCACACCATATTTATTTTGAGGATAATGATGAGCTTCCCATGAATTCTAGAGGAGAATTAATCAAAATCTTCGAGAAGTAGTTAAGAAAGGAATTGAGAAATGGTGTGGAGCAATCTTTATATACCCCATCTTTGATTCCAAGTGGGTGTTCCCCCTTCATGTTGTCTTGATGAAGTCAGGAATTCGTATGGACTCCAACGAGTAGGGAGTAGAGACTGCGACATGAGTACCTGCATCTTGTCTCGTCGGTGTCGACTACGGACATTTGAATGATGCGACCAAGAAAGATCACTCTACCTTTTATTTACCATATCTTAGAGAGACTAGTGGGGAAAGAGTTCTTATATTTTCTTGATGGGTACTCATGCCACAATCAGGTAACCATCACCCCTGAAGATTAGAAAAAGATCACTTTTACTTGTCCTTTCGACACATACACGTTCAGGAATGCCATTCGAGCTTTGCAATGTCCCAGGCACATTCCAATGATGCATAATCGTCATATTTGCCGAAATACTAGTAGATTTCCTAGAGGTCTTCATGGACGATTTCTCGGTTCATGGTTATTCTTTTGATTCTTATTTAACACACTTTGATCAAGTTCTTCAAAGGTGTAGGTAGGTTAATCTGGTACTCTCCTAAGAAAAGAGTCATTTTATGGTGAAGGATGGTATCGTGTTGGGGCATGTCAACTCCAAAATGGAAATGGATGTTCATCTTGCCAAGGCGGATGTGATCAAGAAACTTGATCCACCAACCAACATCAAGTCGGTTCGATCATTTTTGGGGCATGTCAGATTTTACAGACGGATAATCAAGGATTTTTCTAAGATTGCTCGACCACTGACTGAGCTCTTAGGAAAGGACATCGAGTTCATTGTAGATTACAGGTGTCTTGAGGCATTTGAGCTCTTAAAAAGAAAATTTTGTGACTCAATGATTTTGTAGGTTCCTGATTAGTCTCTTCCCATTGAGATCATGACTGATGCTTTGGACTTTGTTATAGGAACTGTATTGGGGCAACGATGAGATTGGATTCCATTTGTTATTCACTACACGAGCAAAGTTTTGGATTCTACACAGAAAAACTACACAGTGATCTAAAAGGAAATTCTCGACGTAGTCTAGGCTCTTGAGAAATTCTGGTCTTACATTCTAGGTTCAAAGGTGATAGTTTATATAGACCATTCAGCCATTAGGTATCTCATGGAAAAGAAGGACATGAAGGTGCATCTTCTTAGGTAGCTTTTATTTCTCTAGGAGTTTATTTGAAGATTAAGGATAAACAAGGAGTTATAAATGTAGTGGTTGATCATTTATCCTGATTAGAGCTGAAGGATTCCCTTGATTCAAAACCTATCAAAGAGACCTTCCCAGGTGAGTCGATTTGTATTGTCGATTCTCTTCCATGGTATGCCAACATGGTGAACTTTCTTTTCTCCACGCAAGTTCTCCAGGGTTGGACTAGGAGCAGTATTGACTGACAGAAGTCGGATTAGAGGATATACCATTGGGAGGATCTGTTCCTCTTCTTTGAGGGGTTGCATGGTGTCTGGAGAAGGTGTAATCCTTAGGAGGAATACCAGAGTGTCCTCACGCATTATCATTCATTAGAAGATGGAGGACATCATTCAGGAAAAAGAACCGCACAAAAGGTGCTTTAATGTGGACTCTTTTGGACGACCTTGTTTAGAGATGCTATTAATTTTGTTCCATCGTGGCTTGTTTGTGAAAGGATGGGTGGGATAGTTGGCCATAGAGATTAGATTCCCATGCAACCAGTGATTTTATGCGATGTTTTTGATGCACGGGGCATTGATTTCATGGGTCCATTTCCCAATAGTCATGTCTTCGAATAAATCTTTTAGCAATTGACTACCTTTATTGATGGGTGGAGGCTATTCCATCCCGAGCTGCAGATAATAGGACTGTCTATAAGTGTATAAAAGATCATATTGTTTCAAGGTTTGGGATTCCAAATGTTTTGACATCTGATGGTGGTCACCACTTTGTGAATAGATAGATGAAATCTTTAGCTAAGGACTACAAGTTTGAGCATAGAATAACTAGTCCTTACCACCCTCAATAAACGAAAAAGCAGAAGTTTCAAAAAGGGAGGTGAAGAGTATTTTACATAAGTTAGTTCATCCTTATAAGAAGAATTTGTCCCAGTTGTTTGATCAAGTTCTATGGGCTTACAGGACGACCAACAAGACCCTCTTGGAATTTCACCTTTTAGAATGATCTATGGTAAGTCATTTCATTTTCCCGCTGAATTAATTCATAAGTATGAGTGGAATTAAGAAGATTAATTAGATCTATCACCAAGGAAAGCTTTATAGAGACCGAAATCTCAATGAGCTAGAGAAAATTCGCAATTGAGCATATGACAACAGTCTGATCTTTAAGAATACAGTTAAGAAGTTGCATGATTCACAAATTAGATGCAAGAACTTTTTCTCGGGACAAAAAGTATGGTTGTTCAATGTAAAGTTAAAGATTTTCCATGGGAAACTTAAATCAAAATGGATGGGTCCTTATATAGTTAAGTAAGTGAATAGCAATGGCAATGCAACAGATCTCATAGATAATGTACCTTCCTTCTTGGTTAATGTACAGTTGTTGAAGCACATTGTAGAATTCAACGAACGAATGACTCCAGTTGAGATGATTGACTTCATGCCAGCCGAGTCAATTGCAGATATTTCAGATATATCATGAAGCTGTAGATTAAAGATTCATATCTAAAAAGATTCAGCATCCTTCAGATTCATCTATTCTTTTATTTACATTGACTCTATTCTTTTTAGGATGTGGATTCTTCTCTTAATGTTTTCTTACTTCCAACTTAGGCTTGTGAGAGCCTAAGTATAGGGGGAATCTCACTCTTATTTATGTATATTCTTCTCGATTATCTTTCATCATCTCCTTGATCCTTCTATCATTCATTCATTTCTTATACTTAGGTTGTTTTCAGCCTAAGTATGGGCAGGGTCGATTCCCTGTTATTCTTTTTCATATGTTTCTTTTCTTTGTCTACCCATCTTCAATGTAATTCTACCCAACACTTAAGCTATTTAAAGCCTAAATATTGGAGGTCCGACTAGTTTTCTTGTCCCTGTTGTGTTTTTTCCTATTTATGTTTAGTATGAGCTATGTCTTTCATTCCACTTTGTGCCATGAGGACATAACACATGCTAAGTATAGGGGGGTGTGTGTATTGAATATATAGTTTTATTCATGGCTTGTACTTTCACAAAATTTGCATATTTATTATGGGCTATGGGGATTTGAAAATTTTTGTAAAATTTAGTTTGTAAAATACTTGTAATTTTTAATAATTATGTTACATGGTTTGTAAAGATATTTTACAAATTAGTTTCAAAGGGTACAATTTGTTTTGACACTATACACATCATTTTTTTTATATATTTACAAATTAATTTTTTTAATAAAAATATAAATAAATAAATCAAAAATATATATAAATAAATCAAAAATCAAACCTTACTTCAATTTTCAAGAAAAGTTTTATTTTATCAAGGGGTGCTTTGGGTGTAATGGTTACTTTTGGAACCATTGGATTCTTTACGTTATAAAATGTTGCCTTTTCTCGGTCCCTTACAGAGTCAAGTATGGAGGAAAGTCTTGATTTGA
Organism: Ottelia alismoides; assembly: GCA_037367405.1. Taxonomy (NCBI): domain Eukaryota; kingdom Viridiplantae; phylum Streptophyta; class Magnoliopsida; order Alismatales; family Hydrocharitaceae; genus Ottelia; species Ottelia alismoides. The sequence continues at coordinate 131,447 of JAZKJV010000135.1, forward strand.
ATCTATATTTTTGAAGATCAAGTCGATAAGAAGTTCCTTGAAAAGAGCGATGCCTATTTAAGAAGATAATATTTTGTTAGAAGAGTTAGATATAGAGGAACCTACACCTTTTTCTTAAGGATATTCAGTTACCTAATTGTCATCTTACTTGTAAGTTAGGTCATCCTCTTTTGTCTAGTTTTTATCTTTTAAGGAAAACCCATAAGTTTATTGCAAGAACCAAGGGTTGGATATGTTTTCCCTATATTTTAGAGAATTTTAATTCTACCCATGTTGATATGGATATTACTTTTGAGGAAGAATGGCATCAATCTAGGCCATTCATTAAACAAGTCGATGAGGATTTCTCATATTCATATTTTGAGGTTTAGTTTGTGAGGAGAAAGCAAGTAAAACACAATGCAACCTATAATTTCACACCCCGAAGATCCAATCCTGATTTTTGATATTGAGAAACTGAAGTTTGCAGTGTTGTGTTGGGTATCCAGGTAGTGTTCTTATAAGTGTATATAGTGTTCTTGTCTATGTATTATCTTTGCTCCTAAAGGGTACATATTCTTTAGTTCTTTTTAATAAAAACTTCTTCAACAATTCAGTAAATATTTAATTTTTTAATTTGGTGTTCTTCCCTTGCACTTTCACTTTACACTCAAGGCTTGTTGAGATCTTTAACACTTGGTTTATGAGGTCTAGAGACAGAGTTAACCTATCTTGATTAGTAGGGTCTTAGACTTAATAATTCATACTTATCTAGTAAGAAAGATTTACATGATATATCTACATGTTCAATCTCTACCTTAAAAGAATTTGACATTCACTCACATGCACGACTGCATTCATGATGAGATGATGAGGTTTCGCTCGTGAAACTATGACTTGATAATTGAGTTTGGATCTGATATGATAATATTCAAGGATGGGATAAAATTAGTGAAGGCTTTATGAAACCTGAGTGTCAACAACCTTAAGCCAGTATGAGAACATGGTTTTTATATTAATCTCTATATTTGACCTAAGTGCTAGAGTGTGTTGAAACTAAAATAAAAAGCTTTTCAACGTGTGCCAATTACTGGTAAAAGCCGTGGAGCTAGCCAAAAAATAAAAATAAAAGAGAAAGTGAAAAGTTCATGTATTACAAAGTGAAAAATTCAAGTGAGCTTACATAGTGGCAAGCTCCCCCAACCTTTTAATTATCCATTTGGACAAAATTATAGGCTTTTATGAGTCAGGATAGTACCTCAAGAAGGGCTCTACATCATATAGCGATACAAGTATGGGTGTAGAAGGTATCTTAGATACTCAAAAGAGACACACCCTAGCGCATTCCCAGGAAAACAAGTTTAGACAACTCATCTTCTTTTGACGAACACACTGATTAACAACAAAAATATAATGTGTTGAGTTAATAAGGCACTTGAGAGAATCCTTATTCCAATGAGAGGGAAAGAAGAAATGACACCATCCTATTACCTCCATTATCTGACCTACCATCTACACATTAAAGTCTGACAAAGTAAAGAGATATTAGAATGAAAGCAAGACTAGATTTATTCCCTAGTGTTGAGGGTTGGGTCCTTGAGAGACTCTCTTTGGCTAGACCTTTAGTGCCATATTAACTTTACTCTTGTGAATGTAGTCAACACATAATGTCATACTTCTTACTATATATGTATACATTGAGAGTTTGATGATTAAAGGAGTTGAATTCCTTTTGATTAAGATCGGGTTCATCTTAGATTCTTACGATCCTTAAAACTAAATGTTGTGGACTAATCAAGCCTTGTCTTTTCACATGCACATGCCAGGGACTTCACTAACTCACTAACTCTCTAATTCATTTTTTTTGTTAGCTAGAGGATGAGCATAGGTAAAGTACAGGGGATGATAAATCCTCAATTTATCTACTTTATTTATCTACATTATCTCGCTAGCTTAAGAAAACAAATAAAATTCATTAATAATTAACCCTAATTAATTATTAGTATGTTGTAAATTACTAACCTTAGTTATTGTATATTAATAACCCAGTTATTATGCCTATATTTTCTGTGTTCATTAATTTTTAAAAATCAAATAAACATTAGATTAATATTAAAGCGATTAAAATAAGTAATTTTATTACTTAAAATTAATTACAAAAATATTTTCAATGTATAGATGACTTCTTCTCTCTTTGAGTTCTACATTAAAGTTGTAGATCTCATTGTGATGTACAACTTTCTTGTGGATCATTTTCTCTAATTCCTTTCCCAACTATTTTTTTTATTTATCAATCTTTTTCGGTTTCCTTTTTTTCTCATTGGGCCACGTGGCACCTTCAGAGCATGCCACGTGGATCGATTCTGTTAAAATGTGTCCCTTCCTCTGCTGTTTGATCAAGTCTCCCAAATCCAATCCTTTCGTCCATGCCTGCTTCTATCATCGTCGTAGTATAAGATCATTATATCTAATCCTTGCTTCATGTGTCCGCCTCCATCTAAACCGTTGGATCATATGATCCAATATTAGAGACGTCATCCCCAACCTCCAGCTTCCACCTCTACGAAGCGACCTGTGGCTGACCTAAACTCGGCTGAGGTTGTTGTGGCGATAATGGCTCCTTTGGCTCAACAAGAGTTGCAGCTGTCGGACTCGTAGACTAGATGACATTACTAGTTCTAACCAGAAGCTCCAACTGCTTGATGATCAGATCCAGCTTGTCCAGATGTTGAGTTCTCTATTTTCTCTCAGATAGTTTCTCAAAGTCATGTGATTGTTTCTCAATAATATCAACTTTGGATAGGTGGCTCCCGATGATGCTAAGATTGGATCTCTCATCCCTGACCGATTCGTGGGATGCTACCATGTTCATTATATTATGGTGGTTCTGTGGCTAGCATTGATATGCACGGGATGAAGAAACCCCTCCGTTGACCCTCCTTCCATGAGGAACGAAACTTAGGTGCTTTAACCGCCAGGTTGAGACGAGCACGATAGAGAATGTAGAATATCAGCCACTGGAATTATGGTTAGGGAGAAGTTATTTTAAATAGACAATGTTCATGGAATTATATAGAAGGATCAACTAGTAGATGGGATTGATCTAATGGTTGGCGTACATTCGGGTAATTAGGAGAAGGGATTATATGGTTCATATCAAAGAATGGGTGGTAGATGAAGTGGAATCTTTTCATTGCATATGAATCATATTCAGATCATTGCTCAACATCTAGACCAAGATTAGATTATTGAGAGGAGTCACTAAAATCCAGACTTGTTTTATCACTCCCTCGGAATGGAAGCGTCATGGTTATACAATCATTTATGATCACATCACCCTCAGGTATTCCTAATACATGTACATCCTGCATACTAGAAGACGTGGGATAAAATTGAAGTTTTAGATCTTATTTAGAGTGTCTCCTTAAGGTTTTTATCATTAAGTTTCCCTAATCGATCATTGGGACTTGGTATCGATCATATACTTTCCAAAAGCATATATCAAACCTACAAATTTAGTCAAGCTCCTAAAGCGAGACAATCGTGCATGGAATTTGATTCCCAATAACTCATGAGTGAGCTCATGTCTTCCAGTTCAGTAATGAACTTGTATTATCCCTTTGAGAGATCGTATTACTTATATGCCCATGTATGCACATCATCTCACCAGTGTATAAACCTTAGTTAGGCCATCAACCTATCGTTCTGCCAAATGAACATACTTAGACATATAGTAATACATCTGTCTCTGACCAGAGGATGCATGCCTATATAGTGACAGCATACGACATAGGTATTGGTTATATCTATATTGCTAAGTCAACTCTTTGACCTAACTTATCGGACACCTCCAAATCTCTATTCCTATGTAGAGGACCTGCATCAAGAGGTCTGACATATATCAGCCAAAAGAGAAAAGATTGTTGTCTCCTACTTAGTCTGGAGATCATCTCTTAATAATCATTTGACGGTGCTTGATGAGTCCTCTATCTAACTCTTTATATATTCATCCAAACACCAGCCTCTACGACTCAACAATTGAATCAAAAATTGTATGATCATTAAGATGACCATGGTACATAAACCTAATTGTACTAAGGGACCTATAAAGCAAATTATCTATTCTTCATTTCTGATCCGGGAATGATTTGCAATAACATTTATTGCTTAATGGCTCATTGTGGGATTGCATGTCTAACAGTTTTACTAAGTGATGCTAGAGTCGTGATGACTCTGGTAGTTGTCCTCACCTCAAATCATGGGTGAACCATGTGATGAAGCTTTGCAAAAACGTCGAGGTGTCTACTACTACAAGGTTGGAACCCAACCTTGGATTTCGCCTCTTCAGATCCTCTCACCATCGGTGGCTAACATGAACCCTATCTATCACTGGAGTTCACATGAAGCTGGAGGTGGGTCTTCTCTTCGTGGCAGATGGGGTGCGACAGCAACAAAGGGTTGGGTTTTATGATTTGTTGGGATTGGAGAAATGTGCAGACATGAGGCAATCATGGAGTTGCGAGCTTGGTCGTGCGAGGAAAGTGAAAGGTAGAGATGGTTGTGGTTGTAGTATAAAGTAGTTGAAGGTAGTGGAGCAGTGTAGGCTGAGGTCATTGGCTTCGTCTAGCGGAGGAAGCCGAGAAGTCGGGTGGAGAAGATGAGTTTTCATCTGTTCGATCGGCCAAGATCTACACTAACCTCTCCTAGTAAAAGGGACTCATCAATCCATGTTGACTGCTTCTACCAGTAATCAATTATGTCAACTTTGTAGCACTCAGCTTCTGACGAGAGATACTTTGTACTCCTCTTTGAATCAAGTCTTTGCCATTTCATTTGCTTCATCTCTAGCTTTAAACTTTCATCGTGTCTATGAAAGCATATCTTTCCCAGAGTATAATCAAATATAGCTCCAGCCATCCTCGGAATTATGATATGGGAATCTTGCCATCGTCGAGGACACTCTATATAGGACCATGAAGTCCACCTTGTATTGCCTCCCCTCAATGACAATGATAATAAACCTCAACACTCCCTTAGGTCTCTTAATAGATCGGTCTGCAAACTGTAGAAGTGCTCTTAATCTCCAAAGAGGACCTAAGAATAGATGATCTAGGAGGGAATAAGGTATTAGATTGGTAGAGGATTCGTTATCGAGTAGAGTGTAGGAAAATGATATGTCAGATATCTGACTAGAGACGAAGTGGGCACCCAAGTCTCTATTCTTCCTTGGAATCTCATTTTTGACCACATAGGTAGTGTCTATGGATAACACATGTTTTATGGTTCTCATGTTCGTCTGACTAGACCAAACATGTGTGCATCTCACCTTTAGATACTTCTTGAATGCATGAACCATATTCACTAATTGAATGAAAGGGATCTCAATTTTAACGTTCTCATAGCACTTCATTTCCATCTCCATTACATCTTGATCTTGTTTTTCAGAAACTTTCTTCTTTTCCTTCGACAAGGCCTGAGGATAAGGGATTATTGGGGGCCCATGTTGTAAAATAGAAACATCATCCTCTGAGTTTTTGTTGAATTCAAAATTCGATTGTGCATGACTCAGACTATGACTGGGACTATGTATAGAACTCAACTAAAATTAAGAAACAAGAACAAAAGCTGCTAGAAAGATCGGTTCTAGTGCTACATCCATGGAAGTCTTCTCACCTCTTGAAGACTACCTACTCATAATCGTGCTCGATGTTGATTTATTCTTTTTTTGGATTATCTTGATTTTTTGTTTTTTTTTATTTTTGGGGATTCGAATCCCCTTAGTGTTCATGAAGGTGGTGTTGCATCTCGTGATGCTCCTCCTATGAGCTCTCCATAGGGACAAGCTCATCAATATCCTCTGCTCCTTTCCATCATGCCAGATCAGGGGTTTGCATAGTCCTACCACTCCTGAGAGTGATATGGTGAATACCATGTAGTATAATCCCATGATTAAATTCAAGAAAATTAGAATAGTTTATCTAATCCTTTCGGTAGCTCTGTCCTTGGTTCAGGTTGTTGGGGTTAACCTAAACCTGTGTTGGGATAGAAATCTTGGGACTATGATTGGGACTCTATACATGACTCGATTGAAATGTAGAAACTGGAATTGAAACTACCAGAAAGACGAGTGTTGGTGCTGCATCCATGGAAGTCTTCTCATCTTTTGAAGACTCATTGCTCGTGATCATGCTCAATGTAGCTTTATTCTTATTTTTGGATTTCTTGATTTTTTATTTTATGGGGATTTGAATCCCCTTGGTGATACTAAAGGTGGTGGTTACTGGACATGCGAGCCCATGCTGAGCCATTATGCAATAAATATTATTGCAAATAAGACTCCTTGATCTGAAATGAAGAATAAATAATTTGCATAATAGGTCCCTTAGTACAATTAGGGTTATGTACCATGGACATCTTAATGATCATACAACCGTTGATTCAATTATTAAATCATAGAGGCTGGTGCTTGGATGAATATCTAAAGAGTTAAATTGAGGACTCAACAAGTACCATCAAATGATTGTTAAGAGAAGATCTACATCTTGTGTAGGAGATGGCAATCCTTTCTCACTTGGCTGATATCTGGCCGACCTCTTGATGCAGGTCCTCTACATGGGAATAGAGATTCGGAGGTGTCAGATTAGTTAGGTCAAAGAGTTAACTTAACGAGATCGAGATAACCAAAGTCCTATGTCGTATGCTGTCACGATATAGGCATGCATCCTCTAACTGGAGACAGATGTATTACTATATATCTGAGTATGTATATTTGGCAGACCAATAGGTTGATGACCTAACAAAGGTCTATACACTGGCACGCTGGTGTACATTCAAGGGCATATGAGTAATACGATCTCTCAAAGGGATCATACATGTTCATTACTGAACTGGAAGACATGAGCTTACTCGTGAGACATTGGGAATATCAAATTCCGTGCACGGTCGTCTCGCTTTCGAAGCTTGACTGAATTTATAGGTTCGATATATACTTTTGGAAAGTATATGATCAACACATGGGAATGATATATGATTTTAGAATGCATGTGATCAATACCAACTCCCAATAGTCAAATGAGAAACTTGATAATAAAACTCTGAAGTAGACAATGTAAAATTGATCTTATATAATATGCAGGATGTACATGTACTTCATGTTTATTTTAGGACTTCTAGTATGCAGGATGTACAGGTATTGGGAATACATGAGCGTGATGTGATCATAAACGATTGTATAACCATGACGCTTCCATTCTGACGGAGTGATGAAACAGGTCTGGATTTTAGTGACTCCTGTCATCGAGAAGTAATCTGATCTTAGTCCAGATGTTGGACATTGATCTGAATGTGATTCAGATCTAATGAGAAGATTAGATTTACGGTCTTGATTTAATCAAGCATCTATGGGAGGTTCGCTATTGGACATGCGAGCCCACGGCGAGCCATTATGCAATAAATGTTATTGCAAATATCATTCCCAGATCTAAAATGAAGAATAACCAATTTGCATAATAGGTCCCTTAGTACAATTAGAGTTATGTACCATGGCCATCTTAGTGATCATACAGTTGTTGATTCAATTATTGAATCATAGAGGCTGGTGCTTGGATGAATATCTAAAGAGTTGGATTGAGGACTCATCAAGTACCGTCAAATGATTATTAAGAGATGATCTCCAGCCTGAGTAGGAGATGGCAATCCTTTCTCTCTTGGCTAATATCTGACCGACCTCTTGAGGTAGGTCCTCTGCATGGGAATAGAGATTCGGAGGTGTCAGATTAGTTAGGTCAAAGAGTTGACTTAATGAGATCGATATAACCAAAGTCCTATGTCGTATGCTATCACGATATAGGCACGCATCCTCTGACCGGAGATAGATGAGTTACTATATGTCTTAGTATGTACATTTGGCAGACCAATAGGTTGATGACCTAATCAAGGTCTATAAACCGGCGCACTGGTGTGCATATAAGGGCATATGAGTAATACGATCTCTCAAAGGGATCATACAGGTTCATTTCCTGAAACGAAAGACATGAGCTCACTCATGAGATATTGGGAAGAATCAAATTCCGTGCGCAGTTGTCTCGCTTTGGAAGCTTTACTAAATTTGTAAGGATTGATATGTACTTTTGGAAAGTATATAATCAACACCTAGGTCTGATATATGCTTTTGGAAAGTATATGATCGATACCAACTCCCAATGATCAAATAAGAAACATAATGATAAATCCCTAAAGTAGATAGTGTAAAATTGATCTTATACTTTGGGATTATTCTGGGTCTTCCAGTATGTAGGATGTACAAGTAATAGGAATACCTAAGGGTGATGTAATCATAAACGATAGTATAACCATGACGCTTCCATTCCTAGCGAGTGATGAAACGAGTATGGATTTTAGTGACTCCTCTCAGTAGAGAAGTAGTCTGATCTTAGTCCAAATATTGGACATTGATCTGAATGTGATTCAGATGCAATGAGAAGATTATATTTGCGGTCTTTATTTAATCAAGCATCTATGGGAGGCACGAGATCTGGATTTGAGATGTGATCTCAATATCCAAGTCACTATACGTGGAACAATACAATCGCCATGTCCTTATCTTCAAGTATCCATGGAGAAAGCGCATTATCCTTGAAAGAGTTCGGGACAATTTCATTGTTGATATATGTATCCGAGAATTGAGAAAATGGATAACTAAATGTGATTTAATTATCATGAATAATATGAATTTGATTTATATTATAAATAGAGTTATCTTAGACAATTAAATGTGATTTGATTATCAAAGATGTGAATAATGTGAACATGATTCATATTATTTGGGCACATGAGAATAGAGATCCAAGATGATTAAATGTAATTTAATTATCATGGATATGAATAATGTGGATATCACTATCCATATTAATCATATATATTATAAATGTGATTTATAATATATAAGAGAGAGCAATTTATAATTTACATTTGTTAATTAAATGTTGATGTGAATTGGATTCACATTGGACTATTAATTGAAAATGTAATTCACATTTTATTTTGGTTTGTGAATGTAATTCATAATTTTCCAATGGAAAGATTGCAATTTTCACAAAATAAATTTTAATTATTTTTGTTAAATAATTTACAACAAGTGTCATTGTAAATCTTGGAGATTTCCATGGAATAATGTAATCTTATGAGATATCATGAGATTACATGAGATTGCCACGAAATCCCCTATTATAGAAGGAGGCAATCAGCATTCCATAGTCTCCATGCTTGATTGATTTAATTTGGGATTAAATCATATTTATTTATCAATGTATATATATATATATATTTAATCCAAATTAAATTAATTGTTGTTGGTTTTTACCAACAAAAATCATAGCCATTAAAAGAAACACAAATCAATGTGAGCCATCGGATTTCTGTTACCCATGAATTGAGATTCATGATCCAAAAATATTATAAATAGAAGGGCACCCCTTGCTCTTCATATACTAATGAGAAACATAAGGCTCTCTCTCTCTCTCTCTACACGCCCTCTCTCCTTCTCTCATCTGTCCGTCCACCATGGATGCCCTAGAGAGATTCTCCATCGTTGCAGCATCGTTGTTGCGTTGCATGATTGTTTGCTAGTGGATCTCCATCTCCTTCGATGCACCTCGCTCGTGAAGAAGACGTCAGATCTCGTATGTCGAGATCAGGAGATTCACCGCTTGGATCATCAACATGGATTGCGAGAAGCACGCGTCTCATCCACACGCTCGCAAGCGTCTCCTCCGTCGGATCGGACTTGAGATAGGAGGTCTCTTCGTTTAGAGACTCGACTGCAACCATGCTTAAAGAGGTAATCCTATTACTTGTTTGTGGTTTAGACAAAATGATTCGAGAAGTATTTTTGGATCATGTGGTTTCGTCACATGAAATAAATTTTAATTTATGCTGCCTTCAGCAACTAGTGCGACTAGTCGCTCTCAATCGCATACGATGCGATCCTCACATTTTCATGATGCGCTTAAGGATCTCCCCATATCCTTCAAGTGGTATCAGAGCCAGGTTGAAGGTTTCGGATACGATCCGTAAACCTAAGCTGACTTGGGTTCATTAGGGTTTGCGAATGTTTTGTCGCATTTCATTTTCGCATCTCTGTTTTGTGCTTATTTTTGGCCCTATTTAAATTTTTTAAACACGAAAATAAAATTTGGTTTTTGTTCCCATTAATAGTATCTAAGTTTGCATGATTTCGAATTCGTTTGCTCAAGTTATGATCAAATTAGTGAATATGTATCCACTGTTTCGGGGATTGCGAATCTTAACGTAATTAAGGAGTTAATTGCGGATTTGAAATGCCTAGAAATGCATGCAAATCACTTAGGTTCTGTCGTAAATCAAATTATCAAACTTTGAAAACTTATTTGCTAAATTTGGATTTAAATTGATTGAGATATGTTAATTTTAGTAAGTGAGGGACATTGCTGGAAATTACTTTCCTAATCAAGAACCTTGTGATTGTCATTTAATTAATTAGTGAAATTAAATGGTTTAATTTCCTTGAATAATTATAGATAAATATTTGTGAAATATTTGATGATAATTATTTCCTTAAATGACATTACCTTAACCAATAATTGATTAGATATGATCTAGATCACAATTGGCTACACAATCCACTTTCCAACAAACATGTTGCTTGAATAGGATTTGAGATTTGTTTAGAAAATCTCATTATAACGTTAATCGAAAATGTTTTGATTATTGTTATATATGGTATAACTTCAGTTGAAAAACCGATTATCATCTCAAGTACACAATGATCAATTTGGCATTATCCTTTCTTGAGGTGGATATGGTATCTAGTCGGGGAGCGTTGGGGTAGCAGGTTGCACCGTGCGTGGTCTGTCCCACTCCCGTCAGTACTAACCATGACAACGAGTAGGGACTCAATAATGCAGGAGAGATCATGGTGTATTTTTCTAATTATTAAAATTCGAAATAATGTGTGTTTGAGATAATACCATATTTCAAGTAACAATAAAAGAATGTTTGTTGGATATTAATTGGATCATTAATTTAATATGATTATATTAATTGGAATCCAATTAAAACTAAAACACTCTATTATTAGTATAGTTTTTATTTCCCTTTAAAGAATTAATTATGTGAATATGATTCATGATAAATAATCAGAAATTGAATATGATATGGAGGATCACATAAGTGACATCCATGGTCTCCCGTCAAGGCGAAGGGTTCCGTCGCTAGGGATTGTATGTAGGAGACGTCTGTCCAAAGTGGCAGCTCCTGTATGCAAGCGCATCTGGATCGGGCTCTTTGCTTCTCGAAAGAGTAAGGCCGTATGCGTAGTGACCCCAATATCGGGTACTCATATTATTGGGGCAATATTGAATTGCGCATAGCGAGTACTATTCCTGTTGACAGTTGGCTCAATTAATGATGGGTCAACATCACCTTAGGGGTAGTGGGCCCGGGTGTTAAAGACCGAATTGGGAATGCAAGTTGGACTAGCAAGGCGGAATATGTTCTCTCTTCTTTTTATCCGAATTACATGTTCTCATATTATTGGGATGTGACAAAGATAATGAAGGAGATCTCAGATCTTGCTGAGATATAATGGTAAGTATATCTCTTACATTGAAATTGATTAAGGGAATGAACTTTCAGTGTTGACAAGGCAAGACAACTTTGATATAAAAATTCCTAAATCAAAGTATAAATGTATAATTACATATATTTATGCAAATTTCTTATTTCAGATAATCCTTCATTAAACCTACTCAATACTATACTCAATGATAACCGGTAAGATATCATGGATTGGATCCATGATTAAGATATTGTACTTGTAGTTGTACACATATGTATGTGGTTGCAATGTGTAAGTTTCCTCATAATAATGAGGAGTGACAATTAAATAGACAATAGGACTACAATACTAGGGTTTGTATGCCTCTACAGTCTTGATCTCTCATCGAATGTACTTTGGAAGTGACATGTCGATGATGATTGTAATTATCGAATAATCCTTATAAAATTCTAAGAATATGTTATGGCATACATATGTTCTCTCGACATTTAATCATGAATGACATGGTTCTCTGCATCATGCAGAATGGTGGTTCTATAAGAGATGATGTATTCAAACTTTTTGAGTACCCGCATGAACCAAAAGTCCTTAAGAGTTAAGATGTTTGTAGATATGATGAATGTCATCATTTTACTGTCTATGCTCTGGTCATTCATGAAGCTTCACAATATTCATATTGTATGAATTGAATGAAGCATGTATAAATGTTGAAATACTCTTATATTGAAACCTTTTGAACATAAGATATCCTTCATCTTAAGCAATGGTTGTTTATAGATAAAGGGAGCGAGTGGAAGCATGGGTTGGACCCAAGTAGGAAGGAAAGTCAAAAGAGTTGATTGTACTTATGTGACTTCCATATGACATCCAAATATTTGGATGAATGCCAATACTACAATAAGCCGATGTATTGATAGTGCAACTATCTAGTCTATCTAGGATCCTTAGAGGACCCGAATAGTGCATCAGAATAATCTACATCTACATTTAATCATTGAAATTGACTTTCTTATTTGATAAGATCAAATTCTAATAATTGTATCTCATTCTTCTAATAACAATTGCAATTTGTTGCTTATGTTTTAGAAGACTACAAAATTTTATCTTAAGGTTTAATAGTCATCCACATGGATGTTAATGCAATTGTTACAAGAACCTCTATTGGATAAATAGACTTCATAATTTAAGTGGGAGAGCCCTTAGTCTTAGAGAATGTCTCTATGGCCTAGATATTAGAATACAGTCATTGTTTATTTCTAAACGCTGGAAATGAACATGAATTTTGTAATAGACTTATAATAAAGAGTTATGATGGAGATATTTTAGATACTAATCTAAAATCTAGTGGACTCTTATAAACTAGAAAATTAATGAATGGTTCATTAATATTTCTAATACTTAAATTAAACCTTAAAAGATCAATAGGAGAATGAAGATCATTTGACAATGATCTGGCATCAAGCCCTGGACATTTGTTTGTTGATGTGGTCAATAGACTAGTAAGATATAAAACTTTAGATTGTCTAAAGGTTCAAATCTTACATACTTGTGAATATTGTATTCAAAAGTAAAAATGTCCAATACACCCTTCCTTAGAATGGTGTAAGATGTCAAGGTATTCAAGATCTCATACATTTTGATGTATGTCAATCATCTATATCAGAATAAACATTATGGATATGTGATATCTATTAATGATTATTTGTGATATGATATTTCTTCTCTTCACTTAGAAACCTTTGAAATTTTCAAAGATTTCACAATTTTATTTAGAACCAAAGCTTGAAGGAAGATGAAAATGAATTTGATCTAATCTAGGTACTCAGTACCTATCAGATGAATTCATGGAATGCCTTATAGAGATATGAATATCATTTCTATCTCACTCATCCTAATAAACCTAAACTCAATGGAGTTGTAGGGAGATACAATTGGATCATGTGTGACATGATTTGATCAATGATGATTCTTAGCATAATTACCTCTGAGTTTCCAAGGTATATATGTAGTAGAGACTACAGTATATATCCTTAATAAGGTTCCAAGCAAGTAAGCTGGAATTTAACACATGAGAGTGCTACTTCATTAGGAAAATAAAGGATGGTATTGGATACCTACTTTGTGACCTTGAGATTCTTAAAAGATTTCATATATGAGAATGTGATTCTAGATGATGAGACTCTTGAGAATCAAGATGAAAATGAAGTAAAGGAACTCATTTAGTCTTAAGAAGACAATGAGGCTCTTGAAATTGGAAACTAAAAGGACAATTAAAGATAAAACACTCATACGTCTTCAAATGAGTTTGAGTATAGATTCCATGTATCAGAGAAATCTGACAATGATCTGACTTCATGTGATGAAGCTTCTGAAGATCCTGACATGGAAAGATGGATGTTAACAATAAAGTCTAAAGGAGACTTCATATCCAAATGTTGTATATGGATCCCCGAGGATCCACCTATAAGGGTAAAACCTATTAGCTATAAATGGATCTTCAAGAGAAAGAGGGAACCTTATGAGAAGGTAGAGACTTCAAAGCATGGTTCGTAGCCATGAGCTACACACCAAAGAGAAGACATCGCTTGCAATGAGACTTTCTCTTCAGTGATCATTCTTGAACCCATCAGAATATTGCTAACTATAGCTACACAACTTGACTTTGACATCTTTAAGATGAAAGTCAATATTGCATTTCTCCATGAATACCTCTTTGAGGACATTCACATGAAGCAACCCTAGGGCTTCATGGTTGAGGAAAGCAAAGAGTGCAAGCTAAGGAATTCCATCTATGGACTCAATAAGCTTCTTGTTGTTGGAACATAAGATTTGAAGAAATTATAAATGTTATAATTTCATATAGAATCTTGATGAACCATGTGAAGCTTAGTGGGAGTGTCATTGTGTTAATCATGCTAAATGTGGATAATATCCTAATCATTTGGAATGACATAAGGATAATAGTAAGTGTTTCATAATTTGGTTGTTCCATAACTTGAGATATGATCTCAAAAATACCTCTTAGATCTTAGTTCTGAAGCTATTCAGAAGCAAAGAGAAGAGGGTATTGTGACCGTCACAATAATGGTACACCTTGGACATTTCCATTTTCTGGAAAATTCCAAGAAAGGATTCTTTCCCTAAAGATATGGTACTGACCTATCTGAAGGAATAGAACCTCAAAGAGTTGAGGAAATGAATGCTATAACTGCTTGCCCTTGTGCATCGGTTACGAGAAGCTGAGTATATGCTAAATGTGTACGAAAGTCATATGTCTTCCATGCAGTGGGAGTAGTAACTGTTACTAATCCTATAATGGAAATAAAACACTTGATTGCAGTAATTATCTTCAAAGATGACAAGACTTTAGAGATAGTGATCTCTAAGTCTTATCTTCAAGAAATTAAGACTTTATAGATGAAGATCCAAAAGGTCTTAACTACGAATACCTTGGGAGATAGAGATCTCCAGGAATAAGGGTATTGTGATAAGGATAATTACATACTGGTTATAATAATTATTAAGAGGTAGTGTCAAGGACACTAGACCTTACAAAATTGAGTATAGGTTGCATAAGAAGAAAAAATCGCATTGAATGAGAACATAGTTACTGGGAGATATGCAAGTGCCGTAAAAGGACTTGGTGTAGTCTCTTGGGAACAGAGTGATTGATCAATTTACGTAGCTATTTTCTTAAATAGCCTATGATTGTCACATGAGTGCGGATTTAAAGATTAGCCCATTAATGGCTCTTTGGGCTAGTGGGAGAGTGTTGGACATGCGAGCCCACAGCGAGCCATTATGCAATAAATGTTATTGCAAATATCATTCCCTGATCTGAAATGAAGAATAACCAATTTGCATAATAGGTCCCTTAGTACAATTAGGGTTATGTACCATGGCCATCTTAGTGATCATACAGTTGTTGATTCAATTACTGAATCATTGAGGCTGGTGCTTGGATGAATATCTAAAGAGTTAGATTGAGGACTCATCAAGCACCGTCAAATGATTATTAAGAGATGATCTCCAGCCTGAGTAGGAGATGGCAATCCTTTCTCACTTGGATGATATCTAACCGACCTCTTGATGCAGGTCCTCTGCATGGGAATAGATATTCAGAGGTGTCAGATTGGTTAGGTTAAAGAGTTGACTTAACGAGATCGAGACAACCAAAGTCCTATGTCGTATGCTGTCATGATATAGGCACACATCCTCTGACCGAAGACAGATGTGTTACTATATGTCTGAATATGTACATTTGACATACCAATAGGTTATTGACCTAATCAAGGTCTATACACTGGCGTGCTAGTGTGCATATATGTGCATATGAGTAATACGATCTCTCAAAGGGATCATATAGGTTCATTTCTTGAACCGGAAGACATGAGCTCACTCATTAGATATTGGGAAGAATCAAATTCTGCGCACGGTCATCTCGCTTTGGAAGCTTGAATGAACTTGTAAGGATTGATATATACTTTTGGAAAGTATATGATCAACACCTAGGTCTGATATATGCTTTTGGAAAGTATATGATCTATACCAACTCCCAATGATCGAATGAGAAACTTAATGATAAATCTTTGAAGTAGACAGTGTAAAATTGATCTTATACTTTGGGATTATTCTGGGTCTTCCAGTATGCTGGATGTACAGGTATTAGGAATACCTGAGAGTGATGTGATCATAAACGGTTGTATAAATATGATTCTTCCATTCCTAGGGAGTGATGAAACGGGTCTGAATTTAGTGACTCCTCTCAGTAGAGAAGTAATCTGATCTTAGTCCAAATATTGGACATTGATCTGAATGTGATTCAGATGCAATGAGAAGATTAGATTTGCGGTCTTGATTTAATCAAGCATCAATGGGAGGCCTGAGATCTGGATTTGAGATGCGATCTCAATATCCAAGTCACTATACATGGAACAATACAATCTCTATGTCCATATCTCCAAGTATCCGCGGAGAAAGAGCATTATCCTTGAAAGAGTTCATATGATAATTTCATTGTTGATATATGTATCCGAGAATTGGTAAAATGGATAACTAAATGTGATTTCATTATCATGAATAATATGAATTTGATTCATATTATAAAGAGAGTTATCTTAGATAATTAAATGTGATTTGATTATCAAAGATGTGAATAATGTGAATGTGATTCATATTATTTGGGCACATGAGAATAGAGATCCAAGATGATTAAATGTGATTTAATTATCATGGATATGAATAATGTGGATGGCACTATCAATATTAACCATATATATTATAATTATGATTTATAATATATAAGAGAGAGTGAATTTACATTTGTTAATTAAATATTGATGTGAATTGGATTTACACTGGACAATTAATTGAAAATGTAATTTACATTTTATTTTGGGTTGTGAATGTAATTCACAATTTTCCAATGGCAAGATTGTAATATTCACAAAATAATTATGAATTATTTTTGTTTAATAATTTACAACAAGTGTTGTTTTAAATCTTGGAGATTTCTATGGAATAATGTAATCTTATGAGATATCATGAGATTACATGATATTGCCACCAAATCCCATATTATGGAAGGAGGCAATCTTCATTCCATAATCTCCATGCTTGATTGATTTAATTTGGGACTAAATCATATTGATTTATAAATATATATTTAATCCATATTAAATTAATTATTGTTGGTTTTTACCAACAAAAATCTTAGCCATTAAAAGAAACAGAAATCAATGTGAGCCATTAGATTTGTGTTACCTATGGATTGAGATCCATGGATCCCAAAATCTTATAAATAGAAGGGCACCCCTTGCTCTTCATATACTAATGAGAACACATAAGGCTCTCTCTCTCTCTTTCACTCTACACGCCATCTCTCCTTCTCTCATGTGGTCATACACCATGGATGCCCTAGAGAGATTCTCCATCGTCGTAGCGTCATCGTTATGATGCCCGATCGTTTGCTCATGGATCTCTGTCTCCTTCGGTGCGCCTCACTCGTGAAGAAGACGCTGGATCTTGTATGTCAAGATCAGGAGATTTACCGCTTGGATCATCAACATGGATTGCGAGAAGCACGTATCTCATCCACGTGCTCGCAAGCATCTCCTCCATCGGATCGGACTTGAGATAGGAGGTCTCTTTGTTTAGTGACTCGATCGCAACCACGCTTCAAGAGGTAATCCTATTACTTGTTTTTGGTTTAGATGAAATGATCCGAGTAGTATTTCAGGATCATGTGGTTTCATCACATGGAAAAAAATGTTAATTTCCGCTGCCTCGAGCAACTAGTGCGACTAGTCGCTCCCGATCGCATATGATGCGATCCTCACACTTTCGTGATGCGCTTAAGGATCTCCCCATATCCTTCAGTCCGCAAGATCTGGATTTGAGATGTGATCTCAATATCCAAGTCACTATACGTTGAACAATACAATCGGCCTGTCCTTATCTCCAAGTATCCGCAGAGAGAGTGCATTATCCTTGAAGGAGTTCATGGATAATTTCATTGTTGATATATGTATCCGAGCATTGAGAAAATGGATAATTAAATGTTATTTAATTATCATGATAATATGAATTTGATTAATATTATGAGGAGAGTTATCTGAGATAATTAAATGTGATTTAATTATCAAAGATGTGAATAATGTGAATGTGATTCATATTATTTGGGTACATGAGAATTGAGATCCAAGATGATTAAATGTGATTTAATTATCATGGATAAGAGTGATGTGGATAGCACTGTCTATATTATTCAGCTATATTATAAATGTGATTTATAATATATTAAAGAGAGCATATTGTGATTTATATTTGTTAATTAATTATTGATGTTAATTGGATTCACATTGGATGATTAATTGAAAATATAATTTACATTTTGTTTTGGATTGTGAATGAGATTCACATAATTTCAATGGCATGGTTGATATTTTCCACAAGATAATTTGGAATTATTTTTTTGTGAAAATATTATCGACAAGAGATTATGATATATTATGAGATAATGAGATCTTGTGATAATTAGAAGAAATTTACCAAGTCCACTCAAGAGAAGTGGACGGCTATAACTCTTTGTGAGGAGAAGAGTAGCCGTCCCCTCCTCTTAGGGGATTGGTTGTGGTCTCCTAATTATCTCTTCCCTCGTTAAAGATGATTTAATTTGAAATTATTTTGTTGATTTATCAACGAAAATTAATTTAAATTAGATCATTTGTTGTTGTATTTTTTACATCAATATCTTAGCCATTGAAAGAAACACAAATCAATCTCAACCATTGATTGTGTGTTGTCCATGGATTGGGATCCATGGACTCCCAAAACTCTATATAAGAAGAGGCACACCTTGCTCTTCGAGATAGAAGTTTATGACAACAACAAATGCTCTCTTCCTATCTCTACAGGTCATGTGCCTCTCTCTCTCTCTCTTATGGCCGTCCACCATGGAGCCATTGAGAGACTCGCCTTCACCGCAGCATCGTCGATATGCTGCTAGAGTATTTTCTCATTGATCTCTGTCTCCTTCGATGTGCCTCGCTCGTGAAGAAGACGTTAGATCTCATGT
Source organism: Ottelia alismoides (assembly GCA_037367405.1). NCBI lineage: Eukaryota > Viridiplantae > Streptophyta > Magnoliopsida > Alismatales > Hydrocharitaceae > Ottelia > Ottelia alismoides. Next base: position 150,598 of record JAZKJV010000135.1, read on the forward strand.
GACGAGATCAGGAGATTTGTCGCTTGGATCATCAACATGGATTGCAAGAAGGACGCGTCTCATCAACGCGCTCACAAGCGTCTCCTCTATTGGATCAGACTTGAGACAGGAGGTCTATTCGTTTAGATACTCGATCGCAACCATACTTCAAGAGGTAACCCTTGTACCTATTTGTGGTTTAGATGAACCGATCCGAGAAAGGTTCTTGGATCATGTGGTTTCATCACATTTAAAAATTTTAAATTCCACTGCCCAGAGCAACTAGCGCGACTAGTCGCTCCCTATCGCATTCGATGTAATACACGTGCTTCCGTGATGCGCTTGAGGATTTTTCCATAGCCATAAAGTGATATCAAAGTCAGGTTTGATATTTTGGATGCGATCCATAAACCTAGGAAGACTTGGGTTCATAAGGATTGAGAAAATTTTATCGCATTTCAATTTTCGCATACCTGTTCTGTGATTAAATTTCGGACCTATTTAAATATTTAAACACGAAATTTTAAATTGTATAATGTTTCCTATTAATTAAGGAACCCGTGGGATTTGAGTTTGCGTGATTTGGAATCCGATAACTCAAGATATGATCATTTTAATGAACATATATCCACTGTTTCGGGACTGGCGAATGATGACGTAATTAAGGAGTTATTTATTATTTTAAAACGCCTAAAAATGCGTGTTAATCACATAGGTTCTAGTTTAAATCAAGTTAGAAAACTTTATAAAGTGATTTTGCTTAATTTGTATTTAAAATGAATGAGATATGCTAATTTTAGTAAGTGATGGTCACTGCTGAAAATTGCAATGTTAATCATGAACCTTGAGATAGTCATTTAAGAAACTTGTGAAATTAATGGTTAATTTCCTGGAATAATTATGGATAATAATTGGGAAATATTTGAATGATAATTGTTCACTTAAATGAAATTTCCTCAACCAATAAATGATTAGATTTGATCTAGATCACCAATTGGTACGTGATACACTTTCAACAAACATGTTGCTTGAATAGGTTTGAGAATTTGTCTAACAAATTTCCTTATAATCAAAATGGTTTTGATTATTACTATATGGTATTATTTTGGTTGAAAAATCGATGAAAATCTCAAATACAATGATCGATTCGACATTATCCTTTCCTGAGGTGGATATGGTGTCTAGTTGGAGAGCGTTGGGGTAGCAAGTTGCACCATGTTAGGTCTAGCCCATTCCCGTCGGTACTGGCCATGAAAGCGGGTAGGGAATCGATAATGCTGGAGAAATCATGGCGTATTTTCTAATTATTAAAATTTGAAATAATACATATTTGACATAATACCACAGTTCAAGTAACAATTAAAATGTTTGTTGGATATTAATTGGATCATAAATTTAATATGATTAGATTAATTGGAATATAATTGAAATTAAAACCCTCTATTATGAATAGAGTTGTTATTTCTGTTGGAAGAATTAATCATAATGAATACTATTCATAATGATTAATTAGAATTTGAAAATGATGTGGAGGATCACATAAGTGACATCCATGGTTTCTCGTCAAGGCGAAGGGTTCCATTGTCAGATATTGTATGTAGGAGACGTATGTCCGAAGTGACAGCTCATGCATACAATCCATTTGGTTCGGGCTCCTTTCTTATCGAAAGAGTAAGGACGTATGCGTAGTGACCTCAATATCGGGTCCTCAAATTATTGGGGCGATATTGGATTGCACATAGCGAGTTGTGCACCTGTTGATGGTTGGTTCAATTAATGACGGGTCAACATCACCTTAGGGGTGGTGGGCCCGGGTGTTAAAGACCGAATTGGGAGATGCAAGTTGGACTTGCAAGGCGGAATGTGTTCCTGCTTCTTTTTATCTGAGTTACAGGTTCTCATATTATTGGGATGTAACAAAGTTAGAAAGGAGATCCCATATCTTGTTGAGATATAATGGTAAGTACATCTCTTACATTGAAAGTGATTACATGAATGAACTTTCAGGGTTGACAAGGCAAGACAACTTTGATATAAAAATTCCTAAATCAAAGTAAAATATGTATATATATTTATATATATTTATGAAAATTTCTTATTTTAATAATCCTTCATTAAACCCACTCAGTACTATACTCAATAATAACCAGTAAAATAGCATGGATTGGATCCATGTTCAAGATATTGTACTTGCAGTTGGACACATAATGTATGTGGTTGCAATGTGCAAGTTTCCTCATAATAATGAGGAATGACAATTAAATAGTTAATAGGACTACAACCCTGGGGTTTGTATGTCTCTATAGTCTTGATCTCTCATCGAATGTACTTTGGAAGTGACATGTCGATGATGATCGCAATTGTCAAATAATCCTTATAAAGTTCTAAGAAGATGTTCTAGCATACATATGTGCTCTTGACATTTAATCATAAATGACATGTTTCACTGCATCGTGCAGAATGGTAGCTCTATAAGAGATGATGTATTCAAAATGTTTGAGTACATACCTGAACCTAAGTCTTTAAGAGTTTAGATGTATGTAGATATGATGAGTGTCATCATACTACTATCTATACTCTAGTCATTCATGAAGCTTCATAATGTTCATATTGTATGAATTAAATGAAGCATATATAAATATCGAAATACTCTTATATTGAAACCTTCTAAATTCAACATAAGAGATCCTTTCTCTTAAGCAATGGTTGTTTAGAGATGAAAGGAGCGCAATGGAAGCATGGGTCGAACGCAGGTTAGAAGGAAAGTCAAAGAGTTAGTTGTACTTCTATGATCTCCACACACATATGACATCCAAAGGGTCGGATAAATGTCAATACTGCAATGAGCCGATGTATTAATAGTATGACTATCAAGCCTATCTAGGATCCTTAGAGAAGGACTCAGATAGTGCATCGAAATAATTTATATCTACATATAATCATTGAAATTGACTTTCTTATTTGATAAGATCCAAGTCTAATAATTGTATCTCTTCTTTCTAATAACACTTGCAATTGGTTGCATATATATTAGAAGACGTGAATTTGACCTTCAGGTTTAATAGTCATCTCATGGGTATTGATGCAATTGTTGCAACAATCTCTATTGGATAGATAGACTTCACATTTTCAATGGGAGAGCCCTTAGTCTTAGAGAATGTCTCTATGACCTAAATATTAGAATACACACATTGTTTATTTCCAAATGTTGGGAATAAACATGAATTCTGGAATAGATCTATCACAAAGAGTTATTATGGATGTATTTCAAATACTATTCTGATATCTGGAGGACTCTACTAAATTAGAAAATTAATGAATGATTCATTAACATTTCTAAATACTGAAAATTAAACCTTATAATATTAATAGGAGGATAAAGATCATTTGACAATGATCTGGCATCAAACCTTGGAAATTAGTCTGCTGAAAAGATCAATAGACTAGTAAGAGAAGAACTTTAGAATGTCTAAAATCTCAAATCTTACATACTTTTGAATGTTGTATTCAAAGTAAAAATGTCCAATGCACCCTTCTCTGGGAATGGTGTTAGACGTCGAGGTATTCAAGATCTCAAACATATTGATGTATGTGGATCATCTATATCATAATGAACATAAATGATACGTGATATCATTTGATGATTATTTGTGATATGTGATTTCTTTCCTTCATGTTAGAAAGCTTTGAAATATTTAAAGATTTCACAATTTTGGATTAGAACCAAAGTTTAAAGGAAGATGAAATGAATTTGATCTAACCTAGGTAGCAAGTAGGTGTTATATGAATTCAAAGAATACCTTACGGAGATATCAATATCATTCATGTCTCGCTCCACCTAATATACCTATATTCAAGAGAGTTGTAGGGAGATAAATTAGATCATGTGTGATATGATTTTGTCAATGATGAATATTAGCATAACTACCTCTTAGTTTCCAAGGTATATATGTAGTAGAGACTATAATATATATCCTTAAAAATGTTCCATGACTAGTATGCTGGAATCATGCAGCAGAGAGTGCTACTTCATTAGGAAAATAAAGGATGGTATTGGATACCTACTTTATGACCTTGAGATTCTTAGAAGATCTCATCTATGAGAATATGATACTTAGAGGATGACTCTCTTGAGAATAAAGATGAAGGTGAAGTAAATGAACTCATTAAATCTTGAGAAAATAATGAGGCTCCTGAAATCGGAAACTTAAAGGACAATTAAAGATGAAACACTAATACCTCTTCAAATGAGTTTGAAGATGGATTTTATGTGTTAGAGAAGTCTGACAATGATTGAACTTCATGTAATGAAGCTTCTATAGATCATGCCATGAAAAGATGGATGTTAGCAATAAAGTGTAAATTAGAATTCATATACAAGTGTTGTATATGGTCCCTCAAGGATACATCTATATGGGCATTACCCCTTAAAGTGTAAATGTTTTTTCAAGAGAAAGAGGGAACCTGATGAGAAGGTAGGGACCTTCAAAGCACGGCTCGTAGCCATGAGCTACGCACTGAATAGAAGACATCGCTTGCGATGAGACTTTCTCTCAAGTGACCATGCTTAAACTCATCAGATTATTGCTAACTATAGCTACACAACTATACTTTGACATCTTCAAGATGGAAGTCAAGATTGCATTCCTCCACGAATATCTCTCAAAAGATATTCACATGAAGTATCCCCAGGGCTTCATGGTTTAGGAAAGCAAGGTGTGCAGGCTGAAGAAACTCCATCTATGGACTCAAATAAGCTTCTTGTAATTGGAATATCGGATCTGATGAAATCATAAATATTATGATTTCAGATAGTATCTTGATATACCATGTGAAGCTTAGTGGGAGTGCCATTGTGTTCATCATCTATATGTGGATGATATCCTAATCATTTGGAATGATATAAGGAAAATAATAATAAGTGTTTTATAGACTGGCTATTCCATACCTTGAGATATTATCTCAAGGATACCTCTTAGATCTTAGTTCTGAAGATGTTCAGAAGCAAAGAGAAGAGGGTATTGGGGTCGTCACATTAGTAATACACCTTGGACATATTCCATTCTCTGGAAAATTCCAAGAAAGGCTTCCTTCCCTTGAGATATGGTACTGACCTATCTAAAGGGATAGCACCTCAAAGAGTTGAGGAAGTAACTGCTAGAACTGCTTGTCCTTCTGCATCAGTTATGAGAAGCCAGATGTATGCTAAATGTATACAAAAGTTAGATATCTACCATGCAGTGGGAGTAGTAAATGTTGCTAATCCTACTATGGAGATAAAACACTTGATTACAGTAATAAGAATATCTTCAAAGATGACAAGATTTTTGAGATAGTGATCTCAAAGTCTTATCTTCAAGAACTTAAGATTTTTATAGATAGTGATCTAAAAGGTCTTAATTATGGATACCTCAGGAGATAGAGATCTCCAGGAATAAGGGTATTAAGGATTATTGATATACTGGTTATATGAATTATTAAGATATAGTGTCAAGGACACTATAACTGACAAGATTGAGTATTGGTTGCATAAGATGCAACATTCGCATTGGATGCGAGCACTGTTACGAAGGGATATGCAAGTGTTGTAAAAGGACTTGGCGTATTCTCTTGGGAACATAGTGACTTATCAGCTTACCTAGCTATTTTTTATAAATAGCCTATGATTGTCACATGAGTGTGGGTTTAAATGATTAGCCCATTAATGGCTCTTTGGGCTAGTGGGATATTGTTGGACATGCGAGCCAATGGCGAGCCATTATACAATAAATGTTATTGCAAATATCACTCCTTGATCTGAAATGAAGAATAAATAATTTGCATAATAGGTCCCTTAGTCCAATTAGGGTTATGTACCATAGCCATCTTAATGATCATACAGTTGTTGATTCAATTATTGAATAATAGAGGTTGGTGCTTGGATGAATATCTAAAGAGTTAAATTGAGGACTCATCATGTACCATCAAAAGATAGTTAAGAGATGATCTCCAGCCTGAGTAGGAGATGGAAATCCTTTCTCACTTGGTTGATATCTGACCGACCTCTTGATGCAGGTCCTCTACATGGGAATAGAGATTCGGAGGTGTCATATTAGTTAGGTCAAAGAGTTGACTTAACGAGATCAAGATAATCAAAGTCCTATGTCGTATGTTGTCACAATATAGGCACGCATCCTTTGATCGGAGATAGATGAGTTACAATAAGTTTGAGTATGTAAATTTGGCAGATCAATATGTTGATGACCTAACCAAGGTCTATACACCGGCGCGCTGGCGTGCATGAAAGGGCATATGAGTAATACGATCTCTCAAAGGGATCATACAGGTTCATTACTAAACCAGATGACACGATCTCACAAATGTGATATTGGGAAGATCAACTTCCGAACACGGTCTTCTCACTTTGGAAGCTTGACTGAATCTGTAGGTTTGATGTATACTTTTGGAAAGTATATGATCAACACCTGGGTATGATATATGATTTTGGAAAGCATGTGATCAATACCAACTCCCAATAGTAACATGAGAAACTTGATGATAAAACTCTGAAGTAGACAATGTAAAATTGATCTTATACTTCAGGTTTGTTCTGGGTCTTCTAGTATGTAGGATTTACAGGTATTGGGAATACCTGAGGGTGATGTGATCATAAACGATTGTATAACCATGACGCTTCCATTCCATGGGAGTAATGAAACAGGTCTGGACTTTAGTGACTCCTGGCATTGAGAAGTAATCTGATCTTAGTCCAAATGTTGGACATTGATCTGAATGTGATTCAGATGTAATGAGAAGATTAGATTTGCAGTCTTGATTTAATCAAGCATCTATAGGAGGTTCGCAAGATCTGGATTTGAAATGTGATCTCAATATCCAAGTCACTTTACGTAGAGCATTACAATGGCCTTGTCCTTATCTCCATGTATCCGCAGAGAAAGCGCATTATCCTTGAAAGAGTTCATGGATAATTTCATTGTTGATGTATCCGAGCATTGAGAAAAATGGATAATTAAATGTGATTTAATTATCATGAATAATATGAATTTGATTCATATTATTAGGAGAGTTATCTTAGATAATTAAATGTGATTTAATTCTCAAAGATGTGAAGAATGTGAATGTGATTCATATTATTTGGGTACATGAGAATTGAGATCCAAGATGATTAAATGTGATTTAATTATCATGGATAAGAATGATGTGGATAGCATTGTCCATATTATTCGGGTATATTATAAATGTGATTTATAATATATTAAAAAGAGCATATTGTGATTTATATTTGTTAATTAATTATTGATGTTAATTGGATTCACAATAGATGATTAATTGAAAATATAATTTATATTTTGTTTTGGGTTGTGAATAAGATTCACATAATTTCAATGTCATGGTTTATATTTTCCACAAGATAATTTGGAATTATTTTTGTGAAAATATTATTGACAAGAGATCATGATATATAATGAGATAATGAGATCTCATGATAATTAGAAGAAATTGACAAAGTCCACTAAAGAGAAGTGGACGGCTACAACTCTCCATGAGGAGAAGAGTAGCCATCCCCTCTTCTTAGGGGATTAGTTGTGGTCTCATCATCATCTCTTCTATAGTTAAAGATGATTTAATTTGAAATTAATTTTGTTGATTTATCAATGAAAATTAATTTAAATTAAATCATTTGTTGTTCTATTTTTTACAACAACATCTTAGCTATTGAAAGAAACACAAATTAATCTCAACCATTGATTGTGTGTTGTCCATGGATTGGGATCCATGGACTCCCAAAACTCTATAAGAAGAGGCACCCCTTGATCTTCGAGATACAAGTTTACGACACCAACGAATGCTCTCTTCCTCTCTCTACACGTCATGTGCCTCTCTCCATCTCTCTCTCATACGGCCGTCCACCATGGAGCTATTGAGAGACTCGCCTTCGCCACAGCATTATCGATATGCTGCCGGAGTATTTGCTCGTGGATCTCCGTCTCCTTCGATGCGCCTCGTTTCTGAAGAAGACGTCAGATCTCGTGTGACGAGATCAGGAGATTCGTCTCTTGGATCATCAACATAGATTGCGAGAAGGTCGCATCTCATCAACGCACTCGCAAGCATCTCCTCCAATTGATAAGACTTGAGACAGGAGGTCTCTTAATTTTGAGACTCGATCGCAACCATGATTCATGAGGTAACCCTTGTACCTATTTGTGGTTTAGATGAAACGATCCGAGAAAGGTTCCTGGATCATGTGGTTTCATCACATTTAAAAATTTTAAATTCCGCTGCCCGGAGCAACTAGTGCGACTAGTCGCTCCTGATCGCATTCGATGCGATCCACACGCTCTCGTGATGCGCTTGAGGATCTTCCCATAGCCTTTAGTGGTGTCGGTGGTGGTGCTCCACCTCTGAGCTCTCCATATAGATGGGCTTATCGATATCCTCCTCTCCTCTCCATCGTGCCAAATCATGGGTCTGCATGGTCCTACCACTCTTGAGAGTAATATGGTGAATACCATTCAGTAGAATCTCATTATGAAATTCAAGAAAATCAGAATAGTATACATGATCATTCTGACGGCTCTGTCCTTGGTTCAAGTTGATGTGGTTAAGCTGAACTTAAGCTAGGATGGAGGTCCAAGGGGGAATAAAATCATCTCACCAATGTGATAACCGATTGATATCAACTCTCTGATTCTATTGCTCACTGTGAATGTGTTTGATCTAATATAAGACCCTCTGAAGATCAGATGGGCCAGAAGATAATGCCCCACGGTCCTGCCTCTGGGGAGGCTGCTACTAAACCTGATGGCATTTGTTAGGTCCCTGATGGGCCAATTGATGGTACTTGCTTTGTTGAGAGGGGTATTGCTGGTACTGAAGGGGGTCCTGATGGCCCGACTACTGTTGTTGAAGCGGGGGGGTTCTAATGGTATTAGGACTAAAGGGGGTATTGGCAATGTTGTGGGAACTGAGGGCACTGCTGTAGCTGTCGCTGGGTGAAGTTGGGATCATTGGTGTAACAAATCCCATCACCTCCCACACATGTGGCGGTTCCTTGGTGACTGCCTTGATGGTGGACCTCGTGAACTGGCTCTCTGATGAATCTTCATTTCATCACATTTATTCTTTCATTTTGGACATAAATCCCTATCTAAATGCATGCACATAACATTTATTTTGTATAAAATAACACTCAATAATTGACCTGAAAATAAGGTATAAAAAGCTGTATTTAATTCCAAAATAAAAGTATGAATGAAATAAAAGAAAAATAATGAAGTATCAAGGTATTGAGTGACCCTAGACCCCGAGATCCAGTCATCATGATGACTTGGTCGACAAGGAATAAAGTAGGAGATAGGGTAGACCAATTGTACAGAATACAACTCAAAATCCCTAATTTTAATAATCAATAAATAGGCTTTTAGGACCTATTTTATTTTCCTATTTTCATACCTCAAATCAATAAGCCCTCAACATAAAACTTGTACATAAAAATACAAAGAAAAATATAAAATTATTTTCACTCAAAAATAATACATAATGCACTCGGGACACACAAAATAAAAAGCCGCAAAGAACACTTTCCAAACATGCATCTCCTCCATACAGAATCCAAATTGAATAAACTCACTTTTTTGTTCATAAAATTAAATTATCTACTTAATGAAGGTGTTCATTTAGTTTGGAGTTGAGATGCAAAAGTTGGCTTTTGGGTCCCTATTGTACTATACATTTTAATATGATATTCAATATATTCATTTCTTATAATTTTATATATTTGTAAATATTATTCAAAAAAATCTCAATTATAAAATATAATAAAAATATTAAAAAAATATATAAATTAAACTAAATAATGTATTAAACTATGTAGGTAAACTATACCTATATAATACATATGCATATTTATTTAAGTAAATAAATAAAATCAGAAAAATAAACTAAAAATATGTAAATATGTAATAAATAGTTTATAAATATATAAAATATATAAATATAATAATAAAATATACAATACATAATAAAAATAAAATACACTAAATACATATATATATACCTGTGTATATAAATGTAAATAATAACATCTAATAAATAGTCTCGTAAAAATTAAAAAAAAAACATAATAAAATACAACATAAAATTACAAACATATTTTATGTATTAACCTAAAATAAATAAAATCATTTAATTTTTTTTAACTATTTAATAAGGGGGTTTTGCATCCCTATCTTCTGGTGGGTCTACATGGACCAACCAGGGCGCTAGGATTGTTGACCTAGCATGTCAACTGTCCTGGCACCCAGCCGACTCTGTTTGAGTCACATGAGCACCTGATCTTCTCCTATTTTCTACTCATCCTCCACTACGCCTTCTCCCTCGAGCAGGCCACCAGTCTGCTCCTCCATCTTCCCTACTCCATGTCCACACCTTAGACCTCACCAACCCTCCACCTTCCTCATGCAATCTCTTCGCCCCTTTTGCCCCTCCACTTATGCATAAATATGGAGCTCCTCCTCCGTTCTGGATTTGGATCCCCGATTCCACCCTTATAAATCCAAAATGACTCATTAGGTTGAGTTTCCCGGTGACATAGAGTGGCTCCTACCCTTTTCGATGTGGACAAAGGAGTAGATCGTGGTGATTCACCCTTGCCGAAGCTCTGCTGGTGAAGGCCTCTTGCTCCTTGACTGTGGTTAGGTAGAGCTGCTTTATTCATATTTTCTTTCGCATTTCCTTCCTGAGCTTAGATTAACTATTAGTTTATGCCATTAGTTTGTAGCGTAGTTTAATTTTAGGATATTTCGATTGCCAGAGCTTTGTGTTCCAACTTAAATCCACTGTGAACCAATCTTCTTTGAACACCATTTTCCCTTATTTTCCATCCCTATCACTTGTTCCATAATTACACTATGTTCCCCCTCAATCCTACCAGGATTGAGGCTTACCTGGCCTTGCTCCTCTGCTCTTCATCGGAGCTTACCCATCTTGTTTCCCCCTCTGCTCTGCCAGCTTTAAATCTGGGCTGAGGACCATCGCCTCAAGCTTACGATTATTTTTGTGCAAGAGTTGCACCTTGATGAGACATCTAGAGATGCATCCGAGTTCAAGTCAGAATCTCCTTCTCTTCTGCTCTCCATGCCCACTTTGATTCGGCACGGACGGATCTAAAGATAGTTGTTGATGCGGAGGACGCCCAAGAGAGATCCGAGCTACACAGTAGAGATGGAGATGGTTGGACCACTGAGATATCGGTGATTGAAGGTACCCTCCTCACTTATTCAATAATGTTCTTCCAGGGAACCATGGTGCCATCAGATCAATGGGAGATGCCCGATTATTTCTCAGCCATTGCATCAAACACAAATCGAAGCTTGCCTCTCTATCGTCCATCATAAGTGACTCCATGTGGCAAGCTCTGCATCCTCGGATCATGCTCTATGGGTGATTTAATTAGTAACCCCGTGCAATATGTGTTTTTTCTTTAAGTCATGTAAATTATAATTGTAGTTTAAATCATTGTGTATATTTTGCCAAAAGGCCCATGCACTTCTCAAATATTACTATCACGTCCTTTGCCAGTTCACCTGATGTGGCCATCCACGCGAGGTGCCTGGTGCTATTGCAAGAAAGCCCTCTTGGCTTCTTGTATGTTTTTTTAGTTTATAAATTTGAAATATTAGTGTAATGATTTTGGGTATTTTGCACGCCGGACCTTATACATATTTTTAATTGCAAAAACACCCCTTTAAGGCTTGTAATTTTGTTGTTGCTTTTCTATTTTTATCAGTTAGATCCAGTGCCTTAAAATTTTTTGGAAAAACGTTGTAGATGTCTGATTTATTGCTTATTCACACAATAATTTTTATTTAGAATTTGTTTCATTTTCCTATTTATTTAAAATAGAATAGGAGTTATCTATCCACTGTCTAGCTATTAAAATACAAAAATTATAAAACCTACTTTAAAATTCTAGAAAATTAGAGTATATATTCTTATATAATGTAACTCCATACCAAAAATTAGAAAAAATATAAGAGAAAACATTAAAATTTGAAAAACACTAAAAACCTTGTAAAAATCAGTAAATATTCTATAAAATTTCAAAAAAATAGTTTTCTATTTTTTTAATTTTTATTTACATTATATAATATATTTACAGTAAAAATAAATTTTAAAAATATTGGACTTATTATCTATTTTAAAATCACAAAATAATTCGATCTATTTATATACTCCATGTTTTGACATATTTGATACTTTAAAAATACCTAAAAATTAGCAAAAAGTATAAGAAAATCACAAAAGTAGAGAAAAATACTAAAAACACAAAAACATGTTATTTTGTAAATTTTGAATATATATATATATATATATATAAGTATAACACTTATATAAATATTAATATTACTATTACTAATTATAAATACTAATATATATTTAAAACCTTTAAAAAATAAAAATGATTGTCCTTATATATATTTCATATATTTTTATTTATTTTTTCATTGTATATATTATATATTTTACATATACTATACATATTATTTTTACTACTTAGTATATTTATATTATATCTTTGAAAACAAAAAAAAACAAAAATTACAAAATTAAAAATCAAAGAAAAAATGAAAAATATAAAACATTAAAAATCCATAAAAACTAAAATATAATAAATATTTCTTCTTGTGCATATTTCTTCTTTGCATTTTTATGTGCATTTTATTTCTTCTTGTAAATATATGTTTAGATGTTTCTGACCATCTCTTGGTCGACTTCTTTGCGAGGAACCGTAGAGCGAAGGCAACTTTTCTAGGAGATTTTGTGCACCCGAGCTACGTGAAGATCATCTATTGTGAGTTATTGGAGAGAGCAAGGAGGAGATAGAGAGAGAATAGCAGTAGATTTTTTTGAATTTGTGAGAGACACTTTTATTTTTGCATAATTAATTTGTAATAATACATGCACTTGGACATTGGACACTCTGACTAACCAAACCTATTTTACCTGGTGTCTATTCATCTGGGTGCTTGCATAAGTTTTCATCATGTTTTCATTGCATTCTACCCTTTTGTCCTCCCTATTTTCCCACTTGTTTCTAATTATTTTCTGCATTTTTTCTTTACACCTTTATTTTATTTGGTTTATGTTAATGGACCCTTAGATTTTAGGAACTACTTGATCGAGTAATCAAGGTCGAAACACCTAATATCTACATGTGCATATAGTTCTATCTTTGGACGTAGATCAAACTTAATTAGTGCTCCATGTTAATAGCAATTCTTGGTTAGGGTGATTTCATCGGCTTACATTCCATATAGTTTATATTTAAATTTCTTGTCTTGCATCCCACATGAAGAGAGCTGAGAAGCATTGTAAGTCCTCTTACTAAGCATTCATCATTTGATACAAGGGTGAGATTTCCATCCTAGTATCCACTTGCATTGCTTTTCCACTATCTCCCTTTGTTTTGTTCACATAGATTTTAAAGAAAATATAAAAAAATCATTAGGCAAATTATTTTGAAAAATACTTAAAAAGGTGAAAAATCCAAAATTAAAACAATAGGGATGTTTAATAAACTTTGACCAAATTTAAAATTCAAAATAACCTTCATTTTATTGGGTTCATAACCCACATTGTTTTTAGGTACATCCAAACTGAGTGAGGCATGACCCAAGGAAAATATCGACAAACCCAGCTCAGGTACTGCCTTATTATTGATCAGATTCACGAAGTATTAGCGCTTCTATCATATGTGGGAGAGTAGGCCTTTGTCTGCTTGTAGACTTAGTCTAAATTATTGATCTTAGGCCATCCCCTCACGAGGTGTCTCTCTCATTGTTCCACGTCCGAGTACCCTACCAGGGGGACATATTGGTTTCTCCTATTTGCTTCCTCCTCTATTCTTTGGTTGAGTAGTAGATCCAAACCCAGTAGTAAGGATTCGTAGTAAGGATTCTCTTAAAAAGTACAATCTACAAGTTACAAAAGGAAGTGTGAAGTACAAGATACTCTTCCAGTAGTACTCACTCTCCTATAGGGTTAGCCTCTAAGGACTCGTTATAAGATTGCCTGCAAAATAAAATAAAATTGAAAATATAAAAATAGTCGAACTCTTACGACTTCACATTGTGTGAGTTGGTGAAACCATTTGCATTGGTGTTTGTTTGGATTTAGGTTTAGGTCAAAGATCCAGTCATGTGCACTTGCACCCTTTTTCCTTATGCCTATTTTCATTTTTTTGCCTTGTTCATTTTGAGTCTTCTCTAGTTTTCCTCTTCATTTCATCTATTATTTATCACCATACTCCATTCCTCATATACTATACTTCTATTAAGATGTTGACTCATGGATGGTTTATTCAGGACCTCCCCAACAACTATATTGATTCCATGAATTCAAAATCTTCAATAATTTAAGGTAATTCCAGAGAATCTGGTTCGAACTTTACGAACCGATCTCCAGACTCCTCGTCTTCTTCTTCAATAAATCAGGATCACTCTTGTCCCGATATATGTCTCCTGTGGATGGAGATTGATTTCAGTTCAAATTAAATGCTCCATTCACTCACAACTGGAATTGACCCTAATTCCAGATCCATCCTTTCATCTAGTGCCAATGAGTGTCATTCTGAACGAGATGCATCTTTTTGTGCAGAACCGAACTTGGACCCCATGCAGATACATTCCTCTGAGTCTGATTCAGAGATGACTCCTAGAAGGAAAGGAAAGGGACCATAACAGCCGAATTAGCACCCACAGTCGAATTAGAGTACAGTGAATGCTCTGTTGTTAGCATCCATTTAGTCAATCCAGCAATAGCTTACCAATCAGGCTCTTGACCTGGTCACCTTCCAGGACATGCTTAATGACCTAAGGAGATAGAGAGAGAATAGAGGAGGAGGAGGAGGAGTAGGAGTAGGAGATGATGAACAAGGAGATGGACCCCATGGAGGATCGGCAGATGAACAACGAAGATAGGCTCCTAAGCCTACTCTAAAAGAAACCTACAATCCTGGATCTGGCATATGACTGAATGGTTATAAATTCCTATAATCCATGAACACTTTGAGTTGAAGCCTCAATTCTTGACTCTTCTCTCTTCTTTCCATACGAATACCAATGAAGAACCCTACATCCATCTCCAGCAACTTTCTCACATCTACCATACCACTCACTACCCCAACATCTCGTTAGGTGTAGTCAAAATGGATGTCTTCCCATTTAGTCTTCAAGATAAGGATTTGTATTGTATTAATCATTTTGAGGAAGATAGTAACGACCTGGGAGGAACTGAAGTCTGCATTCATCCACATGTTCTATTCATTGGGTCGTCTCACCAGATGCGAGCCAGAATTTCCAACTTCTCCCAAGGATCACACGAGTCTATACATGAAGCTATAGAGAGATTTAATTATTTTCAAGAGAAGTGATCCCACCTTGACATTCCTCAGACCAGCATGGTCCAACACTTCTTTAGGGGCCTCACTCAAGAAAGCTAGAGACTTGTTGATGTTACATGTGCCAGATCAGACTTCAACAAAGATGAAGATGTTGTCTGTCAGATTTTTAAAGAAATGGCTAAAAGAGAGGTTGCCTTATTGATGAATCCATAATTCATCAACTTTTCTTGTGCATTTATCTTAAAACCATTAAGAGATGCATGTAAATATCCATTAATTTCCACATCTTATCAAAACATCATTCATGATTACAAATGCACTTTTATGCATTAGAAACATGTAAATAAATAAAAGAATAAAAAGAAAGAAAATGAAAAGAGGCAGACGGTAAATATGTATATATGTATAGTATGACTACATAAATATTAATATATTTGCAAGATATATTTATATAACCTTACCTCTGAGACCTAGTCATCATGGATTGGTCGACAAAGAAGAAAGTAGGGGAGATAAGGAAGAAAACAAAAAAAATAACTAACAGAGCACATCACACATTATTCCTTATTTATTCATTATTTACCAAATTCTCAAAGATTTGCAATTAATTCATTTATATATATTTTTCACCTAACTTTTCTCCTATGTGTTTATAAAACTGTATATAAAAATATAAAAAAACATAAAAATCCTAACATGTATATATGCCAAGAAACCTTTTTCAAATTGCCAATTTCTCAACTTCTGAACCTCGTAACTTCTTCAAACGAACTCCAGTTTCACTCTACTCAACTTTAAAGTTCATAAAATTATATTATCTAATTAATGAACTGATTTCACTAAAGTCAGAGTCTGTTTGCAAAAAGCTAATTTTAGGGACCTAATGACAACTGGGTTTCTGGGCTATTTATTTTATTCTGAAGATACTATATGTAGTATCATAGATTTTACTAATTTTATTTATTTTCATGATCTTGTATATTACTTGTAAAAAATTCAAAATGTAAAACCGTCATTTATTATTTTAAATAATTCAAATACCTTAAACTATAGATAAATTTGAACTATGTTTTATATACTTGTGTTTATTAATATACATCAAATAAATAAATAAATTTAATAAAAAAATAAGACATGTCATATTTATTATTATATTTATCAATAAAATATAAAATTAATATATTCATTATTAAATTATTGAATTAAAAATACAAAACCTATTTATTAAGTATAATATATATGTACTTATAAACATTATATTTATATTTCATAAAATGTAAATTATTTATAAAAAAATTATACCATAATTTTGATAAACAAATTATACATAATTTTTTGTATTTACTTCTATTTAAAATAACATCATTTAACATTTATTATCTAATTTTAATCTATTTTATTTTTTGACCATTGTATTGTTGACACTTGTCAGCACCACAACAATTTTCTTCACAAGAAGCTGTTGGAGCTTCTGTTCCAACGACCTAACTTCTTGGTGATTTGAGTAATTAAATTTTAGTGGTTTGCAAAATAAATATTTATTGGGTTCAAAGATTTTTCCCTGTTCGCTATTAATTAGACATATTTAGGATAATTTTATTTCCTGAAAATATTAAGATTTCACTAATATTAAAATTATATCGCGCATAATCACCACTTGTGCATATTTAGTTCACAGTTATTTCATTCACTTTTGAAAATTCTAAAAAAAAAGGTTAATTTTACATGCATTAACATTCTGGACAAGTTTTGGGATTTTTGGACATCATTTAATTGAAAACTTCTGATTTATCCCTTGAGATTAGCCATAATTTGCATTCCATTCATTTTATTGCTAAAAAATTAAAAAAATACTCCTAAAAAACCTATCCACAAAATTATCTGAAAATTAGCCTATGGAGATAGTTGCCTCCCTGAGTTCAACCCTGGGCTTGCCCAAGTAAATAAAAATTTACCGCTCGTATATTAATTAATTAATTAATCAGTCAATCTTGTAAGCTATTTTTGATCAATTTATAAATGCCCGACTACAATGCAATTAACACAATTAGCAAGGATATTTTTTTGGTTTGTCAATCTATCTCTGGTCAGAGGATGCATGTATGTATAGTCACATCATACGATATAAGTCTTGGTTATCTCGATCTCGCTAAGTCAATTCTTTAACCTAACTTATCTGACTCCTCCAAATCTATGTTCCTATGTGGAGGACCTGTATTAAGATGTCAATCGAATGTCATCCTTTGGAGTAAGGATTATCATCACCTTCTCAGGATGGATATCCTTTCCTTATATGAACTTGATGGTACAGTTGAGTCCTCAATATAACCCTTTAGATATTCAACCATGCACCAATCTCTATGATCCGGCATTTGGATCAACAGTTGTATAATATCAAGATGTCCATGGTACAAAACCTTAATTGTACATAGGGACCTAAATTAGTTATTCTTCATTTCATATTAAAGAGTATGTTACAATAACTATTAGTACATAATGGCTAACCATGGGCACTCATGTCCAACAACTATTATATTTTTGTATATTTTTGTGAAGTAATATGATAAAATAAACATGTAGATTTACAAATACCTTATTTTGTAGTTACTGAATTTTTATTTCCCCGAAAACGATCTCGAAAAATCTTTAAAATATATTAGGTGGCTCAATCAATTATATACGTATAGATATTTTTATTTTTAAGAGATATTGCAAAATAAAATAATGAAAAATAAAACAAGCAACTCATAAATTTATTTATTTAGAGAACATAGATTACTGAAATTTCATGAAATGTGTCTTGAAAGTTTGCTCTTTTAATACTTTTCCAGAGCTTATTTTTTTGAAATTTTTTAAGACAAATATATATATTAAATAAATATGCTTAGAATGAATATTATACACAAAAATCACAATAAATACATATATATCCTTTGATATTCCATAATATGCCAAATGAAAGAGCATAAAATTATCTACAAAATGATGTAAAAATAACTATTTCATGATAAATGATGTGCAAGATATTAGTTAAAGTGTTCGTGGGCCTAATTGTAAATAAAATGCTTCTATATATTGAGATTGTGGACCTTTCCGTAATTAGCTAGATCCTTCTAGGGGTGCTGCAATTATTCTAGGAGTGTTGGTATCTCGATGATTGGTTGAAGTAGCACATGCTGGTTGAGATGAGATGGATAGGGCTCATTGATGCATAGACGGTGTTGATGACTCCATCCACGAATTGGATGGTGATTGCTTGCCACAGTCTTTCTTGGTTGCTCCCAAAAGGATGAAACCTCCAACTCAGGTCAAGATTATCTTCTACGTGCTTTGCACTATTCTTCCAACTCTGGACGGTCACATGCATGGAGATAGAAGACTCGACCCTAAAGGTCTCAGTCTAACTTTGAAACAGAAAAGGGATGTTGGGGCAAAAATCCAACATGCATGGGTGATTCGAAGCAATTGTCGATGGTAGGTCGAGCGGGAGATGAATGTGAACTGAAATGTTCCAAGAGATAAAATGAAGGTGTTGTGACACCCTTGAGACATGGATACTCGGGACTGCAATCCACTTATGCAATCCCACATTCGAAGCATAAAATACAGTGGAAAATGTAATCATTTTTTCCTCTTTACAAACATCATGCTACCAAGTCCACAAAATTATCATGCATGTATTCGCTAAAATGTCCATACACATATGTCATACAAGTAAAGATAGTAAAAACCACAAATGTATGTACATACCACAAGTAGCTAAATTAAAAGTAGAAGAGCATAACCAATCAAGTCGTTCACCATTGCGGCTGCTCTAGAAAACCTGCTATATCCATAAAAGTAGGTATGTGATGAATAACCATTCATCTACCTTTATTCTTCCATTTTGTTATTAAATCCTTATCAAAACACCTATAAATACTACTAATTTACAAATTAACATCTAACATTGATCCATGATTAGTCTACAATTAGCATGTAAATATTGTATTTAAATCTAAAATTATAGAATAAAGAAAAGGAAATGAAAAAAATAAAGTATCAATGGTAATGAATGATCCTAAACCCCGAGACGAAGTCAAATATTTACTAGGTTGATAGGAATAAAGTAGGAGGAGATAAAGACCAAATAATGCATAAAATATTCAAAGAAACCCTAATTCTATATTATGCATATAACTCATTATTACAATATTTTATTTAACACATTCCACATTAAATAATAAAATAATCAACACAAAACTTGTACATAAAAATCATGCACAATGCACATGGTACACATAGATGAAAAGGTTGCAACAGAATTTCATTAACTAATATCTACTATATATGAACTCAAAGTGAACCAAACTCACCTCCATTATATTTCAAATTAAATTATCTATCAAAAAAGTGGTATTGTTAAAAATGGAGCTAAGAGACAAAAGTCTGCTTTTGGGGTACTATTCCATTGGGGAATTTGTAAAAATAACCGATTATTTTATTCTTTAAATGTTTACTCACTTTATAATTTTAAATATTTTTTTATATTATTTCAAACACATTAAAAATATAAAAATAAATAAAGTGTGTAAAAATATGCTAAAATAAATAATATATTATAATACATAGATATTATACCGATAATGTATATGTATTTATTTACACAAACTAACAAAATTATAAAAATAAAATAAAAATATGTAAATATGTAATAAAAATGCTATAAATATATAAATGTGTAATTAAAATAATATGTATATAATTAGAAAATAAAAATAAAGTATACAAAATATAGGTATATATACATGTACATGAGCTTGTAAATATTAACATATAACAAATAATGTTGTAAAAATAAATAAAATCATAATAAAAATTTGAAAAATACAAACATTTCTATTTTTAAATTTTATTTAATAAAATCATTTACTATTTCCTTTGAATTTATAGGAATTTCATTTATTATTTTATAACATTCGATCCTATATGGACCAATGATGTTGCACAGAATGTTGACATGCGGGGTCAACACCCCCTACACGACCTGGATGCCGCCCCGTACCTTCTCCTCACATAGATGACCAAACTTAACTGAATTTTTATGCTTACCCTATACACCTTTTTCATTTGAGTCCTTCACCAATCCAGACCACCCATCTCCCTCTATATCGCTACCTCCTTAGACTCCATCAACCCATTCCCAATCTCAAGCAATCTCCGCTTTGAAGTCATTGGTGTTCGCATTTTGAAATAACCTTCACTACCTTCCATTGCCTTTTGGTCCCTTCTTGTCCACCGTAACCCCAAAAATTAACCAAGAATTGAGCCCCTTTGTGACTGGAAGCAGGTAGTCTGATTTGCGGCGAGGATAAGGCGGAGAGAAGCTAGACAACCATCATCATAGTTCCCTTCAGTGGAAGTCTATTCCCTAGTCTCCGTGTTGTACATGCGAGCCCATGGCAATCCATTATTCAATAAATGTTATTGCAAATATCATTCCATGATCTGAAATGATGAATAACTAATTTTCATAATGAGTCCTTTAGTACAATTAAGGTTAATTACCATGGCCATCTTGATTATCATACAATTGTTGATTCAATTGTTGAATCATAGATGATGGTGCTTGGATGAATATCTAAAGAGTTATATTAAGGACTCATCAAGCATCGTTAAGTGATTATTATAGATGATCTCGAGCCTGAGTAGGAGATGGCAATCCTTTCTCTAATGGACTAATATCTAACCAACCTCTTGGTGCAAGTCCTCTACATAGGACTAGAGATTCGGAGGTGTTAGATATGTTAAGTCAAAGAGTTTACTAAATGAGATCAGAATAGACAGATACTAATGTTGTATGTTGTCACAATATAGGCACATATCATCTAACCGGATACAGATGTGTTACTATATGTTCGAGTATGTACATTTGGTATACCGATAGTTTGATGATCTAATCAAGGTTGATACACCAGCGAGATGGTGTGCATACACGGGCATATGAGTAATGCAATCTCTCAGAGGAATAATACAAGTTCATGAACCAGAAGACATGAGCTCACTAATGAGATATTGGGAATCAAATTTCGGCATGGTAATCTTGCCTTGGAATCTTGACTGAATCTGTAGGTTTGATATATGCTTCTGGAAAATATATGATCAATACCTCGGTATGATATATGTTTTTGGAAAGTATATGATTGATACCAACTCCCAATGATCAAATGAGAAACTTAGTGACAAAACCTGAAGAAGTTAGTCTAAACTAATCCAAAACCTTCGGGTTTATTCTAGGTCTTCCAGTATGCAGAATGTGCAGATATTAGGAATACCTGAGGGTGATGTGATCATAAACAATTATATAACTGTGATGCTTCCATTCTGAGGGAGTAATGAAACAAGTTTGGATTTTAATGACTCCTCTCAATAGAGAAGTAATATGATCTTAGTCCAAATGTTGGGCATTAATCTGAATACAACTCAGATGCAATGAGAAGATTAGATTTATGGCTTTGATTTAATCAAACATATTTGGGAGGTCCCATTGATCTAGATTTGAGAGATGATCTCAATATCCAAGTCATTATATGTGGAATGTACAATCACCTTATCCTTATCTCCAAGTGCATGCGGAGAAAGCACATTATTCTTGAAAGAGTGCAAGAATAATTTCATTGATGATTTATGTATCTAAGCTTTAAGAAATTTATAATTATATGTTATTTAATTATCATGAATAATTTGAATATGTTTCATATTATTTAGATGCATGAGAATGATGATCCAAGATATTTAAATATCATTTATTTATCAAGGATATGAATAAAGAGGATAGAACTATCCATATTATTTATATATTGTAAATATGATTTATAATATATTAGAAAGAGATTATTATAAATAGTATTTACGAATTAATTTTTGATGTGAATTAGATTTACATTAGATAATTAATTGAAAATACAATTTACATGTTTGTTGGGTATATGAATATGATTCATATTTTTTCAATGACATGATTGGAATATTTAAAAATTAATTTGGAATTAATTTTGTGAATATATTTGCAATAAAAGTTGTTGCAAATATATATAGGATTATTGAGATATAAAATCTCACATAAATTAAAAAGATGAGCCACCTTCCATATATGCAGGGTGGACGACTATCCTCGACTTAATCAAACGCTGTCGTCCCTCCTATATTAGTAAGTGGACTCATTCTTCATCCTCTTTTACAAATTGATTTATTTAAATTAAATTATGTTGATGTTAATTCAATTTATATTTAATTTGTTGTAAATTAATTATTGTCGTAATTTTATACAATAAAATCATGGCCATTGAATAGAAACACAAATCAATCTCAACCATTGATTTTGTGTTTCACATGGATTGTGATACATGGACTTCCAAAATACTATAAAGAAGAGGCAACCCTAGCTCTTCTTTGACAACAATTAAATCACCTATCTCTCCCATTCTCTTACTACATGCCCCGTCTCTCTCTCCATAAGTGGTCGTTCACTTTGTGCCTTAGAGAGAATCACCGTCATCGCCACGCCGTCGTGCCGCCACTTTGATTGTTTGTAGATCTCTATCTCCTTCGATGTGCCTCGCTCGTGAATAAGACATCAAATCTCATGTGATGAGATCAATAGATTCACCACTTGGACAATCATCTTGGATTGCGAGAAGCTAGTATCTTATAAATGCGCTCGCAAGCATCTCCAAAGTCGAGTGGGACTTGAGATAGGAGGTCTCTTCATTTATAGACTTAATCACAACCATGCTTCAAGAGGTAAACCTAATACCCTTTCTTGGTTTAGATGAAATGATCTGTAAAGTGTTCTTGGTTCATGTTGTCTCATCACATTTAATTTTTCTTAAATTCTACTTCCTCGAGATACTAGTGCGACTAGTCATTCTCGATCGCATATGATGCGATCACCACACTTCCGAGATGCGATTAAGGATATTTCCATATCCTTCAAGTGATATCAGAGCCTTTGTTGAGGTCTTGGATATAATTCTAAACCCTAAGTGATTAAGGTTCATGTTTCGGATGCATGAGATCATTGTTTTTGCACTGGATGTAAAAACTACTATTTGTGCACTGTTTGGACATATTTTTTAGTTATTAAATGTATTTACAATGTCTAAATATTTCCATAAACAATAACCTATAATTGGTACCAAAAGTGCATGAAAATGATTCGAAGAGTTCCCACTATGAAAATTATTTTGCATGTATTCACGGATAAAATTTAATTTTGCTTATTGTTTTTCCATCATGAAACACGAAATAAATTTGGATTAGGTAGAGAATAAAACCAGCAACCCGATCTAATTTATTTCCCGTGATTTCAACTCTGTTTGCCATAGATATTCCATATTTAGTAGAGATGGGTCGGAAGATGATTAGGTCATCAATCCTCTTTACTTATTATGTTTATAATTCAATGGAAATCATGTAAATTATGAATATGCCTTGATTAAATATGATGCATAATAATTATGAAAATAATTGATTAATCACCGTAGGCCATTGAACGTATGTTTCATGAAAACCCTAGTTTATCCTACAATAGTTGTAGGACAATCTCTATATGCAGAACATTGTTACTTGAATAGGATTGGGGATTTTTTTTTACAAATCTCCTTATAATAATAATCAAAATGGATTTGATAAATATTATATGGTACAACTTCTGTTGAAAGACTGATTATCGTCTCAAATACAAAATGATCAAATCACATTATCTTGACCTAAGGCAAATATGGTGTCTATTCGGGGATAGTTGGGGTAGCAGGTTGCTCCGTGAGCGATCTGTCCAACATCCTATGCGTATTGACCATAATAGCGAGTAAGGAAAAGATAATGCTTGAAGTGATCATGATGTATTTTTCTAATTATTAAAATTTGAATAATACATATTTATGAGCTTATACCTTCCTTCAAGTAACAATCAAGATTGTTGTCGGTTGATAAATTGGATTAATATTTATTTAATATGATTGAATTAATTATATCCCATTAAAACACTCTATTATGAATAGAGTTGTTATTTCCCTTGGAAGAATTAATTATGTGAATATGATTCATAATAATTAATTAAAATTTGAACATGATATGGAGGATCATATAAGTAACATCCATAGTCTCCCATCAAGACGAAGGGTTTCGTCTCCATGAATTGTATGGAGGAGCCGCTTGTACAAAGTGACAGCTCCTGCATATAAGAGCACATGGATCGGGTTCGTTGCTTCTCAAAAGAGTTAGGTTGTATGCGCAGTGATCCCAATATCTAGTCCTCATATTATTGGAGTGATAGTGGATTGCGCATAACAAGTGTTATTCATGTTGACTGTTGATTCAATTAATAATGAGTTAACATCACCTTAGGCGTGGTGGACCTGAGTGTTGAAGATCAAATTGGGAAATGCAAGTCGCATTGCAAGGCAGAATTAGTTCCCGCATCTTTTTATTGGAGTTACATGTTCTCATATTATTGGGATGCAACAAATATAAGAAAGGAGACCCCATATCTTGCTTGAGATATAATGGTAAGTTTATATCATACATTGAAGGTGAATAAAGGAATGAACTATCAGTGTTGACAAGTGATGTACGAACAATCGTCTCAGGTAAGTATGAAATTAAGGTGTCATCGTGACCCAAATCAATTAAGCAAACAATCGAGAAAATTAAACCACTAAGAATTAAACAATGAATGTAAACGGTTTCACTAATTTTATTTACCTGGTATAGCGACCAGGATTATACACAATTAAGAGCTAAGTAGTGAGATTTTAAGAATATAAATATTTTTAGTGGTTTTTTTAGTTTTTCAAATTTTTACTTTTTCAATAAGAGAGGAATATGCACAAGTGATAAAAATACACACAAATACTCTTTTTGATATTTTTCTAAGGGATCAAAATTACTCAAAAAATTGTAATAAAAATATTTTTGGTTTTTATATGTTTTACATTACTTTTGATAATTTTTATAGATTTTTCAAATGTTTTTGTGATTTTCCAAAAAATAAAAAAGTGACAAAACCAACACGTAGTGCACATCTAGGGGCAATTTGCAAGTTAAAAATAATTAAATTTCCAAAACTCCTGGGGATGACTTTTGTGATAAAAAATGGATAAATATCTACAAACAGAGACTGAGACTGGTATTTCTGATTTTTTTTCTATAATTTTATATAATTTTTATAAATTTCGAGTGTTTTGTAATTTTTTTAGTTTTCACAAGGTATTTTTCAACAAAATTAATACTTAAGCTAACAGACACTAAAATACATCTACTCTAATCTTTATGTAATTTTTCAAGAAAGTCTTGGATTTTTATAACTTTTCTAAGACAAACAAGACATTTTTAGGGATTTTTTAATATTTAATAATAGAAAATTACAAAGAAATTAACCAGCAAAATTACCACAAATAAAGCATGTAAGCAGATGTCACATATAATATTCCGGTAATTTTTTGGAATAATTAACTATTTTTTCACTTAATAAAAGACATGTAAGTATACATGGACCCTTTTGCAATTATTTTAAGTTTATGGGCCTAGGAGATAACAAGCAAGAAAGTCCACAGGACAAATATGCAATTGTTCCAGCAAGCACAAGCGTCACATGTGACTCATAGTTTACAGGGGCATATATACAAATATCAAAACATAACGTTCATTTCATAACAGTTGAAAAGTTCTAGGCAAATACAGCAAATATCCCAATAAATACGCACGGACACATGCGACTAAAACTCAACTGGACTAAAGTGCAAATAAAGAAACTATAGAGGTCCAACTGCAAATGTTCTTGATTACACAATTTATTTATTGGACTAAATCAAAATAAAATAACATGCAGGGTAAAAAGTGAAGTATACACACATGCGTGTACGGGGTGCTTGCTATGATGTACAACCCTGATGTGTATGCAAAAGGATCTGACGGTTCTGGTGGAGGCGCTGATGTATGGCTCTGATGAGTCGTTATCTGAAGATCTGATGGCTCTGAAAAGTGGCAGGAGTGTGCAGTGCAGATGGGTTTCAGATCCGATCCAAGAGTCAGAATGGGACGCTATTGGGCGGTGTGGATCAAAACTAGGACAACGACTCTAGATCAAGTGACAGAGGAAGCAGCCGGAAGAACTCATCTCAAGCGAGATCGACTGAGCATGGAGGGTGACCCATAGCTCTGATGAAGTCGTGAAGGGGTCTGGCTGCTTCGTGAAGGTGTTCGCATCGAATGGCTGGCTCAGATGAAGGGATGGATTGTCAGATCAACGTGGTGATGCTACACCACCTGGAGCTGCTCCGTTGGTCCGTCGAAGCATCAAATGGTGCTCTCGTGCTTGCCTAAACCTACAAGTAAACTCCAGGCTTGGAGAGGAAGCTCCGACCAACGTTATTTTGTAAATAAATCCATGGAAGCAATGATGGGTGGTGTTCAATCTACGACGTACATGGGAGAGGGAGATCTAACCTTAATCTCACTTTGATGAGTGAGTTTAAAGGGGTCAGGTTGCATAGGAAAGATGATGGCAAGTCGCAGAGGCAGTCTATGCGGATATGTGTTCATGATGGGGCTCCGACCAGCTGGTTGGAGCTGATGAACTAGCGGTAATGGATAATAAAAGATTGAGTGAAACGTAAAATGTAGGGGGATAAGTGATACCTGAAGGTGCTGGTAGACTCAGGAGCTTCAGGCGAGGTGGAGGGAGAGGTTATGGCCTCAAATGAGCTGCGGAAGGCACATGAGGCATGTCGCAACGGCGCTCCGACCATGCAATGAGCTATGTGCTACCCAGCTCCTAACCAAGCTCCCAAAGGAACCTGCAGAAGGTTGTCACCCTACTGAAGGTGTTAGAGGAGAAATGGTGGTGTAAGGGATGATCTACCGTGCTCAGGAGGTGGAGGAGATGTTTATAGAGGTGCCCTAGGGTATAGAAGATTCGAGTAGAAGTGCAAAACCCTAGGGTAATCCGACTGCCCCTAGGGATCCGCAAAGATGACGGATCCTAGGAGAACATTTGGGTGCAAGAATTGATGTAAATGGAGGTCTGACCCGATCGGGAAAATGGAGAGAAAATAGGTCCGACGAAGGTGGAGTCGGGTCGGGTCAGCTAAGAGTAGGGGTTGACCAAGGTCAACAATCTGAAATGGACCAATAGGAAAATTCCAGGCTAAAAATTAAAAGAATAATGAATGTAAAATAGCAAATGATTTAAAAAAAAAGAATAAAATGAAAATACTTATTAGTTTTCAAACTATTTTTTGTGATTTTTAATTATTTTTATAAAAAAATATATAGGGTATATACAGTATAATATAGCATGTATAGGTATGATATACATGTATATTATGTACATTAATTTTTATTTTATTATTTTTATGAAAATATGCTTTATTTTATATTTTATTTATTTACAAAATAATCTCATGAATATAAAATGATTTTTATTTGATTTTTATAGATCGAATAGATATATTAATCAAATAGGTGTTCTATACATTATATGCATGTGTCTTTTGTACAATGATTTTTGACTTTTATTTTGTTTTATTTTATGTTTTCTAACTTCTATTTCATTTATTTTATTATCCAAGGGTATGTATAAATGTTTAAGAATACAATATATATATAATATAAATTAATTATTTATAGGTATAAGTCTGAAGAGGCTGTATAGGGACCCTAACCCCCCTACTTTATTCCTTGTCGATCAGGCCAAGTTTTAACCTTCTCTCAGAGTTTGGGTCACTCTGTATTTATTCTAAATACATCATTCTTTTCTTTTCTCTTTATTCATTTATTTTTGGCAAATATGCATTAATTATGCAATATTAATAAAGACATGTACAATGGTAATTTATTGTATCTAAATATATTTTTAGATGTTTTTGCTAAAAGATAAAGCTAATATAAAAGAATAAGGAATGAGAATCGTAGATTCATCATACCCTATACTTTACCTTTGCTAGTCCCTTAGCAAACACTTATTTGAAAAGGGAGTGAAAAAAGAATAAAAGAAAAATAAAGCATCAGGATTGATTATTAAACTTATCTTCGTTAAATTAGGGTATGGAGCTCAGTCAAACTTTTGGATTTTTAGTTTGGCTGAACCTTATTGAGAAGTGGGTTTAAAACTCAACAACCCTCAAGTTTCATGGTTCTATTGTCAGGACTCCTTAACAACGAGGTCAGAACAAGTCTACATATGCAAACTCTAATGACTATGAATCTTTCCTTGTACTATGTAAGTGATGTGTAGCTCCCCACATCAAAAATAACAAAGAAACAACCTCCCTCAACAAGGTAACTCTAATCCTCTAGTCTAGCAACTCTTTCCTCGAGGAGCAGGGTATTCCCTTCTAAGTTCAAGTACAACCAGCTCAAGAAGAGGGGAAAGAAGAGAATGGATCGTGACCAGTGTAGCCACATATCCCTTGGAGCTTAACAAGTGTAGCTAAGTCTCCAGCTGCAAGCTTCCTTGAGATGATACAATGGAATACATAAGCTTCACTTATTCACTATATACACTCCGGTGGGCATTTTATTTTCAATCAGGCATGTCCCCCCTTTTTTGGAGTTTTTGCAATTTTACACTTTTTTGACATATGTACATCATATCTACAAGGTGCAGCATATACAAAAGGAATTTTTCTTCTTGAGCTAGTAGAATGTCCCTCTTTTAAAGCATTATTACAACCCACACTCTCCTGTCAGTAGACCTCAATGCTACTAGAAACCAAGTCGAGGTGCACATCACTCCCTAGAGGAGGACGAGAGGTTCCGGCAAGTTGTACTACCGTCGTATGCTACTCCAAGCCAAAGGATTTTGCCTCCTCACCACCTCATCCCTGTTGAGCTACATGTAAGGTGTGTGTCCAAGTCCAGCCATTGTCTCTGAGAGTCATGTGTGCGTTGTTAAGTGTTCTACTTAAGCTCATCAACATGACATGTAAACATAGCCTAGTGGACTCAAATAAATAAGTCGCTATGGACCTGAAAAATCTTAACTCCAAGTCTTATAAGGTTCCTTTGAAGTTAAGTGAATTACGGTCTTATCCAAGCTCCATTTTTCAATATAATTCCAAACTAGTTTAAATTTCAACCATGATGCAAATATTTACAAAAACTCTTTTTTGGTGGAAAATTTTCAAGCTTTGCAAATTTTTATGGATCTTGAATTTTCAAATTTTTAGATATTTTGAAAAATAAGGAAAGATATAAATACATATATATTTACAAAAAGGTTTATGTTACAGGTTTTATGTACAAGATGGATTTTAGGGGTAGTTTCTGGTTTTCAATGTACACATATACAAGAAGTTTTCATACCCAGATTTATCTCCTTATAGTTTTCACAATGTTTTTACAAACTTTTTATTTTCACATAGTTTTCAAAAAATCTTGTACGATATACTTAATTTTTGTACAGGAACTAATTTTACAAATATTTTGAAGAAAAACATTTTTAAAAATTCTATACAAAATAATTTTTGAAAAAAAATATATCTGAAAATGTTTTCAAAGCATTGTTATAAATAATACCCATGTTATTAAGACATGAAGTATGAGTTATGGCTAAAGTATATATACAATATATATGACACCCCCCATACTTAGCTCGAATGATGTCCTCAGAGTGATCAGAGAGAGATTGAAGAAGAAAAAACTTGTGCTGAGTATGGAGGAAATGATACTATACTACAACGACTCAAAAGAATGAAAGAACATAATCAATAGAAGTTGGTGATCCTCCTATACTTAGGATCAAGTAATCCTAAGTATAGAAGATTGTACACAAAAAGGAAATCTGAGGAGCAGAATGTACCGACATTAACTCCGCTATACTTAGGATGAAATATCCCTGAGTATAGGTAGAAAAAATAGAGGTAATGGAGGAAATGAAAAATCACAAGTATAATACACCCCTATACCTAGGATCACATACATCCTAAGTATAGCAAAATCATAAGATGGATCCGAGGTATTACATAAGAGAATGAGTGATATAGACAATATGGATCTGTACAGTTGTGAAGAAGAAGTGAAAATCAAGTATGAGATGTAGGTGGTGTGAGTCAAAGATCACATCTCATACAAAATGAATAGGGACAACGTCAACAATCAGTGAATCATGATCAAGATATGGCTTCAGGCGCTGACCGTTGACTCGAAAGGTGGACTCAGAAGACAATTCAGATATTTCAATGCTGCCATTGTCATACACCTTTCTGACCAAGTATGGTCCCTTCCATTTACTCCATAATTTCCCTTGAAATAATCTCAACCTAGCATTAAATAGCCATACTTTTTGATTTGACTCAAATTGTTTATGGCTGATGTGAGAATCATGCCATATTTTCACTCTATCCTTATACTGTAGGCTACTTAAGAAGGATGTGTCTCTCAACTCCTCTAGGGTTGCCAATTAAGCTCTCCTCTAGTCTCCTACACTCTCAGAATCCAATAATATCACAGTGACTGCCCAAAGTGACTTATACTTGATCTCAACTAGTAAGTGGCATGGCTTGCCATAAACGAGTCAAAAGAGAGATGTGCCCAAAGGTGTTTTGAAGGAAGTCTGATAGGCCAACAAGATCGAGTCCAAAAGATATGACCAATCCTTTCGATTTGGGCAGACAACCTTATGCAAAATAGTCTTAATCTCCCTATTTAATACCTCAGCAAGACCATTAGCCAGTGGGTGATATGGAGTGGCAACTCTATCGTCAATGTTGAACTCGTTAGCAAGGGCCCTTACCTTGTCGTTGATAAAATAAGCACCCCATCTGAAATCAAGACTCTAGGTACCATGAACCGTGAAATGATATTCTTCCTCAAAAATTTGCAAATAGTCTTTAAATCTACAGCTCGGGCAGGTATGGCCTTTCTCAACGACTAACATAATCTACAACAAGCAGAATGTACTCAAATCCACGACTCTTAGGGAATGGTCCCATGAAATCAATGCCACATGCATCAAAAACCTCATAGAAGTGAATGGGTTACATTGGCATCATATCTCTCTGTCCACAAGTACCCATCCTCTAACAGTCAGTGCACCTCATCATGCATTCGTCTGAATCCTTGAAGAGGGTAGGTCACCAACAACCAGATTAGAGAACTTTATGTGTTGTCTATCTCCCAGAATGATGTCCTCTTACATCAATCTTGTGGCAATAGGTGAGGACACTATGGTACTCCTCCCGGGGAATACATTGATGCTAGACACTATCCCCCCTTTGTGGTAAAGGGTGGGATCTTCCTAATGGTACGACTTGGTCTTCGCAAGGAAGGTCTCAAGTCACTAGCAGGGCCAACCTTGTGGAACTTTCTTAGCAACGAGATAGTTCACAATGTCAGCGTACCATGGAAGCGAGGTGATAGAAAGAATCGCCTCGTTTGGGAATGTCTTAGTGATAGATGTGGCCTGTTCAAAATCCTCAAGATGCTCTAATCGAGAGAGGTGATCCGCAACCACATTCTTAACTCCAGGTTTATACTTAATCTCTATATCAAATGCTTGGAGTAGAAGGATCCATCCGGTCAATCTGGCATTGACATCCTTCTTTTCCATGAGGTATCGGATGGTGGTGTGGTATGTGTAAATAGTCACTTGGGATCCCAGAATGTATGATTTGAACTTATTAAGATCAAATACTATGGCTAGCATCTCCTTCTCTGTCACAGTGTAATTCCGCTGAGCAGCATCCAAAGTCCGGCTAGCATAGTGAATGGAAAAGGCAATCCATCCCTCCTCTATCCATGCACAACCCCTACATCAAAATCAAATGCATATGTCATGATCTCAAATGGAAGAGACCAATCGGGTGGTTGAAGGATAGGAACCTACACAACTAATCCTTTTGAGAGTCTCAAATGATGAAAGACACTTACCATCTACAGGGAACTCGATATCTTTTGCTAGCAGATCAGTGAGCGGTCGGGCAATATGGCTGAAGTCTTGTATGAACCGTCAATAGAAACCGACATGCCCCATAAAAGACCGCAGTTGTCGTAAATTGGATGGTGGATTGAGCTTCTTGATGATGTCCACCTTGGTCGAATCAACCTCCATGCCCCTATTGGGGATTATGTGACCAAGGATCGTCTCTTGAGTCATCATGAAATGACTCTTCTCCCAAGATAAGACAAGGTTGACCTCTATGCAGCACTGAAGTACTCGGTCTAGGAAAGTAAGACAAGCATCAAACCCATCATCGTAGACCGAAAAGTCCATGAATACCTCTAAACATTTGCCCACCATGTCCAAGAAGATGGAAAACATGCACCTTTGGAATGTATCCAGGGCATTACATAAACCAAAGGGCATCAGCCTAAAAGCATACGTTCCAATGGACATGTGAATGTTGTTTTCGCCTGGTCTTTGGGCTCTATGGCCACCTGATTATACCCTGAGTACGCATCAAGAAAACAGTAATGACTCTTCCCAGCTAACCTCTCAAAAAGTTGATCAATGAATGGTAGTTGGAAATGATCCTTCTTGGTGGCCTGATTCAATCGTCTGTAGTCCACACAGACCCTCCAAGAAGTGGGTACTCAGGCAGCTATATCCTCTCCAGACCTGCTCACAACTGTAGTGATAACCATCTTCTTGGGTACCACATGCAACAGACTAACCCATTTCTAGTCGGAGATGGGGTAGATGAAATCAATGCTCCACCACTTAGATATTTCCTTCATAACTACATCTCAAAGATTCAGGTTCAGCCTCTGCTAGAACTCACACGATGGCTTGGCATCATCTTCAAGATATGTTTGGTGGGAGCACAGGGCCGGACTTATCCCCAGAGATTAGCTACACTCCATTTGATTGCCTTGTAGTTTCTTTCAAGAACCTCCATCAAACGAGATTCTTGGTCTCTCATCAAATCTGCTGAGATTATGACTGGGAACATGTCTGGCTCACCCACAAGGAATCTGTACTTCATACTCTATGACAAGGTCTTCAATTTAGGACAAGTAGGAGCTGGCAAATCTGGCCTCTGAAAAGTTTGTGTGAAAGTTACCAAATCTTCATGGGAGAAATCTCGTTGAATCTATAAATCTGAATAAGATGCCCCTGCTGATGTATATGTCAACTGCACTGGCTTGATCTCCATCCTAGCTATGGGTTCTACGGTAATCATACACGGTAAATAATCATCAAAGTCCTGCCAGTCAATATCAGTGTTTGAGTCTGAGGGATCTAAATCCAAATCATAAGAAATATAATATGCTTCGCTTCCCTTATCACAATCGTCAGCCTCTAAAGTGTCTGGTGTCATGAGTGTGCTCTCCAAACTCTCATCAGCTATCATTTGTGACTCTGCAGTCTCTACAGGTGTGACAAGAGCTTGTGAAACTAGATCTGTCCAAACGGCTTCATCATCTGTAATCACAAAATCACACTCTTGGTGGACGTCTAGATCTGCCTCTATCATTTGTTCTGAATTGGTGGTCTGCTTTGAGCATATTGAATCTTTGGCTCTAAGCTCCTCAATCATCTCTATTTGTACACTCCTGCCCTTGACGCGAAAGTATACCTTCCCGCTATCATGATCAGACACTACCTTGGATGTGGCCAAGAATGGTCGTCCTAAAATAATGAGGGTATCGGTCACGGATTCAGGGATCACCATGTCCAACACAACAAAGTCCACATGAATTTCAGGACTTGAATTGTGACGACAACGTCCTTTAACATCCTCTTTCGCCTCTTAACAGATCGATCTGCAAGCTAAAGGACTGTCCTGCTCTATCTAAGAGGGCCCAACTCGAAATGGTCAAGTAAGGCAGTCGGGAGGAGGTTAATCGAGGAACCGTTGTCTAATAGAGTCCGATCAAATGGCTTCTCATGAATATGGCATCTGACATACGGAGCTCCTACATTGGGTCTCTTGGCTAGCAATCGATTCTAGAAGGCAAAGCATGCGGCACGAGTGAGCACATGGATTTCTGCATTGTGATTCCTCTTCTTCCTACGGACGGTGGTGTTCTCTCTCAGGTTCTTGAGGAAAGGGGATAGAGTGACCCTCTTCAGAAAGACGAGGGCCAGGAGTTGGTTCCTGAGCATTCAGAAGACTAGAATCCATATATAGATCATCAAGCACCACAGATGGATTCACAGAAGGTGCAGAAACCTTTCCTTTATTCATATTTTTGATTTTTTATGTTTTCCATTTTTGTATTTTTCCATAACAATCCTCAGGTACAGAAGAAGTCAACACAACTGAAAGAATCTTGGTGGCATCAGTACCATTGACAACATCTGAACTCGTGGTATCAACACCGCACTCTGGCCTATCAACTAGTGAACTGATGGCTTCATTACCACCATCTGCAACTAGAATCTCGACGGCCTCAGCACCGTCATCAGGATCAACATCCTTGGTGTCTTCAGTACCATCGTCATCATCATGGTGAGCGGCATCAGTACTGCTCCTGACTTCGTCTAACGCCCTAGCATCTACAATGGTTTGTCACCTAGACGAGTCACCACCGACTGGCTTCCTACCGCTCCTAAGTGTCACAAAATAAACATCACGCAGAATAAGTGTCATCCATAATATCACAAGGAGAGGCGATATTTGTAACTATATATGCTCAGACTTTCTCTTCAGATTGTTCGGGTTAGGTTAAATTTGAGCGGGTATGGAGGCCTTGCCCTTGATTATTTCCCTCATTTCCTACCGAAACTCGTCCATCTTACCAGAAGGCATCATGCTAGTCTGTTAACATGCGGGTGAGATCATCAAGGGTTGGGTTCTCATATGAGTGACCATGAGAACCAAACGGATTGCCTCACTAGAAATGAGGTTGGCTCTGCTGGTAGTGAGAAGGAGGCTGGGAGTACTGTTGATGAGGTTGCTTTTGCCTCCACTATTGTCCCTGAGACTGGGGACGAGGACTGTACTACTGTTGTTGGGAGTATTGGTGTTGTTGTGGTTGGCTGCCTTGCCCTGCTTGTGCCGGAGGCTGCTACTGGGATGAAGTGCCTCCAGTACACCATCTGAATCTGGGGTGGTCACGATGGATCCCGGGCTGCTATTGGTACTGGGAGTATCAGATCCCATTGACTTCCATCAATGTCTCCTACTGCTCGGGGAGTGGTGGGGGAAGGGCTGCCAAGGGTTGATCCGAATGATATACTCCCATCTGAGTGTCTGAAGAGGGTGTTGTAGCTGATATTGTTGTAGCTGTTGAATGGGTTCTGCCTGAATGTGATGGACCAAGCGGTATGAGGTGGAAGGCTGTGAAGTGTTGCTCCTTGGATCAGTCTGTGACCTGGGATGGGGCTAAAAAGTCGTATGTGCCTCTTAGAGACACATGATCTACGGTCTTCAGGTCACTCAATGTTTGGGCCAACTCATCAATCATATTGAGCTTGTCCAGGCTCTGACACTACTTCTTCTCGATGATTTCTATCCGATCCAACTTCTGTCTGATAATACCCATATCGGTAGTCGATGAATCTTCTAGTGCTGCTGTCGATGAAGATGAAGAAGGACTGACCTCAATGCGTGCAATCCTCTGGTATGACACCACCTGTGGAGAGGCTTCCCCTGAGTGTAGACACAGGTCTGGCACATCATTGTATAGTTTTCTGCCATCTCCTCATTGATGTCCTAGACATGTTCTTTGTCTTTGGCGAAGTAGGAACCTCTATACAATGCATTCACTAGCCCCTACAGCTCAGGTGTCATCCCACAAAAGAAACTCTGGATAAGGTTGGGCTTGTTGATCTTGTGGTGGGGACACCTGTCGATGAGCTCTCTAAAATGATCCCAAGCTTCATGAAATTGTTCATTTGGGATCATGGTGGAATTTATGATCATGGCTCCAGTTGTGTTGGTTCGGCCGAGTGGATAGTACTTGTTCAAGTACTCGGTCCGGAGTTGCTCCCAAATAGTAATTACCGTACCTAGATGCTTCAGCCAGTAGGCTGCTCTTTCATCGAAGGAGAATGTGAAGGTGATGATTTTGATAGTGTCCTCGTCTACCAGTTTATCGTGGACGGTGCTGTAGATCATCTTGAACTCCTGTAAATGGAGATGAGGCTCTTCGGTGTCTAGCCCATGGAATTTTGGGCAGTATCTAGATGGTCTAAGGGAAAAGCTCGAAGTCACCCAAGATAGCAGGCAGCTGGATCCATCGATGTGTGAGGGTCACACTAGGTTTATGCAACTGCCTCATAGTGTGGTCTAGTCTGGCTGGATCATGCGGCTCGTCATGTCGCCTGTCATCAACTCGGCCCTCCTGGCATGGTATCTCTCCACCACCGACTGGACGTTCTAGCTCCTCTCGCCTGGCTCACATCTGCGTAAGCTCTCTCCTCACTTCTGCCATGAATATTCCCAGGTCTCGAATATCTCACTACATGGTCTCTAGGGAAGCAAACAATGTGCTATTGATGGTGTCCTGACTAATACGAACGATGATGTCTACGGCTGCTTATCGGTCATGTCCTCACTAGTGGCCATATTACTGATCTCTACAAAGGCAAAAGACCCTAACTCAGGTGTTGTCAAGTGAACAAAGAGTTGTGCTGACCTGTCTAGTTGTACCTCAGGAGTGGAAGAAGGATGGTCAAGGGGGACAGGGTGGAGGTAAATTCGGGTTCAGAGAGCAGGTCTGAGCTCTCTGAAGCTTCCCTAGATGAACATGGAGGAGTGCTGGAAAGCGGTGCTGCTAGAGGCAGCCTAAGAGACCTCCTTCCCATCATCACAATGTGGAGATGGATGAATGTTAGATATGTGATGCAGGCAGGATGATAAATCAAACCATCAATTCACCAACACAACATAGTGATGACAGTAAGATTTCGATTGTTTATCTGGTCAGATTTTATTTTTGGTGTCCAATCTATCAGAGCAGGTTAGCAAGGTGTTAGGAGTCTTATTCTCCCTAGAGACTAGCCCAAGGTCTTATGACTAGTTGCGCCTATTTCCAACCAGTATGGGTGTAAGTATGGACCACTTTTGGCTACTCGTTGCTTGAGGATCGTGCTTTCACGGTGTCCTCTAAACCACCCACTCTGCTAAGGGAATAAGGACCAACTACCGGCTACCCGCAGACCCTCATTGGAGAATAACTAATCGTTTTTGTAAATTCGGTAGTCTGAGGAGAGTTCAGGCGTGGCTCTATCCTAGTGTGCGGTTCACTCAACTCTCTGCAGATAAATTAGACAAGAAGGGGGTTACTCTCCCCAAAACAAAAATTTTTGAGTAAATCTTAGTTTTAGGTCAAGTTTACTTTAGCAATCTCAGATTTTACTAGTTACCTCTTTTTAGATGTTTTTTTGAATGAAGACAACGTCTAATGAATTTTACAATTTCCTTTTTATTTATGTCCAATAAAATCGGAGGAGGAATGTGGAAAAGTTGATGCGCGATAAAATACAATAATGCATGCAGAGATAGAAATGCCTACCTTGCTCTAGCACTCTACATGCATGGTGATCCGTGCATAAATTTAAAGACATAAATAAAACTAATCAATATGATGCATGAGGAAATCATCCTGAGATGAGCACCTTTTATTAGCAGGAAGAGCTGGTAGTTAACTAATCAAATAAGAGACGTGAGTCTGATTTTAGATGTCGATCGGTGCCCACCACAGTGGGTCTTGCAAGCATTTTGTAGGGCCTCTCTCAGCGTGTGGTCTCTTAATCGATTAAATTAACTTTTTCTTTATTTGACTAAGTCCAAATACGATATATAGGAACATATAGTCTATTAGGGTGTTTGGTCCTTAGATAATTACCGAGCTCAAGAAATAAAAGTCCTAAATCTAGGGGCTAAATCCTCATAAATCAAATGAAAAATAAAAGGTGAAAACGATGAAAAACTCGGTGAGGTCCCATGAGTGCACCAGCACTCGGTGAAACAGACCCCGAATAATGTTCAAGTGTCTCAAGAGTGTCCAAATGTCTAAGAGTCTAAAATATTACAGTTGTTTTTCTAAAAATAAATTCTATCTTAATAACAAGCTCCTACTATCTTCTGCTCCTCCTCCTGTGTTGATCCCTCCAAAATGGATAGAGTCATACTCCAGCAGTCCCTCGCACGAAAGCTCTAAGTAGAATAAGGTCAGAAATGGTTATAAGAGATAGAAACAAAGATACAAATAAGCAAAAATAAGCAAAAATCAAACTACTTAGTTGTGCTCCCCGGCAACAGAGCCATTCTGATGTACGAACAATCGACTCGGGTTAAGTATGAAATTAAGTTTTTGTCGTGACCCAAATCGATCAAGCAAACAATCGAGAAAATTAAACCACTAAGAATCAAATAGGGAATGTAAGTGGTTTCTCTAATTTTATTTACCTGGTACAACGACCAGGGTCGGACACAATGAGCACAATTAAAAGATAAGTAGTGAGATTTTAAGAATAAAAATCTTTTTATTGTTTTTTTTTAGTTTTTTAAATTTTTAATTTTTCAATAAGAGTGGAATATGCACAAGTGATAGAAACACACACAAACACTCTTTTGTATTTTTCTAAGGGATCGGAATTACTTATAAAATTGTAATAGAAATATTTTTTATGTTTTTTATTATTTTTGGTAATTTTTATAGATTTTTCAAATGTTTTTTTTTATTTTATAATAATAAAACAAAGACGAAACCAACAACCAGTGCATAACCAGGAGAAATTTGCAAGTTAAAATAATTAAAATACCCAAATATATGGGAGTGATTTATGTTACAAAATATGGATAAATATCTACAAATAGAGTTTGAGATCACTATTTTTGGATTTTTCTAGAATTTTATATAATTTTTATAATTTTCCTATTGTTTTGTAATTTTTTTAATTTTCACAAGGTATTTTTCTACAAACATTAAAATACATCTGCCCTAAATTTTATGGAATTTTCAAGAAATTTTTAAATTTTTATAATTTTTCTAAGATAAATAGGAAACTTTTTGGGTATTTCTGAATTTTTAATAATAGAAAAATGAAGAGAAATTAATCAGCGAAATTACCACAAATAGAGCATGCAAGCAAGTGTCCCATATAATTTTTGGGTAATTTTTGGGGATAATTAACTTTTTATTTCACTAAATAGAAGACTTGTAATTAAAAATAGTGTATGGGGACCCTTTTACAATTATTTTAAGTTTATGGGCCTAGCAGATAACAAGCAAGAAAGTCCATGGGCCAAATATGCTACTATTCCAGTAAGCACATGCGTCACATGAGACTCACAGTTCACAAGGGCATATATGCAAATATCAAAACATAACATTCATTTCATAATAGTTGAAAAGTTCAGGGTAATACTGCAAATATCCCAATAAATATGCACAGACACACGTGACTCAAACTCGACTGGACTAAAGTATAAATAAAGAAACTATAGGGGTCCAACTGTAAAGGTTCTTCACTGCACAATTTATTTACTGGACTAAACGGAAAAAAATAACATGCAGGGTAAAAAGTAAAGTATATCCAAAGGCACGTGTGGGGCTCGTGCTCTGATGTACAGCCCCGATGTGCCTCTGTAAAAGGATTTGATAGTTCTGGTGGAGGCGCTGATGTAAAGATCTGATGAGTTGTTATCTAAAGATCTGATGGCTCTGAAAAATGGCAGGAACGTGTGGTGCATATGGGGCCCAGATCTCATCCAAGCATCAGTATGCAACGTTATCAGACGGCATGTATCAAAACTGGGACGACGACTCTAGATCGAGTGATAGAGGAAGCAGCTCGAAGAACTCGGCTCAGGCGAGCTTCGACAGAGCGTGTAGGGTGATCCACATCTCTGATGAAGTCGCGAAGGGGTCTGCCTACTTTGTGAAGGTGGATATGTTGAATGGCTAGCTCAGATGAAGGGATGATAGATCAAGTGAAACGTAAAATGCAGGGGGATAAGTGATACCTAAAGGTGCTGGTAGACTCATGAGCTTCAGGAGAGGTGGAGGGAGAGATTATGGCCTCAACTGAGCTAGGAAAGGTGTAGGAGGCTTGTCACGATGGCGCTCTAGCCACGCAATGAGTTGTGTGTTAGCCGGCTCCCAACCGAGCTCCCAAAGGGACCTGCAGAAGGTTGTCACCCTACTGGAGGTGTTAGAGGAGAAATGGTGGAGCGGGGGACGAGCTATCGTGCTTGGGAGGCAGAGGAGATGTTTTATAGAGGTGCCCTAGGGTCTAGAAGATTTGAGGAGAAGCGCAAAACCCTAGGGTGATCCGGCTGCTCCTAGGAATCTACGAAGATGATGAATCCTAGGAGAACATTCGGGTGCAAGAATCGATGTAAATAGAGGTCTGACCTGATCGGGAAAATGGAGAGAGAATATGTCCGACGAAGGTGGAGTCGAGTCGGGTCAGCTGGGAGGAGGGGTTGACCGAGGTCAGCAATCCAACATGGACCAATAGGAAAATTCTAGGCTAAAAATTGAAAGAATAATGAATATAAAATAGCAAATGATTTTAAAATAAAAAATGAATAAAATAGAAAATGCTTATTATTTTTCAAACTATTTTTCTGTGATTTTTAATTATTTTTATAAATATATATATAGGGTATATACAGTATAATGTAGCATGTATAAGTATGATATACCTGTATATTATGTATGTTTATTTTTAATTTATTATTTTACAAAAATATGCTTGATTTTATATTTTATATATTTACAGAATAATCGCATGATAATAAAATTATTTTATTTGATTTTCATAGGTTGAATAGATATATTAATTAAATTGGTGTTCTATACATTATATACATGTGTGTCTTTTGTATAATGATTTTTTACTTTTATTTTGTTTTATTTTTTGTTATCTAACTTTTATTTCATTTTTAATTTATTATTCAAGGGTATGTACAAATGTTTAAGAATACAATATATACAAAATATAAATCAATTATTTATAGGTATAAGTTTGAAGAGGTTATATAGGGACCCTATCCTCCCTACGTTGATTCCTTGTTGATCATGCCATGTTTTTACCTTC
Organism: Ottelia alismoides; assembly: GCA_037367405.1. Lineage (NCBI taxonomy): Eukaryota > Viridiplantae > Streptophyta > Magnoliopsida > Alismatales > Hydrocharitaceae > Ottelia > Ottelia alismoides. The sequence continues at coordinate 191,964 of JAZKJV010000135.1, forward strand.
TCTCGGGGTTTGGGTCACTTTGTATTTATTCTAAATACATCCTTCTTTTTCTTTTCTCTTTATTCTTTTATTTTTGGCAAATATGGATTAATTATGCAATATTAACAACGACATGTAAAATGGTACTTTATTGTATTCACATATATTTATAGATGTTTTTGCTAAATGATAAAGCTAAAATAAAAGTAAGTAATTAGAATCGTAGATTCATCACTAAGGCAAGACAACCTTGATATAAAAAATAATAAATCAAAGTAAAATATGTATTTATGCAAATATTTCTTATTTAAGATAACCTATATTAAACCCGCTCAAAATTATACTCAATAATAACTAGTAAATTGTCTTGAATTGGATTCATGATTAAGATATTGTACTTGCAATTGGACACATAATTTATGTGGTTGAAATATGCAAGTTTCCTCATAATGATGAGGAATAACAATGAAATAGACAATAGGACAACAACCTAGATTTTGTGTGTCTTTATAGTCTTGATCTCTCATCGAATGTGCTTTGGAAGTATCAAGTTAATGATGACCATAATTATCGAAAATTATTATAAAATTTAAGAATATGTTTTCACATACATATGAGCTCTCAACATTTAATCATGAATTACATGGTTCACTACATTATGCAGAATGGTGGCTCGATAAGAGATGATGTACTCAAAATATTTGAGTACCGACCCGAGCCAAAAGTCTTTAAGAGTTAAGACGGATTTAGTTTTGATTAGTATAATAGTTCTACTGTCAAAACTCAAGTCATTCATGAAGCTTCATAATATTCATATTGTATGAATTAAATAAAGAAGGTATAAATGTTGAAATACTCATATATTGAAATCTTTTGAGTTCAACATAAGAGATCTTTTATCTTAAGTAGTGGTTGTTTATAGATGAAAGGAGCGCAACGGAAGCATGGATCTGACCCAAGTAAGAAGGAAAGTCAAAAGTTTGACTGTACTTCTATGACTTCCATATGATATCGAAATAGTTGGATTAATGCAATACTGCAATAAGCAGATGTACTGATAGTATGGCTATCTAAACTATCTTGGATCCTAAGAGAAGGACTCGGATAGTGCATCAGAATGATCTACATCTGCATTTCGTCATTGAAATTGACTTATTTATTTGATAAGATCAAAGTCTAATAATTCTATCTCATTTTTCTAATAACACTTGAAATTGGTAGCATATGTTTTAGAAGAATGGAAAATTTGATCTTAAGGTTTAATAGTCATCCACATGGATGTTGATGCAATTGTTGGAATAATCTAGATATACTACATATTTTCAATGGGAGAGTCGTTAGTCATAGAGAATTTCTCTTTGACCTAGATATTAGAATACACTCATTATTTATTTCTAAATGTTGGAAATAAACATGAATTCTGGAATAGACCTATCATAAAGAGTTATGATGGATACATTTCTAATAGTAATCTAACATCTAGTTGACTACTACTAAACTAGAAAACTAATGAATGGTTCATTAACATTGTTGATACTGAAAATTAAAACTTAAAAAATCAATAGGAGGATGTAGATCATTTGACAATGATCTGGCATCAAGCCTTGGGCACATGTCTATTGATGAGTTCAATAGACTAGTAAGAGATGAAGCTTTAGAATGTCTGAAATTTCAAATCTTATGTACTTGTTAATATTGTATTCAAAGTAGAAATTGTCCAATGCACCCTTCTCTAGGAATGGTGTAAGATGTCAAAATATTCAAGATCTCATACATATTGATGTATGTGGATCATATGTATCATAATAAACATCAAGGTTTAGAAAGGCAACCCTGGACAGTGCATATGCGGCTGCATATGCATACTTGCCCCCCCGTTAACAACGCATCGCCTATTCTATATGCAGTCAATATGCACTCAAAGGGCATATACGGCCTGAGTATTCCGCATATGTGTCAGCCTTTGTATTGGAACACCCCCCCCCCCCAAATATTTATTTTATTTCCTGACCTAACCCTAATCCCTAACATTTCTCCTCACAATGTGGTTTCTTCCATGCATTCTCTCCATCGCCTCCCTGTCGTCCCAGCTGCTCCTCCTTCCATGGGCAATGCGAGCTCCTCCTCCACCTTCCTTCTGCATGTTTTCTCCATCGCCTCCCCGTCACCCCAGTTGCTGCTCCTTCCATGGGCGACGCGACTCAGCTGCTCCTATGTCGTCCCCATGCAATGCGAGCTGCTCCTCCGCCATCCCCGAGCAATGTGAGCTACTCATATGCCTTCACCGGGTGATGTGAGTTGCTCCTCTTCCTTCACCAAGCCACGCGAGCTGCTCCTCTAACTTTCCTGGGTCACGCGAGCTTCTCCTTCGCCTTCTCCAGGTAATGGGAGTTACTCCTTAGCCTCCAAGAGCCACCATGTACTCTCATACTCTTTGCAACCACATTTTTTCCTTTATTATTGAGTCACTGAATATTATTTTGAATTCAAATCTACTATTTTTAGCTACTAGTTATTTGAGAATACTCAACAAGAGCATTGTAGATTTTTTGAGATATGCTAGTAGTTCTTAGCATATACAAATGAATAATTGTCATCATTTGGTTAGGTTGTGCTTGTTTCATCATTTAATACAATTTTAGTTTATTAATTATTTTCCCATGAATTTAGGTTATCATGGATTCGGAACCCACACATGTTGCGGAACATGTGTTTTTTATTCCACCTGGATCTACCAATCTTGGATGGAAATATGCCTATCTCATGGAGAAAACCGATCAAAATTATGTGACTTGTATGAAACTTTGTTTGAATTGTCATTCTTAGATATTTTCATATGCATGTCCTATGATTCACTATTTTATCTAAGTAGATGACTTTTGGAAATGCTACAGACCTTTGGTTGAAATTACATTGTACAAAAAATCTTCACTTCATATACTTACATGTTATGTTTTTTGGAAACATAAATATCTAGTATTTGAACTTATTATTATATATTTAATTTTTTTATTAAATTACTAAAAAGCTCATAATCCATATATACTTCTGCATATACTTCTGCCTACCCGCTTACTCACTTTAAACCGCCTGACCGAACGAATACCGCATATCGACTTTCTGAACCTTGATAAACATTGATGATATGTAATATCATTCAGTTATTATTTGTGATATGAGATTTCTTGCCTTCTCCTTATAAACCCTTGGAATGTTCAAAGATTTTACAATTTTGATTTAGAATCAAAATTTGAAGGAAGATGAAAATGAATTTAATCTAATCTAGATAGCAAGTACATATTAGATAAATTCAAGGAATACCTTATGGAGAAAGGAATATCATTTCTATCTCACTCCTCCTAATGCACATAAACTCAATAGAGTTGTAGGGAGATACCATTGGATCATGTGTGACATGATTTGATCAATGATGAATCTTAGCACAATTACCTCTTAGTTTCTAGGTATATATTTAGTAGAGACTACAATATAGATCCTTAACGAGATTCCATGCAAATATAAACCCGAAAACCCTAATAAGCTATGGTTTGAAACCTAGCGTAGTGTTGGACACTTGAGTATAAGGATGCTTGGTCCATAACCTTGTCATGGATGCAAGTAAGCTGAAATCAAGAAGCAGAGAGTGCTACTTCATTAGGAAAATAAATGATGGTATTGGATACCTACTTTGTGACCTTGAGATTCTTAGATTTCATGTCTTAGGATATGATTCTTAGAGGATGACTTTCTTGAGAATCAAGACGAAAATGAAGTAAAGGAACTCATTGAATCTTGAGAAGATAATGAGGCTCCTGAAATCTGAAACTAAAAGAATAATTAAAGATGAAGCATACATACCTCTTCAAATAAGTTTTAGGGTGTTAAGACCACTTAGAACATATGGATTCAATGATCTGACTTCATATGATGAAGCTTCTGAGGATCATGTTAGCAATGAAGTCTGAATTAGACTTCATATACAATTTTTGTATATGGACCCTCGAGGATCCATCTAAAAAGGTTAGACCCGTTTAGGTGTAAATGGGTCTTCAAGAGAAAGAGGGAACCTGATGAGAAGGTAGAGACCTTCAAAGCACTGCTCGTATCCATAAGATACACACGAAGAGAAGACATCGCTTGCTATGAGACTTTCTCTTCAGTGACCATGCTTGAACCCATCAGAACATTGCTGACTATAGCACAACTTGACTTTGACATTTACAAGATGGAAGTCAATATTGCATTCATCTATGAATACCTCAGTGAGGATATTCATATGAAGTAGACCCATGGCTTCATAGTTGTGGAAAGTAATATGTGAAAGCTAAAGGAATTCCATCTATGGACTCAAATAAGCTTCTTGTAGTTGGAACACTAGATTTGATGAAATTATAAAAATTATGATTTCAAATAGAATCTTGATGAACCATGTGAAGCTTAGTGGAAGTGCCATTGTGTTCAACGTGCTAAATGTAGATAGTATCCTAATTATTTGGAATGATATAAGGATGAGAATAAGTGTGTTATAATCTGGTTGTTCCATACCTTGAGATATGAACTCAAGCATACCTCTTAGATCTAGGTAGAAGTTGTTCATAAACAAAGAGAAGAGGGCATTGGGACCGTCACATTAGTGATACACCTTGGACAAGTTCCATTTTTTTGGAAAACCCCAAGGAAGGCTTCCTTCCCTTAAGATATGGTACTGACCTATCTAAAGGGATAGCACCTCAAAGAGTTGAGAAAGTGAATTCTAAAACTTCTTTCCCTTGTGCATTAGTTATGACAAGCTTGATGTATGCCAGATGTTTACAAAAGACAAATATATGCCATGTAGTGAGAGTAGTAAACTATTACTAATCCTACTATGAAGATAAAACACTTGATTGCAGTAATAACAATATCTTCAAATATGATAATACTTTCGAGATAGTTGCAGGATATGGTATGATCCTTAAGCGCATCACGGAAGCGTGAGGATCGCATTGTATGCGATCGAGAGCGATTATTCGTACTAGTTTCTCGATGCAGCAGAAATTAAAAATTTTCATGTGACGAAACAACATGATCCAAGAACACTTCTCGGATCATTTCTTCTAAACCACAAACAAGTAATAGGATTACCTCTTGAAGCGTGGTTGTGATCGAGTCTCTAAACGAAGAGACCTCCTGTCTCAAGTCCGATCCGAGGAGGAGATGCTTGTGAGCGCGTGGATGAGTCGCGTGCTTCTCGCAATCCATGTTGATGATCCAAGCGGAGAATCTCCTGATCTTGACATACGAGATCTGGCATCTTATTCATGAGCGAGGTGCACCGAAGGAGACGGAGATCCACGAGCAAACGATCAGGCAACATAACGACGACGCTGCGGCGATGGAGAATCTCTCTAGGGCATCCATGGTGGACGGCCACATGAGAGAATGAGAGAGGACGTGTAGAGAGAAAGAGAAAGAGAGAGAGAGAGAGAGAGAGAGAGAGAGAGACTTATGTTCTCATTAGCATATGAAGAGTAAGGGGTGCCCTTCTATTTATAATATTTTGGGATCCATGGATCTCAATCCATGGTAACACAAATCCAATGGCTCACATTGATTTGTGTTTCTTTTAATGGCTAAGATTTTTGTTGGTAAAAACCAACAACAATTAATTTAATTTATATTAAATGTATATTGACAAATCGATATATTTAATCCCATATTAAATCAATCAAGCATGGAGATTATGGAATGAATTGCCTCCTTCCATAATATGTTATTTGGTGGCAATCTCATGTAATCTCATGATATCTCATGAGATTACATTATTCCATGGAAATCTCCAAGATTTACAACAACACTTGTTGTAAATTATTCAACAAAAATAATTCATAATTATTTTGTGAATATTGCAATCTTGCCATTGGAAAATTGTGAATTACATTCACAATCCAAAATAAAATGTGAATTACATTTTCAATTAATTGTCTAATGTGAATCCAATTCACATCAACATTTAATTAACAAATGTAAATTACAAATTGCTCTCTCTTATATATTATAAATCAAATTTATAATATATATGATTAATATGGATAGTGCTATCCACATTATTCATTTCCATGATAATTGAATCACATTTAATCATCTTGGATCTCTATTCTCATGTATAATACGAATCTCATTCACATTATTCACATCTTTGATAATCAAATCACATTTAATTATCTAAGATAAATCTCTTTATAATATGAATTAAATTCATATTATTCATGATAATTAAATCACATTTAATTATCCATTTTCTCAATGCTCGAATATATATATCAACAATGAAATTATCTGAACACTTTCAAGGATAATTCACTTTCTCCATGGATACTTGGAGATAAGGACAAGGTGATTGTATTGTTCCACGTATAGTGACTTAAATATTGAGATTGTTAGCAATGTGAGCCCGAGGTGAACCATTCCTGCAATAAATGTTATTGTAATAAATGATTTATCAATTAAAATTATTGATTATGTTTCACTCCTTTTATGAGATTGAATGAGTGCACTATAAGGTCTCTCTGTACAATAAGGTTTATGTACCATGGACAACATGATAATTATACAACTTTTGATTCATTGATTGAATCATAGAGGCTGATTCTTAAATGAATATCTAAGGAGTTTGATAGAGGACTCATCAAGCATCATCAAATGATTGATAAGTGATTATCTCCAGCCTGAGTTGGAGATGGCAATCCTTGCTCATTACGTTGATATCTGACTGACCTTTTGATGTAGGTCCTCTGCATGGGAATAGTGATTCGGAGGTATCAGATTAGTTGAGTCAATGGGTTGACTTAACAAGATAGAGATAACCAAAGACCTATGATGAATACTGTTACAACATAGGCAAACATCCTCTGACCAGAGACAGATGTATTGCAATATGTCTGAGTTTTTACATTTGGTAGACCAATAGGTTGATGACCTAACCAAGGTCTATACACCGGCGAGTTGGTGTGCATGTAAGGACATATGAGTAATACGATCTCTCAAAGGGATCATACAGGTTCACTTGTGAACCAGGAGACATGAGCTCACTGATGAGGTATTGAGACTGATCAAATTCCATACATGGTCGTCATGCTTTGGAAGCATGACATGAAATTGAAGGTAAGATATATGCTTTGTGAAAGCATATGATCTGTACCAAATCCCAAGGACCAAGATCTAGAAACTTAGTTATCAAACCATGAAGATGATAGTGTAAAAGTGATCTATATCTTCAGGATGACCATAGGTCTTCCAGTATGCAGGATGTACAGGTATTGGAATACCTGAGGCTGTTTTAATCATAAACGATTGTATAACCATGACGCTTCCATTCCGAGGGAGTGATGAAACAGGTCTGGATTTTAGTGACTCCTCTCAGTAGAGAAGTAACTTAATCCTAGTCTATGTATTGGACATTGATCTGAATGAGATTCAAATGCAATGAGAAGATTAGGTTTACGGCCTTGATTTAATCAAGCATCTATGAGAGGCCCATGCGATCTGGATTTGAGATGTGATCTCAATATCGAAGTCACTATATGTGGAACAATACAATCGCCCTGTCCTTATCTCCAAGTATCTGAGGAGAAATCACATTATTCTTGAAGGGTTAAAGAATAATTCCATAGATCTAAGCATTGAGAAGTTGATAATTAAATGTGATTTAACTATCATGATGTATGTGGAATTATCCAATATAATTAAATGTGATTTAATTATTGTGGATAAGAATAATGTGGATAGCAATAACCAATTATTCATTATATATTATAAATATGATTTATAATGTATTAGAGAGAGCTAATTATAATTTATGTTTGTTGATTAATTATTAATGTGTATTGGATGCACATTGTTTAATTAACTGAAAATGTAAATTATATTTTGTTTTGGGTTGTGAATGTGATTCACAATTTTCTAATGGCAAGATTGCAATATTCTCAAAATTAATTATGAATTATTAATGGAGAATAAATCACAACGAAAGTTGTTGAGATTAAATAAAGAAGAAATACATGGAGATATGCAATCTCATGAAATCTCATGAGATTGCCTCCACATGGTAACATGTGGACGGCTACCAAGTCCTATATGGAATTGGTGGCCGTCCACCATGTTGACATGGGAGATGCAATCTCCATGTCATTGCTTCCTTATTTGATTGATTTAATTTTAGGATTGATGTATATTTGATTTGTCAAATATATTTCATCTAAATTAAATCATAAGTTGTTGGCTTTTTTCCAACAACAATCTTGACCATTGGATTGACATAAATTAATCTCATCCATTGATTTTATATATCCCATGGATTGAGATCCATGGATCCTAAAATCCTATAAATAGAGAGGCATACCATGCTCTCTTGTACATGCTTTTAGAAGCACGTCTCTCTCTCTCTCATTCTCTCCCCACACGCCAACTCTCTCTCCCTCTCCTTGGTGGCAATCCACCAAACCCTAAGGGAGATAGCCGTCGTCGCCTCCGCCACTGTGTTGCCGCTTCGACGTTCTTCGGTTCTCTATCTTCTTTGGAGTACTACGCTCATGAAGAAGATGTTTGATCTCGTACAATGAGATCAGGAGATCATCGTGCGTGGATCGACTTGTTGGATAGCGAGGATCACATGACTCATCCCCGCGCTCGCAAGCTTCTTCTCCGACGATCGGACTTGAGACAAGAGGTCTCTTTTCATAGAGACTCGATCAACCACGCTTCAAGAGGTATTCCTTTATAATTTTTGTGGTTATAGATGAAACGATCCGAGAATCGTTCTTGGATCATGTGGTTTCATCGAATAAAAATTTTTAAAAATCGCTGCACCGAACAACTAGTACGACTAGTCGTTCTTCGTCGTATTCGATACGACGCTCACACTTCCGTGATGCGATTGAGGATTATTCCATATACTTCAAGTGATATCAGAGCCTTTAGGTCGAAGGTTTTGGATACGATCCACAAACCTAGGACGACTTGGGTTCGTAGAGGTCGCGAAAGATTTTGTCGCATTTGTTTTTCGCACTTCTGTTTAGTGAAAACATTCGACTCTATTTAAATTGTTTAAACACTAATTACTTGGATTTTGTTCCTCATTAAATAAGGAAACCATAGGATCTGTGTTTGCGTAATTTGGATTCCGTTTGCTCGAGATATGGTTGTTTTAATGAACATGTATGCACTGTTGCGGGAACTGCAAATCTTAACATGATTAATGAGTTAATTACTGTTTTGATCTGCCTCGAAATGCGTGAAATATCACTTAGGTTATATCCTAAATCAAATTAGCAATCTTTGGAAATTGATTTTGTCTAATTTAGATTTAAATTGATTGAGATATGTTAATTTTAGTAAGTAGGGATCACTGCTGAAATTACAGTCCTAATCAAGAACCATGTGATTGTCAATTAATGAAATTAATTGTTAATTTCAAGAAATAATTGTGGAAAATATTTGAGAAATATTGGAATATGATTATTTCCTTAATTGACTTGGCATCAACCAATAAATTGATTAGATTTGATCTAGATCATAATTGGAAACACAATCATCAAACTCCTTGCTTGAATAGGATTGGGAATTTGTCTAGCAAATTTCCTTATAACCAAAAATATTTTGATTAATACTATATGGTATAATTTTGGTTGAAGAACCGATGATCATCTCAAGTACAAATTGATCTATTTGACATTATCCTTTCTTGAGGCGGATATGGTGTCTAGTCGGAGATCGTTGAGGTAGCGGGTTGCAACGTATGTGATCCGTCACACTCTCGTCGGTACTGGCCATGACATCTGGTAGGGACTTGATAATGCCGAAGAAATCAAGATGTGTTCTCTAATTATTAAAATATGAATTAATACATTCTTTGAGAATAATGCCATATATATATATTCAAGTAAAACAATCAAGTTTAACTAATTGAATTGGATTGATAATTAATTTAATATGATTGAATTAATTATGTCCAACTAAAATACTATATTATGAATAGAGTTGTTAATTCCCTTGGAAGAATTAATTATATAAATATGATTCATGATAATTAATTAAAATTTGAATAAGAGGTGGAGAATCACATAAGTGACATCCATGGTCTCGTGTCAAGGCAAAGGGTTTCCGTCGCCAGGGATTGCATATAGGAGATGCCTATACGAAGTGACAGCTCCTATATGCAAGCGCATCTGGATCGGGATCTTTGCTTCTCGAAAGAGTAAGGTCGTATGCGTAGTGACCCCAATATCAGATCCTTGTAGGCGATATTGGATTGCGCATAGTGAGTTCTATTCATGTTGACGGTTGGTTCAATTAATGACGGGTCACATCACCTTATGGGTGGTGGGCCCGAGTATTAAAGACCGAATTGGGAAATGCAAGTTGGACTTGCAAGGCGAAATGTGTTCCCGCTTCTCTTTATTGGAGTCGCAGATTCTCGTATTATTGGGATATAATAAAGATAAAGAGGAGATCCCAGTTCTTGCTAGAAATATAGCGGTAAGTATATCTCTTACTTTGAAAGTGATTAAGGGAATGAACTTTCAAAGTTGACAATGCAAGAACAATTTAATTTAAAATACCTTAATCAAATATCATAAATTGAATATATGATTATATGTTCTAATATAGTGCATTCTTAATTTCAGAAAATGAAGTCCATGAACCCACTAAGCAGGCTTCTGAAGGTCAACAAGTTGACCAGACCAAATTACTCAGATTGGATCAGTAATTTGGAGCTTGTTTTCTCAGTCGAGCGCATAAGTTATGTGCTCTCAGAAGACAAGCATGAAAACCCTAAATCAAAGAAAGAGAAAGCATACAATGACAAGTATGATGAAGATCATGTCTTGGTTAGATGTTATATATTGGGTTCTCTCTCCAATGTTCTTCATAAACAACATGTGGAGATGAGTACTTCCCAGGAGATAATGCAGAATCTGAAAGATGTGTTTGGTGACATTAACCGCACCCAGCGATACAACGTTATGAATGAACTCATTCGCTGCAAGATGCATGAAGGAACTTCGATTCATGAACATGTACTCAAAATGTTTGGGTACTTGTCGAGCTGGAGACTCTTGGGGCAACCATGGATGCAGACATGCAATCTGATTTTATTTTGCTGTCGTTGCCCAAGTCTTTCAATAACTTTGTGGTTTCATTCCACATGAACAAGCTGGAATTGACAAACGTTGGACTTCTTGCTGCATTAAAGTATGCAGAAGACGTAATGAAGAAAGATGGTCCCGCTGGCAGTGCAATGGTTGCACAGGTCAGAGGGAAGTATGGTCGGAAGCAAGGTTCTCGGAAGGGCCCAGCCCAGAAAAGAAAGAATAAGGGACAACGTGTTGGCTCATCTTCCAATGCATCCACTCTAATGGCGTCAAAGAAAACCGGCGTCTGTCACCACTACAAGAAGCTGGGGCACTGGAGGCGTAACTGCCCGGATTACCTAAAGTCGTTCGACAAAGGTAAAGCCCCAGCAGGTATGAAATCTACTTTTATCATTGAAACCAGTTTTCTTGTTGGACGAGAAGGAAGTTGGGTTGTTGATTCCGGTGCTTCTGTTCATTTATGCAATTTGTTGCATTTGTTTCGGGAAACTAGAAAACTTGAAGAAGGGGAGATATGCATCCAGATGGGATCTGATGCAAGTGTTGCAGCAGTCGCCGTCGAGACTTGTCGACTATCATTATCTCGTGGAAAAGTCCTAGTACTTAAAGAATGTGTTTCTGTACCTAAAGTCAGAAGGAATTTGATATATGTATCTAAGCTTGTTAGAAGTGGATATTCATTCCTATTTTATAATATATTAGTCATAAATCATTATGATAAATATATTACGGATGGCATTTTGACTTCTGGAGGACTTTATGAATTGTGCATTGATAAATGTGTTATGAATGTTACATCCACTAATAAAAACCCTAAAAGATCTAGGGAGGATGAAAATCTTTTGAATGAGATTTGGCATCAAAGGCTTGGTCATTTATCTGTTGATAAGATCAATAGATTGATAAAGGATGGACCTTTAGATTTTTTGCAGGTTCAATCTTTACCTACATGCAAGAATTGCATTCAAGGAAAAATGATCAGGATGCCTTTCTGTAACAAGGTTACAAGATGCGAAGGTATTATTGACCTAATACATACTGATGTATGTGGTCCCTTCAGTACCGCGACTCGAAATGGATATCGATATTATTTGACATTTATTGCTGACCATTCACGATACGGGTTTGTCTTCCTATTACATCATAAATCTGAAATCTTTGAAAAGTTCAAAGAATTCAAGGCTTTGGTTGAGAACTAAATCGATAGGAAGATTAAACGGATTCGATCTGATCGAGGTGGCGAGTACCTCTCAGATGAATTCAAGGAATATCTTAAAGAGAATGGAATTGTATTTAATCTCACTCCTCTTGGAACTCTCCAACTTAATGGTGTTGCTGAAAGACGCAACATGAGCATCATGGATATGGTTCGTTTAATGATGAGCAAAGCACATTTACCACTTAGTTTCTGGGGATATGTAGTAGAGACTGCAATATATATCCTGAATAAGATTCCTAGCAAATCTGTACCTAAGACTCCTCATGAGCTTTGGTATGGAACCAAACCTAGTGTTAATCACTTGAGGGTTTGGGGTTGCTTGATCCATGCAAAGAACGTGGACGCAAGTAAGCTAGAATCTCGCTCTCGTGAGTGTTACTTCATTGGGTATGTTAGAGACGGTATTGGATACCAACTCTATGACCCTGAGACACAAAAGTTTTTTGTTTCTAGAGATGTAAAATTTCTGGAGAATGATTTCCTTAAAGGTCAAGACAATAATGAAGTAAAGGAACTCGTTGAATCCCCTAAGGATTCTGAGTTTCCTAGACCAGAAACTGAAGAAGTAAATAAAGATAAAACACCCATACCTCTTCGAAGGAGTTCGAGGGTGGTTGCGCCACCTGAAAGGTATGGATTCCATGTGTCAAGTGAAAGTGACAATGATCCTACTTCATTTGATGAAGCACTCGCGGATCATGACATGGATAGATGGATGCTAGCAATGAAGTCAGAAATTGACTCCATGCATAAGAATGGTGTGTGGACCCTAGAGGATCCACCTAAAGGGGTAAACCCCATTGGGTGTAAATGGATCTTCAAGATAAAGAGGGGACCTGATGGGAAAGTAGAAACTTTCAAGGCATGGCTCGTAGCCAAGGGCTACACACAGAGAGAAGGCATCGACTACAATGAGACATTCTATCCTGTGGCTATGATTAAATTCATCAGAACACTACTAGCTATAGCTGCATATCTTGACTACGACATCTAGCAGATGGATGTCAAGACGGCTTTCCTCAATGGATACCTCGAGGAGGATATCTATATGGAGTAGCCCCAGGGCTTCATAACTGAGGATGGCAAAGTATGCAAGCTGAAGAAATCCATCTATGGGCTCAAGCAAGCTTCTCGTAGCTGGAACATCATATTTGACGAAACCATAAAGAGTTATGATTTTGTGCAGAATCCTGATGAACCTTGTGTGTACAAGAAGCTTAGTGGGAGCGCCATAGTGTTCATCGTGCTTTATGTAGATGACATCCTTATCATTGGTAATGATACAGGGATCATGACCAGTGTGAAGATTTGGCTATCCCATACCTTTGAGATGAAAGATCTTGGAGAAGCCTCTTACATCTTAGGCCTGAAGTTGTTCAGAAACCGAGAAAAAAATTTGGGATTGTCACAACATGGATACATTAAGAAGATTCTTAAACGATTCTGTATGGATAGTTCCAAGAAAGGATTCCTACCCTTAAGACATGGTATCCACCTGTCTAAAGGAATGGCTCCTCAAACTGTTGAGGAAAAGAAAGCCATGGCCGGATGCCCTTATGCATCAGCTGTAGGAAGTTTAATGTATGCCATGATGTGTACTAGGCCAGATATCTATCATGCAGTGGGAGTGGTAAGGCGTTACCAATCCTGCTATGGAGAACAACACTGGAATGCAGTAAAGAACATATTCAAATATCTAGGACGGACGCAAGATTACATCTTGGTCTATGGAGATGGTGATCTCCAAGTCTTGGGATATACAGATTCTGACTTCCAATCAGATATTGATGATCGAAAGTTGACATCAGGGTTTGTATTTATGTTGAATGGTGGTGCTGTGAGCTGGAGAAGCAAGAAGCAGGACACTACATCTGATTCAACAATAGAAGCCGAGTACATTGCCGCATCGGATGCTATAAAGGAGGCGGTGTGGTTACGCAAGTTCGTCCTGGAGCTTGGCGTAGTTTCCTCTGATACTCCCATCCCGCTACTCTGTGATAACATGGGAGCCATTTCCCAGGCAAAGGAACCCAGATGGCATCAGAAGAGCAAGCACGTAGAAAGGAAATACCACATCATTCAAGAGATTCAAAAGCGTGGTGACATCATCATCACCAAGGTGGCCTCTGCCGGCAATGTTGCTGATCCTCTTACCAAACCTCTGACACAGAAGGTTTTCGACCAGCATGTAATGAGTATGGGTTTAAGGATTGTTCCTGAATGGTTCTGAGGGCTAGTGGGAGATTGTTAGCAATGTGAGCCCGAGGCAAACCATTCCTGCAATAAATGTTATTGTAATAGATGATTTATCAATAAAAGTTTTTGATTATGTTTCACTCCCTTTCTGAGATTGAATGAATGAGTGCACTATAAGGTCCCTCTGTACAATAAGGGTTATGTACCATGGCCAACTTGATACTCATACAGCTGTTGATTCATTGATTGTATCATAGAGGCTGATGCTTGAATGAATATCTAAGGAGTTTGATAGAGGACTCATCAAGCATCATCAAATGATTGATAAGTGATGATCTCCAGCCTGAGTAGGAGATGTCAATCCTTGCTCATTAGGTTGATATCTGACTGACCTCTTGATACAGGTCCTCTGCATAGGAATAGTGATTCGAAGGTATAAGATCAGTTGAGTCAATGGGTTGACTTAACGAGATCGAGATAACCAAAGACTTATGATGAATACTGTCACATCATAGGCAAACATACTCTGACCAGAGATAGATGTATTGCTATATGTCTGAGTTTGTACATTTGGCAGACCAATAGGTTGATGACCTAACCAAGATCTATACACCGGTGAGCTGGTGTGCATGTAAGGACATATGAGTAATACGATCTCTCAAAGGGATCATACAGGTTCACTTGTGAACCGGGAGATATGAGATCACTCATGAGGTATTGGGACTGATCAAATTCCACGCATGGTCGTCATGCTTTGGAAGCATGACATGAATTTGAAGGTAAGATATATGCTTTGTGAAATCATATGATCTGTACCAAATCCCAAGGACCAAGATTGAGAAACTTAGTAATCAAACCATGAAGATGACAATGTCAAAGTGATCTATATCTTCAGGATGATCATAGGTCTTCTAGTATGCAGGATGTACAGGTATTGGGAATACCTAAGGGTGATTTGATCATAAACGATTGTATAACCATGATGCTTCCATTCTGAGGGAGTGATGAAACAGGTCTGGATTTTAGTGACTCCTCTCAGTAGAGAAGTAACCTAATCTTAGAACATGTATTGGACATTGATCTGAATGAGATTCAAATGCAATGAGAAGATTAGGTTTGCGGCCTTGATTTAATCAAGCATCTATGAGAGTTCCATGGGATCTGGATTTGAGATGTGATCTCAATATCCAAGTCACTATATGTGGAACAATACAATCGCCTTGTCCTTATCTCCAAGTATATGAGGAGAAATCGCATTATTCTTGAAGGGTTCAAGAATAATTCCATAGATCTAAGCATTGAGAAGTTGATAATTAAATGTGATTTAATTATCATGATGTATGTGGAATTATCCAATATAATTAAATGTGATTTAATTATTGTGGATAAGAATAATGTGGATTGCAGTATCCAATTATTCATAATATTTTATAATGTGATTTATAATGTATTAGAGAGAGCTAATTATAATTTATGTTTGTTGATTAATTATTAATGTGTATTGGATGCACATTGTTTAATTAATTGAAAATGTAAATTATATTTTGTTTTGGGTTGTGAATGTGATTCACAATTTTCCAATGGCAAGATTGCAATATTCTCAAAATTAATTATGAATTATTTTTGGAGAATAAATCACAACAAAAGTTGTTGAGATTAAATAATGGAGAAATACATGGAGATATGCAATCTCATGAAATCTCATGAGATTGCCTCCACATGGTAACATGTGGACGGCTACCAAGTCCTATATGGAATTGGTGGTTGTCCACTGTGTTGACATGGGAGATGCAATCTCCATGTCATTGCTTCCTTATTTGATTGATTTAATTTTAGGATTGATGTATATTTGATTTGTCAAATATATTTGATCTAAATTAAATCATAAGTTGTTGGCTTATTTCCAACAACAATCTTGACCATTGGATTGACATAAATAATTCTCATCCATTGATTTTATATGTCCCATGGATTGAGATACATGGATCCTAAAACCCTATAAATAGAGAGGCATACCATGCTCTCTTGTACATGCTTTTAGAAGCACATCTCTCTCTCTCTCATTCTCTTTCCACACGCCAACTCTCTCTCCCTCTCCTTGGTGGTCGTCCACCAAACCCTAAGGGAGATAGCCGGCGTCGCCTCCACCACCGCGCTGCCGCTTCGACGTTCTTTGGTTCTCCGTCTTCTTTGGAGTAGTACGCTCGTGAAGAAGACGTTCGATCTCATACGACGAGATCAGGAGATCACCGTACTTGGATCGACTTGTGGGATTGCGAGGATCATGCGACTCATCCCTGTGCTCGCAAGATTCTTCTCCGACGATCAGACTTGAGACAGGAGGTCTCTTTTCGTAGAGACTCGATCAACCATGCTTCAAGAGGTATTCCTTTATACTTGTTGTGGTTATATATGAAACGATCCGAGAATCGTTCTTGGATCATGTGGTTTCATCGAATAAAACTTTTTAAATTCCGCTGCACCGAACAACTAGTAAGACTAGTCGTTCTTCGTCGTATTCGATACGACGCTCCACTTCCGTGATGCGCTTGAGGATTATTCCATATACTTTAGAAATCACATCGCAAATCCATATCTCGGGCCTCCCATAGATGCTTCATTAAATCAAGACCGCAAACTAATCTTCTCATTGCATCTGAATCACATTCAGATCAATGTCCAATATTTGGACTAAGATCAGATTACTTCTCTACTAAGAAGAGTCACTAAAATCCAGACCAGTTTCACCACTCCCTAAGAATGAAAGCATCATGGTTATACAATCATTTTTGATCACATCACCCTCAGGTATTCCTAATACCTGTACATCCTGCATACTGGAAGACCCAGAATAATCCCGAAGTATAAGATCAATTTTACACTGTCTACTTCAGGGATTTATCATTAAGTTTCTCATTCGATCATTGGGAGTTGGTATCGATCATATACTTTCCAAAAGCATATATCCTACCTAGGTGTTGATCATATACTTTCCAAAAGTATATATCAATCCTTACAAATTCAGTCAAGCTTCTAAAGCGAGACGACCGTGCACGGAATTTGATTCTTCCCAATATCTCATGAGTGAGCTCATGTCTTCCGGTTCAAGAAATGAACATGTATGATCCCTTTGAGAGATGGTATTACTCATATGCCCTTGTATGCACACCAGCGCGTCGGTGTATAGATCTTGATTAGGTCATCAACCTATTGGTCTTCCAAATGTACATACTCAGACATATAGTAACACATCTGTCTCCGGTCAGAGGATGCGTGCCTATATCATGACAGCATACGACATAGGATTTTGGTTATCTCGATCTCGTTAAGTCAACTCTTTGACCTAACTAATCCGATACCTCTGAATCTCTATTCCCATGTAGAGGACATGCATCAAGTGGTCGGTCAGATATCAGCCAAGTGAGAATGGATTGTCATCTCCTACTCATGTTGGAGATCCTCTCATAACAATCATTTGAAGGTACTTGATGAGTCCTCAATCTAACTCGTTAGATATTCATCCAAGAACTAGCCTCTATGATTCAATAATTGAATCAACAGTTGTATGATCATTAAGACGGCCATGGTACATAACCCTAATTGTACTAAGGGACCTATTATGCAAATTGGTTATTCTTCATTTCAGATTAGGGAATGATATTCACAATAACATTTATTGAGTAATGGCTCGTCGTGGGCTCGCATTTCCAAGAATCTCCCACTAGCCTAAAGAGCCATTAATGGGCTAATCATTTAAACCCACACTCATGTGACAATCATAGGCTATTTAGAAAATAGCAAGGTAAGCTGATCAGTCACTCTGTTCCCAAGAGACTATGCCAAGTCCTTTTACGACACTTGCATATCTCCTAGTGACAGTGTTCGCATCCAATACGATGTTGCATCTCATGCAACCAATACTCAACCATGTCAGTCATAGTGTACTTGACACTACACCTCAATAATTATTATAACCAGTATGTAATTTCTATTATCCTTATCAGAATATCCTTATTCCTGGAGATCTCTATCTCCTAAGGTACTTTTAGTTAAGACCTTTTAGATCTCCATCTATAAAGTCTTGATTTCTTGAAGATAAGACTTAGAGATCACTATTTTTGAAGGTTTTTCATCTTTGAAGATATTATTATTACTGCAATCAAGTGTTCTATCTCCATAGTAGGATTAGTAACGGTTTACTACTCCCACTTCATGGCAGACATCTGGCTTTTTTTGTACATATCTAGCATACTTTCAGCTTCTCGTAGCTGATGTACAAAGGGCGACCGGTTTTAGCATTCACTTCCTCAACTTTGAGGTGCTATCCCTTTAGATAGGTCAGTACCATATCTATAGGGAAAGAAGCCTTTCTTGGAATTTTCCACAAAATGAAGATGTCCAAGGTGTACCATTAATGTGACAGTCCCAATACCCTCTTCTCTTTGCTTCGGAACAACTTCAGAACTAAGATCTAAAAGGTATCCTTGAGATCATATCTTGAGGTATGGAACAACCAGATTATAAAACACTTACTATTATCTTCCTTATATCATTCCAAATGATTAGGATATTATCTACAGTTAGTACGATGAACACAATGGCACTCCCACTAAGCTTCACACGGTTCATCAAGATTCTATATGAAATCATAACATTTATAATATCATCAAATCTTATATTCCAAATACAAGAAGCTTATTTGAGTCCAAAGATGGAATTCCTTAGCTTGCACATCTTGATTTCCTCAACCATGAAGCCCTGGGGCTACTTCATGTGAATATCCTCAAAGATGTATTCATAGAGGAATGCAATCTTGACTCACATCTTGAAGATGTCATAGTCAAGTTGTGTAGCTATAGTTAGCAATATTCTGATGGTTTCAAGCATGGTAACTGAAGAACATGTCTCATCGCAAGCAATGTCTTCTCTCCGATGTGCAGCTCATGGCTACGAACCGTGCCTTGAAGGTCTCTACCTTCTCATCAGGTTCCATCTTTCTATTGAAGATCCATTTACACCTTAATGGGTCTTACCCATATAGGTGGATCCTCGAGGGTCCATATATTATATGAAGTCTACTTTAGACTTTATTGCTAGCATCCATCCTTCCATGATATGATATTTAGAAGCTTTATCACATGAAGTCAGATCATTGTCAAATTCAACTGACACATGGAATCCATCTTCAAACTTATTTGAAGAGGTATTAGTGTTTCATCTTTAATTGTCCTTTTAGTTTCCAATTTTAGGAGCCTCATTGTTTTCTCAAGATTAAATGAGTTCCTTCACTTCATTTTCATCTTGATTCTCAAGAGTCTTATCCTCTATGAATCACATTCTCATAGATGAGATCTTTAAAAAATCTCAAGGTCATAAAGTAGGTATTCAATACCATCCTTTATTTTCCTAATGAAGTAGCACTCTCAGGTGTTGAATTCCAGCTTACTTGCTTGGAACCTTATTAAGGATATATATTGTAGTCTCTACTACATATATACCTTGGAAACTAAGAGGTAATTATGCTAAGAATCATCATTGATCTAATCATGTCACACATGATCCAATTGTATCTCCCTACAACTCCATTGAGTTTAGATTTATTAGGAGTGAGATAGAAATGATATTCATATCTCTATAAGGTATTCCATGAATTCATCTAGTAGGTACTCACTACCTAGATTAGATCAAAATTCATTTAATCTTCCTTCAAACTTTGGTTCTAAACCAAAATTGTGAAATCTTTGAACATTTCAAAGGTTTCTAAGTGAAGAGAAGAATTCTCATATCACAAACAATCATCAATAGATATCACATATCCATAATGTTTATTCTGATATAAATGATTCACATACATCAATATGTATGAGATCTTGAATACCTTGACATCTTACACCATTCCAAGGAAGGGTGTATTGGACATTTTTACTTTTGAATACAATATTCACAAGTATGTAAGATTTGAACCTTTAGACAATCTAAAGTTTCATCTCTTACTAGTCTATTGATCACATCAACAGACAAACATCCAAGGCATGATGCCAGATCATTGTCAAATGATCTTCATTCTCCTATTAATCTTTTAAGGTTTAATTTTAGTTTTAGAAATGTTAATTAACCATTCATTAATTTTCTAATTTAGTAGAGTCCACTAGATTTTAGACTACTATTTGAAATATCTCCATCATAACTCTTTATGATAGGTCTATTCCAAAATTCTTGTTTATTCCCAACATTTAGAAATAAACAATGAGTGCATTCTAATATCTAGGTCATAGAGACATTCTTTAGGACTAAGGGCTCTCCCACTGAAATTAGGTAGTCTATTTATCCAATAGATGTTCTTGCAACAATTGCATTAACATCCATGTGGATGACTATTGAACCTTAAGATCAAACTAGTCTTCTAAAACATAAGCGACCAATTGCAAGTTTGATTACAAGAATGAGATACAATTATTAGACTTTGATCTTATCAAATAAGAAAGTCAATTTCAATGATTAAATGTAGATGTAGATTATTCCGATGCACTATCTGGGTCCTTCTCTAAGTATCCTAGATAGACTAGATAGTCACACTATCAATACATCGGTTTATTGTAGTATTGGCATTCATCCAACTATTTGGATGTCATATGGAAGTCACAGAAGTACAATCAACTCTATTGACTTTCAATCTTACTTGGGTCCAACCCATACTTACACTACGCTCCCTTTATCTATAAACAACCATTGCTTAAGACGAAGGATCTCTTATGTTGAATTCAAAAGACCTCAATATAAGAGTATTTTAAAATTTATACATGCTTCATTCAATTCATACAATATGAATATTGTGAAGCTTCATGAATGACTAGTGTATAGACAGTAGAATGATGACACTCATCATATCTACATACATCTTAACTCTTGAAGACTTTTGGCTCAAGCGAGTATTCAAACAATTTGAATACATCATCTCTGATAGAGCCACCATTCTGCAAGATTCAGAGAACCATGTCATTCATGATTAAATGTCGAGAGCACATATGTATGCCAGAACATCTTCTTAGATTTTTATAAGGATTATTCGACAATTACGATCATCGTCGATATGTCACTTCCAAAGTACATTCGATGAGAGATCAAGGCTATAGAGACATACAAACCCAAGGGTTGTAGTCCTATTGTATATTTAATTGTCATTCCTCATTATTATGAGGAAGACTTGTACATTGCAACCACATACATTATGTGTCCAACTGTAAGTACAATATCTTGATCATGGATCTAATCCATGATAATTTACTGGTTGTTATTGAGTATAAAATTGAGAGGATTTAATGAAGGATTATCTGAAACAAGAAACTTGCATAAACATATATAAATATATATTTTACTTTGATTTAGGAGTTTTTATATCAAAGTTGTCTTGCCTTGTCAACACTGAATGTTCATTCCCTTAATCACTTTCAATGTAAGAGATATACTTACCATCATATCTCAGCAAGATCTGGAATCTCCTTCCTTATCTATGTTACATCCCAATATTATGAGAACTTATAACTTCGATAAAAAGAAGCGGGAACACATTCTGCCTTGCAAGTCCAACTTGCATTTCCCAATTCGGTCTTTAAAGCTCGGGCCCACCACCCTTAAGGTGATGTTGACCCGTCATTAATTGAACCAACCATCAATAGGAATACAACTCGCTATGCGCAATCCAATATCACCCCAATAATATGAGGACTCGATATTGGGGTCACTAAGCACACGTTCTTATTCTTTCAAGAAGCGAAGAGCCTGATCCAGATGCGCTTGCATACAAGAGCTGTCACTTCAAACAGACGTCTCCTACATACAATCCCTAGCGACGTAACCCTCCGCCTTGACGGGAGACCATGGATGTCACTTATGTGATCCTCCATATCATATTCAAATTCTAATTAATCATTCATGAACCATATTCATCATGATTAATTATTCCAAGGGAAATAACAACTCTATTAATAATAGAGTGTTTTAGTTTTAATTGGATTCCAACTAATCTAATCATATTAAATTAATGATCCAATTAATATCCAACAAACAATCTTTATTGTAACTTGAATTATGATATTATCTCAAATATGTATTATTGTGAATTTTAATAATTAGAAAAATACACCGTGATCTCTCCTGCATTATCGAGTCCCTACCCGCTATCATGGCCAGTACCGACGGGAGTGGGACAGACCACATACGGTTCAACCTGCTACCCAACGCTCCCCGACTAGACACCATATCCACCTCGGGAAAAGATAATGCCAAATTGTTCATTGTGTACTTGAGATTATAATAGTTTCTTCAATCGAAGTTATACCATATATAATAATAATCAAAACATTTTTATTAACATTATAATGAGATTTGCTAAACAAATCCCAAATCCTATTCAAGAAACATTGTTTGTTGGAAAGTGGATTGTGTAACCAATTGTGATCTAGATCATGTCTAATCAATTATTAGTTAAGGCAATATCATCTAAGGAAATAATTATCATCAAATATTTCACAAATATTTATCCATAATTATTACAGGAAATTAAACCATTTAATTTCACTAATTAATTAAACGACAATGATGAGGTTCTTAATTAGGAATGTAATTTCCAGCAGTGACCCTCACTTACTAAAATTAACATATCTCAATCAATTTAGATCCAAATTAAGCAAAGTAAGTTTCTAAAGTTTGTTAATTTGATTTACAACAGAACTTAAGTGATTTGCACGCATTTCTAGGCGTTTCAAATCCGCAATTGACTCCTTAATTACGTTAAGATTCGCAGTCCCCGAAACAGTTGCTACATGTTCACTAAGTTGATCATTACTTGAGCAAACGGATTCGAAATCACGCAAACTCAGATCCTACGGTTTCCTTATTTAATGGAAACAAAATCCAAATTTTATTTTCGTGTTTAAACAATTTAAACAGGACCAAAAATAATCACAAAATAGAGATGTGAAAATAAAATGTGAAAACTTTCGGCTTAGGTTTATGGATCGTATCCAAAACCTTCGACATATGGCTCTGATACCACTTGAAGGATATGGTATGATCCTTAAGCGCATCATGGAAGCGTGAGGATCGCATCGTATGCGATCGGGAGCGACTAGTTGTATTAGTTTCTCGATGCAGCGGAAATTAAAATTTTTCATGTGACGAAACCACATGATCCAAGATCACTTCTCGGATCATTTCATCTAAACCACAAACAAGTAATAGGATTACCTCTTGAAGTATGGTTGCGATTGAGTCTCTAAACGAAGAGACCCCCTGTCTCAAGTCCGATCCAACGGAGGAGACACTTGCGAGCGCGTGGATGAGACGCATGCTTCTCGCGATCCTTGTTGATGATCCAAGCGGCGAATATCCTGATATCGACACATGAGATCCGACATCTTCTTCATGAGAGAGGTGCACCAAAGGAGACGGAGATCCACGAGCAAACGATCGGGCAGCATAACGATGATGTTGCGGCGATGGAGAGGGCATCCATGGTGGACGGCCACATGAGAGAAGTAGAGAGAACATGTAGAGAGAAAGAGAAAGAGGGAGCCTTATGTTCTCATTAGCATATGAAGAGCAAGGGATGCCCTTCTATTTATAATATTTTGGGATCCATGCATCTCAATCCATGGGTAACACAAATCCAATGGCTCGCATTGATTTGTGTTTATTTTAATGGCTAAGATTTTTGTTGGTAAAAACCAACAACAATCAATTTAATTTTGATTAAATGTATATTGATAAAACAATATGATTTAGTCCCAAATTAAATCAATCAAGCATGGAGATTATGGAATGAAGACTGCCTCCTTCCATAATTGGGATTTGGTGGCAATCTCATGTAATCTCATGATATCTCATGAGTTTACATTATTCCATGGATATCTCCAAGATGTACAACAACACTTGTTGTAAATTATTCAACAAAAATAAATATAATTATTTTGTGAATATCGTAATCTTGTCATTGGAAAATTGTGAATTACATTCACAACCAAAAATAAAATGTGAATTACATTTTCAATTATATGTCCAATGTGAATCCAATTCACATCAACATTTAATTAACAAATGTAAATTACAAAATGCTCTCTCTTATATATTATAAACCACATTTATAATATATATGATTAATATGGATAGTGCTATCTACATTATTCATATCCATGATAACTAAATCACATTTAATCATATTGGATCTCTATTCTCATGTGCCCAAATAATATGAATCACATTCACATTATTCACATCTTTTATAATCAAATCACATTTAATTATCTAAGATAACTCTCTTTATAATATGAATCAAATTCATATTATTCAAGATAATTAAATCACATTTAATTATCCATTTTCTCAATGCTCGAATACATATATCAACAATAAAATTATCCTGAACTCTTTCAAGGATAATGCACTTTTTCCGCAGATACTTGGAGATAAGGATAGGGCGATTGTATTGTTCCGCGTATAGTGACTTGGATATTGAGTTTACATCGCAAATCCAGATCTCGGGCCTCCCATAGATGCTTGATTAAATAAAGATCGCAAATCTAACCTTCTCATTGCATCTGAATCACATTCAGATCAATGTCCAATATTTGGACTAAGATCAGATTACTTCTCTACTAAGAGGAGTCACTAAAATCCAGACCCGTTTCATCACTCCCTAGGAATGGAAATGTCATGGTTATACAATCGTTTGTGATCACATCACCCTCATGGATTCCTAATACCTGTACATCCTGCATACTGGAAGACCCAGAATAATCCCGAAGTATAAGATCAATTTTACACTGTCTACTTCAGGGATTTATCATTAAGTTTCTCATTCGATCATTGGGAGTTGGTATCGATAATATACTTTCCAAAAGAATATATCATACCTAGGTGTTGATCATATACTTTCCAAAAGTATATATCAATCCTTACAAATTCAGTCAAGCTTCCAAAGCGTGACAACCGCACACGGAATTTGATTCTTCCCAATATCTCATGAGTGAGCTCTAGTCTTTCGGTCAAGAAATGAACCTGTATGATCACTTTGAGAGATGGTATTACTCATATGCCCTTGTATGCACACCAGCGCGCCGGTGTATAGACCTTGATTAGGTCATCAACCTATTGGTCTGCCAAATGTTCATACTCAGACATATAGTAACACATCTATCTCCGATCAGAGGATGTGTGCCTATATCATGACAGCTTACGACATAGGACTTTGGTTATCTCGATCTCGTTAAGTCAACTTTTTGACCTAACTAATCTGATACCTCCGAATCTCTATTCCCATGCGAAGGACATGCATCAAGAGGTCGGTCAGATATCAACCAAGTGAGAAAAGATTGACATCTCTTACTCAGGCTGGAGATCCTCTCTTAATAATCATTTGACGGTACTTGATGAGTCCTCAATCTAACTCTTTAGATATTCTTCCAAGCACCAGCCTCTATGATTCAATAGTTGAATCAACATATGTATGATCATTAAGACGGCCATGGTACATAACCCTAATTGTACTAAGGGACCTATTATGCAACTTGGTTATTCTTCATTTCAGATCAGGGGATTATATTCACAATAACATTTATTGCGTAATGGTTCACTATGGGTTCGCATGTCCAACAATAGTAATCTCAAATTCTTATCTTCAAGAACTTAAGACTTATAGATAGTGATTTGGAAGGTCTTAATAGCAGTTACCTTATAAGACATAAGGTTGTGCCTTTGTCTTAGGAGATAGATGAAGGATATGGGAAGATCCTTACGCATCACGGAAGCATGGAGATCGCATCATATACGATCAGTAGTGACTAGTCGTACTAGTTGCTCTAGGCAATCGAATTTAAAAAAAAATAGAACGATTAAACCACATGATCCAATAACACTTCTCAGATCGTTTCATCTAAACCTCAAACAAGTATTAGGTTTACCTCTTGATGCATGGTTGCGATCGAGTCTTTAAATGAAAAGACCTCCTGTCTTAAGTCTGATCCAATGGAGGAGATGCTTGCGAGCACATGGATGAAACATGTGCTCCTCGCAATCCATGTTGATGATCCAAGCGGTGAATCTCCTGATCTCGTCTCATGAGATCCGACGTCTTCTTCATTAGCCAAGCGCACCGAAGAAGATAGATGTCCACGAGTAGTCAATCCTCCAGCACAACAACGTCTCGATGACTACGGCCCTCTCTAGGGTTTAGGGTGGATGGCCACTCTACGAGGGAGAGAGGGGATGTGTGTAGAGAGAGAGAGAGAGACGAGGAGAGTTTAGTTCCTCTTTGAATTATGTGAGTAGTCTAAAAGGCAAGTACTACCCTTACTTTTATATTAGTTGGATGTATATGGATCTCAATCCATGTGCTCCCTTAATCTAACAAGTTAGATTAGGAAGTTATTAATCAATGGTCAAGATTAGTTACTTTCCAAAAAACAATAAGTAATTAATTAAAATAAATTGGTCATATATTTTATCAAGATTAAAATGAACTCATTTTAATATTAATAAAAATACATAGATAATATGGAGGACAACAACCCTCCCTAGAATAGGGTGGTTGTCACCCTCCTTGAACAAGTCAAGGGGGACAACCTCCTTCTAGGTGGGATTATTTCCTTAATATACATTAATATGCAACAACCATTATTTCATTTATCTTACAAAAATAATTCCAAAATAAATTTGTGAAAACTTCAATCATGTCATTGACAAATACGAATCATATTCATGTATCCAACATAATATATAAATTAGATTTACAATTAATTATTTATTATGATTCCAATTCACAACAATATATAATTTGTAATTCTATTTACAACTAAATCTCTCCAACATATTATAAATCATATTTATAATATCCATGATTATTATGGATAGAGATATCCACATTAAGCATATCTTTGATAATTAAACCACATTTAATTATCCATGATGAATCTTCTCTTGTACCCAAATAACAAGAATCACATTCACATTATTCACATCTTTGATAAATAAATCAAATTTAATTATCATAGATAACTCTCCTTATATGTTCAAATAATATGAATCAAATTCATTTTGTCCATGATAATTAAATCACAATTAACTATCATTTTCATCAATGCTCCGACACATCATTATCAATAATGAAATTATCCTTGAACTCTTTTAAGATAATGTGCTTTCTCCACGGATACTAGGAGATAAGGACAAGGTGATTGTACGTTCTACATATAGTGACTTGGGTATTGAGATCACATCTCAAATCCAGATCAGGACCTCTCATAGATGTTTGATTAAATCAAAGATGTAATCTTCTCATTGTATCTGAATCACATTCAGATCAAGGTCCAACATTTGGACCAAGATTATATTACTTCTTTAGTGAGAGGAGTCACTACAATCCAGACTTATTTCATCACTCCCTCAGAATGGAAGGAATCATGGTTATACAATCGTTTATTATCACATCACCCTCAAGTATTCCTAAAACATATACACCCTACATACTAGAATACCTAGAATAAACTCGGTGTTTTATATCTATTTAGATTGTCTTCTTCAGGGTTTTATCATTTAGTTTCTCATTTGATCATTGGGGTCGGTACTGATCATATGCTTTCCAAAAGAATATATCATACATAGGTATTGACCATATAATTTCCAAAAGTATCTATCAAACCTACAAATTTAGTCAAGCTTCCAAAGTGAGAAGACCGTGCATAGAATTTGATTCCGAATATCTCATGAGTGAGCTCATGTCTTCTGGTTAAATAATTGAAACTGTATAATCCCTTTGAAAGATCGTAATACTCATATGCCCGTGTATGCATACCAGTGCACCGGTGTAAAGATCTTGATTAGATCATCAACCAATCGGTCTGCCAAATGTACATACTCAGACATATAGTAATACATATGTCTCTGGTCAGAGGATGCGTGCCTATATCGTGATAGAATATGAGATAGGTCTTTAGTTATCTCGATCTCATTAAGTCAAATCTTTGACCTAACTGATCTAACACTTCTGAATCTCTATTCCTATGCAGAGGACTTGCATCAAGAGGGCCATTAGATATCAGGCCATTAGAGAAAGGATTGCCATCTCCTACTCAGGTTGGAGATCACATCTTAACAATCATTCGATGGTGCTTGATGAGTCTCCAATCTAACTCTTTAGATATTCATCCAAGCATCAGCCTCTATGATTCAACACTTGAATCAACAGTTGTATGATCATCAAGATGGCCATGATTCGTAACCTTATTTTACTAAGGGACCTATTATGCAAATTATTTATTACTCATTTCATATCAAGGAATGATATTTGCAATAAAATTTATTACATAATGGCTCGTCGTGGGCTCGCATGTAAAACAATCCCCCACTTGCCCAAAGAGCCATTAATGGGCTAATCTTTAAACCCACATTCATGTGCTTGTCATAGGTTATTTAGAAAAATATCTAGTTAAGCTAACTAGTCACTCTGTTTCTGAGAGACTATGCCAAGTCCTTTTATGTTACTTGTGTATCTCCTAATAACAGTGCTCGCATCCAATGCAAATATTTCATCTTATATAGTCAATACTCAATATTGAACCAATTATAGTTCCTTTGACACAACAACTCAATTATCATAACCAGTATGTAATTTCTATTTTCCTTATCAGAATGCATTGATTCCTGGAGATCTCTATCTCCTAAGACTAATATCAAGTCTTAAGTCTTATAAGGCATCTGCAGTTAAAACCTTTGAGATCACTATCTATAAAGTCTTAAATTTTTTAAGATAAATCTTTGAGTTCACTATCTCAAAAATCTTGTCCTCTTTGAAGATATTGTTATTACTACAACTAAGTGTTTTATCTCCATAGAAGGATTAGTAAATGTTTACTACTCCCACTACATGGCAGACATCTGACTTTTGTACACATCTAGTATACACATAGGTTCCCATATCTAATTTCCTAGGGCATGTAGCTTTGACATTCACATACTCAACTCTATAGGTGTTATCCTTTTAGATAGGTCACTACCATATCTTAAGGGAAACAAGCCTTTCTTAGAATTTTCCAGAAAATGGAGCATGTCCAAGGTGTACCACAAATGTGACAGTCCCAATACCCGCTTCTCTTTTCTTCTGAACATCTTCATAACTAAGATCTAAGAGGTATCCATGAGATCATATCTCAAGGTATGGAATAGCCAGACCATAAAACATGTATCATCATCCTTATATCATTCCAAATGATTAGTATTTCATCTACATTTAGCACGATGAACACAATGGCTGTCCCAGTAAGCTTCACACAGTGAAATCATAACATCTATAATTTCATCAAATCTAATGTTCCAACTATGAAGTCTACTTTAGACTTTACTGCTAACATCCATCTTTCCATGTCATGATCCTTGGAGGCTTCATCATATGAAGTTAAATCATTGTCAAACTTAACTGACACATGGAATTCATCCTCAAACTATTTGAAGAGGTATGAGTGTTTCATCATTAATTATCCTTTTAGTTTTCGATTTCAGGAGCTTCATTATCTTCTCAAGATTAAATGAGCTCCTTCACTTCATTTTCATCTTAATCCTCAAGAAAGTCATCCTCTAAGAATCATATCCTTAGAGATGAAATTGTTTAAGAATCTCAAGGTCATAAAGTAGGTATCCAATACCATCCTTTATATTCCTAATGAATTGTCTCTACTACATATATACCTTGGAAACTAAGAGGTAATTATGCTAAGATTCACCATTGATCAAATCATGTCACACATAATCCAATTGCATCTCCCTACAACTCTAATGAATTTTGTTGGGAGCAGTGAGATAGGAATGATATCCCTTTCCCCACAAGTTATTCATTGAATTAATCTAATAGGTACTTGCTACCTTGATTAGATCATATTCTTTCATCTTCCTTTAGACTTTGGTTCTAAACTAAAATTGTGTCAAAGCTTTCAAAGGGAAGAAATCTCATATCACAAATAATCATCGAATGATATCACATATCATTAATGTTTATTATAATACATATGATCCACATACATGATGAATCCATGATTCATTAACTTTTATGCCGCATTTGTCTTAAAACCCTTAACAAATGCATGTAAATATTCATTAATTCCCATCTTTTAACAAAACTTCATTCATGTATAAATATTCACTTTTAACCATTAAAATCATGTAAATAAATAAAGAACCAGAAAAAGAACAAAAGGCAGATTGGATATGTGTATATATGTACAATATGACTTAAAATATAAATATAACTACAAGGTATGTTTATAGGCTAACCCACAAGACCAAGTCAGCATGGATTTGTTGACAAACCAAAAAGTAGGGGGAGATAAGGAAAGAAAACCATAAAAATAAATTAAGTCACACTCCATACACTTTCCACTATTTATCAAATAAATACAAAAAATCAATGTTTTTTAATTAATTCATATGTACATATTTTTCACCAAACTCTTTTCTTAATTATTTCTAAAAATGAATATAAAAATATAAAAATAAGTTAAAAATATTACCTTGTCAATATGCCAAGAAATGCAGCCTATAAATTATCAAAATCTCAACTTCGGAACATCATAACTTCTTCATATGAACTCTAATTTCACTCTACTAACCTTTAAAGTTTATAAAATAACATTCTCTAATTAATAAAGTGGTTTCATCGAATTCAGAGTCTGTTTGCAAAAAGTCGGTTTTGGGACCAAAAGACAACGAGGTTTCTGGGCTATTTATTTTATGTAACACACATTATTTATAGTTTTCTTAATTTTATAATTTCTAAATATTTTCATGATCTTGTATTTTCACCCTAATTTATTTCATAATTTTTGGAGTTTATTTATTATTTTAATAAAATCAAAAACTCTAAATTATAGGTATAAATGAACTGGCTAACCCATACCCTTATTTATTAATATATGTAAATTAATTTATTAAAATCTATAAAAATTCACACAAACCTTATTTATTATTCTAATAATTAAGAAAATATAAAATAATATTTATTTATTTATATATTAAACTAAAAATTCAAAAACTATTTATATATACATATTTATTAATATAATATTTATATTTCAAATAATATTTATTATTTATAAAAAGTATTTACTCCATAATTAAGATTATTTAATTATTTACATTTCTTGTATTTATATCTATTTAAAATAACATTAAATACTATTTAATATTGATTTTAGAAGTATTTTTCAGCTTCTGGCCAACCAGGTGCTGACACTTGTCAGCACCTGGCTTATCTTCTCCAAGAAGGGTTGTTAGCCAGCCTGCTCTGACCGGCCGACTTCAGCCATTTTACCCGCACACCTCTTCACTCCTCCAAGTGATCCAAACTGCCAGATCTAATCCTCTAACAACCACCAAGCTCGCCTACCATTCGATCCTACTTGGAGCCCACGCCATTGCTCTATATAAAGCTCCAAAGGTCGTCGGTTCATAACTAACTCACCAGTCTCCAACAGACACCAGATCATTTGGCCGACTACCCACTTTCTTCCCTCGATTCCGGCCAACATAGGAGGTGACAGCTCCTCATCTTGGGCGCGCGTGGAAGGAAGGAGATCGGAGAAGGAGTTTCAAGGCTCGTCTAAACCTTGCATCGTAGCTCGCGCTGTGTCACATTCTGGCCAAGGTCGCCCGTCGAGCACTTTTTCGAGGTAATATAACTTGGTATCCCCAGACCTATTCATCCATTCTTCTTCGAATTTTCTTCAACGATTTGCATGTAGACATTAGTGAAATTAAGTCGTCATTAGGACGCTTAACCACCCTACTTAGACGCTCATCCAAAATCTCTTCCCAGTCGTTTCGAATCCACTTCAAATCGTACATCATTTCGTCATCATTTTCAAGCATTTCACACAGTTCATCTGGAAACCAATATTTGCGATCTTGCGAAACCTTAATCCATTGGCTGATTCATCGAATCGAGCATATATATCTTGCGTGTGCAGATCTATCTTCAATCAGGAGAAGCTTCTACGCTGCTGGAAGCCTTCATCTTCTCGGAAATCACATTCAAAGATGGTGCACCAACCTCCGTCAACCTTCAGAGTACATCAGACCTCCACCTTCATCGATTGATAGACAACTCCTCGAGCCATTTCTGAGAGCCACCTACCGCGGGCGAGCTCGAGAGTTAGATCCTCTAACTCTCCGGCCCTGCTGGAGAGCCCAAGCCGTCGTCGTTTGCTTGGGATAAATTGGAGAAGGCGCCTACTTTCAACAACTTCCAACCATTTGGGCAAGAACTTGAAGAACAGCCCAGGCGCACAGGTGTGCGACACGTGGCTCACGCGCAAGCGTCAGATCATCGCATCTCCATTCTAATCTGAACCGTCGAATCCGAAGCAGCATGAATTTTGCATACTAAACCCAAGAGCTTTCCAGAATTTAAACCCGCTCTGCAAGTTTCCAAAAATTACATTTAGGTCCCTCCACAGGGACCTAAATGTAAAAACTTTTATTTTTCTTTCAAAATAGTCCCTGCGAGGACCTATTTGCAGAATAATTTTAATACTTTTCTTGCGCTTACACCCCTGGGTTGTAGGGGATATTTGGACCTATTATTGACCTTATTTTTCGTAGTTTTTCTTGCGGTAGTTACACAACTACCTCCACAAGATTTTCAAGTATTTTTCCATGTCTTTTTATCGTGTTTTCTTCGTGTTTTCATTCTTCGAAAATCGATCCCGTTTTGCTTTGTTTTCGTGTGCTTGTTCGAGCCCGTTGCTCGACCTGTTCCACCTATTATATAGTATTATCTACCTATATTTCACCTATTATATAATAAATAAATCATTTGAAAAATAACCTTTTGAAAATTAAATAAAAATTGGAAAAGATTAAAATCAAATAAAAAATTAAAAAAATAAAAATTAAATAAAAAGTGTTTCTGTCCTCTGATCGCTTTAAGAAGAGATAAAATAAAATTGCAAAAATATTCCCTTAAAAAAATCAAAATAGTATATTCTACCTCCTTGAGTTCAACCTAGGAACCCTTACCTATAAAAGAAATAGTGTAGGTTTTCTTCCGAAAATCGAATTTGTTTGATCAGAGCTAGGATCTGGATTGCGGCTTTCTACATCGACAACGGTATTTTCTAAAAGCCGTAAACTGACTCTAGCGGTCGTTATCAAAATGGCGTTGTTGTTGGAGAGGCATTAGAATATTTTGATCTTTTTCGAATTTTTGTGATTATATTTTCTCTCTTCTTTTTGTTTGGTTTTTCGTAGCTTTTCGTACGGTTTTTCGTACGGCTTTTTCTCGGTAGTCTTCTTGATTTGTTTTCATAGTTTTCTTTGGTCTTTTCTTATGGTTTTCTCGACTCATATCTCGGTTTTCTCAGCTAACTAATTTTTGCAGGGCCTGCAGGATCAGCCGGCTTCTTAGGAATCCGAATCAATAGAAAGAGCAGAGGTTGGTTCCTTCTTTACGTATCGGCTGCAGAGGACAGATTTAGTTAACATACTTTTGTAAAAGAGAGAAAAAGGGAGAGAAACTGTAAAAGAGAATAAACAAACCCCCCCCCCCCATTTTTTTTCGGGGTCTAATTCGCCGGATACAGTGTATTCAGGGGATCAGAGCACCCACCGTGATTTTTCTCGCCTTATCGATTTTCCGCAGCTTTTTAGATGCTTGCTTAGGTTTTTCTTTCTATCTGATTGTGCCTATGTAGCTAGTTTCGGGACTCGTAACCTAGGTGCATGATTTTAGGAATTTTATAAAAAGAAAAAAAAATTTTAGACATTTCTTTGAAAAAAACCAAAAAAATTACAAAACAACAAAATAAAATCGGGACTGCTAAAATATTTGACTTTAAAAACCGTAACGATTAATCTGTTTTGGGAGAGTAACCCCCGCACAACTTCTCAGAGTGCGCGAGCGAGAGACGACCCATAAGGTTAGAGCCCAAACCCCGTATTTCCCGTGAAATACTACTTAGTCCATACTCTGATCACTATTCCTCAGTGGGTACTCTCGGGTAGCCGGAAACGGTCCGGGTTTACTTAGTAGAGTGGGAAGTTTAGAGGAAACTGCACAAGGCTCCGTCCTCAACTAACACAGGTAGCCGGAAATGGTCTGTACTTACTCCCATACTGGCTGAGTGCGAGTGATCTTCTGTAAGGACTCGGGCCAGTGTTTCGGAGAAACCATCGGGCACCTATCAGCTCGCTCAGCCTGCGATAACCGTGATACTTGTTTGCTAATTACAACCCTAAACCGATAAGATAAAAGACCGAACTCTTAAGGTCTTCATTAGGTTGAGTTGGTGAACATGGGGTTTGCTTTGTGTTTGCTTGCGGGGCGTGAGTTTTCTGCGGCATTCGTATTTTTCCATCTTCGTTGAATCGTACATCGTGCTCTCCCGATCAAATCTCTTGACATCGAAGATGACGTCTCGACGGCTTTTCTGCTCAGACTCTGTGAGCTTTTGACCATCCACTGTCGAGCGTACTTCTTCACAGGCTCGGGATGACCCTCTTCCCGAGCTGGTCTCATCTGATCTCGAGGAGAGTCAGACCCAGACTCCCTTGCCTCCTGGCCAGAATATTGAGGCAGACCCTTGCCTCAATACATCATCTAGATCTCCAGCCGATTTTTTGCTGAGTTCTTACGAGAGCTTCTCTTTCACAGACAATCAGATGGCTCACGGCAAAGGACCATCAGCAGACGAGAGGCATCCAGCTAAGGAGCAGCACGAAGGAAGACCCGACGCCGCAGATGTTACTACGGGAATTCTCGATACACTCCAACAGATGAATATACAGATTCGAGAACAGTTTAGAGTTCAGAATGAACTGCGGGTTGAAATAGCCGCGCTGCGAGCAGGGGCCGGAAACCAGTTATCGCCTGCTATTCCCGCGACTTTACGGGATGAGAATGACCTGGGCGCTAGAACGCTCCACCATTGGATTCGGCTACTGCCGAATAAAGGGCCATAGGAGCTAAGACTATCCTTCATTTCTTTTCTTCCTAGGTACTATGGGAATGCCGCAGAAGAGTCGTTTACCTTCTTACAGCAATTTGAGATGATTTGCGGTACGGCTTGCTACCTTGGAGTTATGCAGGAGGCTGTATGCCTCAAGGCCTTTGCCTTAGCCGATAAGGCTCTTTACTGGCTAAGTCACCTGGGACGGGAAATTTCTACATGGGATGATCTGAAGTCCACTTTCCTGCGTAAATATTTTCCTCTTGGAAGGATGAATATGATGAGGATCCAAATCTCCAACTTCACGCAACTCCCGCACGAATCTCTCCATGAGGCATGGGATAGATTCAAGGACCTTACGGAGAGATGCTCGCATCATAAGATCCCGATGAAGGTGCTAGTTCAGAACTATTTTGGAGGACTCCAGCCGGATATACAGGGGCTCGTGAGTGCCGCAAGTGGTGGCAGTTACTTGAATAAGGATGATGAGTCAGTCTGGGCTATCTTCGAAGGGATGGCCGAGAACTCGAGAGTCGTGGACTCTACTCGGGCATTTCAGAAAGCCCCACAGCCACCACATCACCGAGAAAATCACAAGGTGGCCAACATCTCAGATTCTGAATCCAACACCAACATGGGATACATTAGCGAGAAGCTAATGTTGGTGGATGTGATTCAAAAGCAAGTCCAAGACTTGCAGCCACTGCGAGAGTTGGAGAAACTCTCATCTCTACCTCAGCACTTGAGTGATCTATCGAAGAAGGTGTCTAATCTTCATCTCCAGTACCAGCAGAGCCAATCTTCTTCGACCACACAACCAACACAGAGGATCTTACCCGCTCCGCCCACCCGTCCGATCCACTTCGTACAGAGCGAGCCAGAGACTCCGCAGCTTGATTGGCATGAGGATCAGTCTCATGCCAATTCCGGCCAGATCACCAGCACTGTAGAGATAGAGGTGGAGTCGCAATCAACTCTCGAGATTAACGGGATTTGGTATACTCTGATTCAGCAGCCGAGTATACCGAATCAGCAGCAGTAGTCGTACGGTCATCCGCAGCATGGACGTCCGCATTTCCAGCACTGTTAGAGCTTTACGCCGCAGCAGTCTCACCCGAATGTCTATCATCAGAGACCACATTCATATCAGTACCATGCTAATCATTCACAGAACTATCCTTATCAGCAGTCGCAGCAGTCTTCCTCCACACCTCAGCGATACTCCCAGCCTTCCACTTCTCAGCATTACACGCCAAGGCAGGAGAGAGGAGCAAGCCAGGGCTACCAAAACGAACCAGAGATGTCTTCATAGGCCCAGGCACTCAACCAGATCATGGACATGCTGAGTATGCTCCAGATTGCGCACAAAACCAAGATGGAGTAGGTTATCGTCGTCTAGACGAGTTAACCGCGCCAAAGACAACTCTTCCAGCCCAGCCTCAGATGAACCCGAACAACAAGAGGAGGCATCCAGATCAGGTAGACAATACAGGTAATATCTTGTTTCCTGAATTTTTATCTAACTTCATTCGTCTCAGGAGCGGTAGATCACCACAAGCACCTGCTGGAGTAGAAGAGCGGGCACTTGACGAGGAGCACGAGAAGATCCATGAGCCGCAAGAATCTGAAGCCGAGGAGGAGAACCAACAAGATGATGAGGACCACCCTGCATACTCAAGAGACGGGAGTGAGGCCGATACAGTAGATATGGACACTGGCGAATCAGACGATGACATCACGCCAGATCAGGCAGAGAATCCCGAGAAAAATATTTCTTCCCCTGTCTTAGAGAGTTTTGTACATAATTCTGAAACTCTCGATGTACAAGATAATTCAAATATCAATAAAAATTCTGATTTCTGACTTCTGATTTTGTTCCTTTTCCCGATGCTTCGTTTGGAAAAGGAAAGAAAAATACCAAAAAGAATTTTGCTTCTCCAGAGATTAAAAGATTGCTCAAAGATCACATCTTTTTGAAGATCCCGCTTCACGATGCCTTAGATCAGTTTCCTACGCTTAAGAATCAATTGAAAAACCGATGCACCACGCGTAAGAAAAAGAGATCCCGAACAGAGAAACATGTCTTGACTAAGGCTACATCTTGTGCCATACATAATAAGTTACCGAAGAAGAAGAAATACTCAGGTGCACATTATGTCAGATGCGAGATCGTAAAAGTCGAATTCGATCGCACTCTATTAGATAATAGTTCCTCGATCAATTTGATACCCTATTCTTTACTCGATAAGCTCGAGTTAGGCCCTCTTTACAAATCATGTGTGATCCTTCAGTTTGTTGATAGATCCGTAAAGAGACCTGAGGGTATACTAAGGAATGTTATCGTAACCGTGCAGGGTCTGAAATTCTCAGTTGACTTTACGGTCCTGGACATGGATTGCCCTACACAGTTACACCTTACCCCAATCATTCTCGGGAGGCCTTTCTTAGAGACCGCAAAGGCTCTCTTCGATTATGATACAGGGAAGGTATCTTTTCGCGCCAAGGGCGAGAAGGTACATATAGAGATGACGAGAGAATCGAACACAGCTAGTGATGCATCTTCGGATTTTCTGAGTTCTTTAGCCTCGTGTGATTACATGGATGAGTTTCGTCTTGACGACCTTGAAAGATATCAGGTAGAGACCCAAGAATGTTTAACAGAGGACGGGTCCGAGACCATAGGGGATGATTCTTCAGACTGAACTTTATATTTTAGTCTGGATGATGAGAAGCAAAGGGATCAGACTTCTGATGAATTTAATGCATATCTTTCAGATTTAGAGAATTTACACGATTCCTCCGTCTCAGATGATCCAGAGATAGAGTTTCATTTGGATGAGTTATTTTCCTCTGATCATTCTGAGGAGTCTGATGATGTTTTGAACATCTTCTGTAGTCCAACTCTAGAGCACATTGAAATGGTGCAGAACCAAATCACAGACACATCCACAACCGATACAGATCCTCGTACACATATAGATGATGTTTCAGTAGAACCAGATTCTACCTTACCAGAGTTAAAGACTTTGCCACCAACCATGAAATATGCTTTCCTTGCGGGTCCACATCAACGGTTTCCGGTCATTATCAGTTCTTCTTTGACCGACGATCAAGAATCTCGTCTGATGGAGATTCTAGAAAGAAACCGCAAGGCTATTGGGTGGACTGTATCCGATCTCTGCGGGATTAATCCTGCTTTGTGTTCGCATCATATCTATCTCGATCATGACAGCAAACCCTCCAGAGAGTTTCAGTGTAGGCTGAATCCGATTTTGCGAGAAGTTGTCAAGAAAGAGATTACGAAATGATGTGACGCAGACTTCATTTATCCCATCTCCAACTCTGAATGGGTTAGCCCAATACATGTCGTCCCGAAGAAGTCGAGAATTCAGATGGTTAATAATGAGAGTGGAGAGGAGATTCCAAAGAGAGTAACCACGTCGTGGCGAGTATATGTTGATTACAGAAAGCTGAACACCGCGACGAAGAAGGACCACTTCCCTTTGCCTTTTATAGACCAAGTCATAGAAGGTTGGCAGGGAAGGAGTACTTCTGTTTCCTTGACGGTTACTCCGGATACAACCAGGTATCAATTTCTCCTGAAGACCAGGAGAAAGCCACCTTCACATGTCTGTTCGGCATGTATGCCTTTAGACAGATGCCCTTTGGATTGTGCAACGCTCCTGCAACTTTCCAGAGGTGCATGCTTGCTATTTTTGCGGACATGGTCGGTGATTTTCTAGAGGTTTTTATGGATGATTTTTCGGTCTATGGTGAGTCTTTTGACGATTTTTTAGCGCACCTAGACCAGGTTCTGAAAAAGTGTTGTGAGGTAGATCTCATTTTGTCCTGGGAAAAGAGCCATTTTATGGTTACTCACGGGATCGTGTTGGGGCACGTCATCTCCCAGCGAGGCATGGAGGTTGACCCTGCCAAGGTGGATGTCATAAAGAAACTCGAACCACCATCCAACATCAAATAGTTACGGTCATTTCTGGGGCATGTCGGCTTTTAGCGACGGTTTATCTAAGACTTCTTCAAATTTGCCCGATTGTTAACTGAATTACTAGGAAAAGACATCGACTTCATGTTAAATGAAAAATTTCTTAATGCCTTCTTCACTTTGAAAGAGAAGATTATCAGTGCTTCTGTCCTACATCCGCCTGATTGGTCTCTACCCTTCGAGATCATGACGGATGCTTCAGATTTTACGGTCGGGGCTGTATTAGGACAGAGGAGGAATGGACTTCCCATTGCCATCCACTATGCCAGCAGAACCTTAGATGATGCTCAGAGAAATTACACAGTTACAGAAAAGGAGATGTTGGCAGTAGTGT
This sequence comes from Ottelia alismoides, assembly GCA_037367405.1. Taxonomy (NCBI): domain Eukaryota; kingdom Viridiplantae; phylum Streptophyta; class Magnoliopsida; order Alismatales; family Hydrocharitaceae; genus Ottelia; species Ottelia alismoides. Next base: position 231,814 of record JAZKJV010000135.1, read on the forward strand.
TTGCGTTAGATAAGTTCCGATCATATCTTCTTGGCTCTAAAATCACAATCTATATTGATCATTTAGCTATCTGGTTTCTGATGGAAAAGAAGGATGCTAAGGCACGCCTTCTTAGATGGATAATATTACTTCAGGAATTTGATTTGGACATCAAAGATAAACCTGGGGTAAAGAATGTGGTAGCTGATCACCTCTCCCGATTACAGTCAGATCAGCCTTCAGATGAGTACATGCCAGAAATCGCAGAGAGATTTCCTGACGAAAGCATCTTTGTGGTTACCGAACTTCCGTGGTATGTAGATATAGTGAACTTTCTGGTCACACAGAAATGTCCTCAGGGTTGGCCTAAGAACTGAGTTGACAAACTAGTTTCTGAGGCACGATACTACCATTGGGAGGATCTGATTCTTTTTTGAGAAGGATCGGATTGTGTTTACAGGCGTTGTATTCCTCAGGAGGAATATAATAGTGTCCTCACCTTGTGCCATTCTTTAGAGTTAGGAGGACATCATTCAGGAAAGAGGACACCGCAGAAGGTACTTCAGAGCGGATTATGGTGGCTGACTCTTACTAGAGATGCATGCACATTCGTGAAGAGTTGTCCAGATTGTCAGAGAGCTGTAGGGACAGTCAGTGTTAGAGATGCAATGTCGATGCGACCTGTCATTATTTGTGAGATCATTGATGCATGGGGCGTAGACGTCATGGGACTGTTCCCTTCCAGCAGCGTCTTTGACTACATTCTTCTCGCTGTAGATTATGTTAGTAGATGGGTGGAGGCTATACCCGCACGAACCGCAGACAGTAAGATCGCTTGCAAGTTCCTAAGGGAATACATTATTTCACGGTTCGGGATTCCATGTATTCTTATTTCTGATGGGGGTAGTCATTTCCGTAATAAGGAGGTGAAAAAGCTAGTGAAGCAATACGGCATTGATCACAGAGTAGCTTCTCCTTACCACCCACAGACGAACGGCATGGCTGAAGTTTCAAATAGGGAGGTGAAATCAATTCTCCAGAAACTAGTATGACCGGATAGGAAGAACTGGTCACTTCTTCTAGATCAGGTTCTTTGGGGATATCGTACTGCATACAAAACTCACTTTGGTACTTCACCATTCCGATTGGTTTATGGAAAGACATGCCATTTGCCTGTAGAAATCATGCACAAATCTGATTGGGCAATTCGATAAATCTTACTGGATACACAGAAAGTAGGAGCCAAGAGAAATATAGATCTGAATGAGCTGGTAGAGATTCAAAATCAAGCATACGAGAACACACTCGTCTATAAGGACAAAGTGAAGAAATGGCATGACAGACATATTCCGCACAAGACCTTTGTCCCAGGGCGGAAAGTCTGGTTGTTCAATGCAAGATTGAAATTTTTCCTGGCAAATTAAAAAGCAAGTGGGAAGGACCGTACATAGTCAGAAAGGTGCATGACAATGGCAGTATAGCAATATCAGATGTGTCACCTGGTGCAGAGCCGTTCGTGGTTAACGGGCAGATGCTGAAGCACTTCATCGAGACTACTGATCATCTGGCCCGTACTGAAGTGATCTATTTTGTACAGGAATCATGATCATTCTTTCACTTCATCTCATCCCTGTACAAACGCTTTTGATCCATTCGATTTTGGAGATCCACAACACTTGTATATTCTTCGTAGACCACAATCGTCCCCATTTTTTGCTCGTCTTCTATGCTTAGGATACTATATCCTAAGTATAGGGGGGACCGATTGTTCGCTGATTTACGTTTTATTTTTTTTATTCTGATTCTTTTGTATAGACTTTCCTTTTCACAAATCACTGGTCTCTGATTTTTGACCACACTCGTTTCTATACTTAGGATGCCTTATCCTAAGTATAGGGGGGACCGAGTGATTTCGATGATTTCGTATTCTTTTCCTTTTGAACTTTCGTTAGTTATTCTTTTCACTCAGTCATCCCGTTTTTGCTCTACCGTTATACTTACGATGACCTGATCGTAAGCATAGGGGGTTGACTGACTTGTACTCTTTACTCTTTTTCACCCACTTTTACTTAGCACGAGTTATGTCCTTCTTTTTCTCTTTTGATGCTATGAGGACATAGCACAAGCTAAGTATAGGGGGGTGTGTATATATTGTATATATACTTTTGTCCATAACTCGTACTTTTATGTATTTTATATATCTATAAAATCCATAAAAAGTGGGTAAGCGTTAATTTAAAATCCATTTATATATCTATTTATTAATTATAAAATCCTTGTAAATAAGTAAAATATGTTTAAAACTTGTATTTAAAACTTGTAATTAAAATATGGACTTAAAATATGTATTTAAAATTTGTATAATACTTATTGAAAATCCTATTTATTAAAATTTGGGTAAAAATCATTCAATCCTTGTAAAATTCCTTTGTAAATAAAATCTGTAAAATACATTAGATACTTAAACCAAATAAAATATATCTTGTATAAAAACTTGTTTATAAAAGCCATAAAATCTATAAAATAATACAAAGTCCTAAAAAATTCATAAAAATTACAAAAGCCTTAAAATCCATAAAAATGAGTAAAATCAGAAAATATACTTCACAAAAACATGGTTGCGTTTGCATTCGCATTTTTCAGAATAAGTTTGATTTCTGAAACTAAGGACTGGGTCTAGTCTAAAGAATGGAGCTTGATTACGGCCTTAAACTTTCGTTGTAAGGAGCCTGGGTAGGATCTGGAATTTAGACTCTTCAGGTCTTGTGACTTAAAATCTTTGGGTTCCATAAGACCATATTCGAGAACAAGTCATATGTGCTTAAGTAGACCATTGGGAATCATCCGTACAACTCTACACCAGTGAACCAATCTTGAACACATGCACTCTGCACTTAGCTCGACTCGCATGGAGTTACGAAGGGCAGTACATCTTGGTAGTGCGTTTCTATCCTTATCTTTGCGGCATTGATGTCTAAAGACGGGAGAGATTGGGGTTGTGATAGTTTCTTCGGATGAGGGAAGGATCTACTGACACAATTTTTCTAAGACCTCAAAAAAGGGACGGAATAAATAGATGCTATATCCGTCGAGGCATAAAAAGATGAATGCAATGCAAGCAAATTACAAAGTCAAAGCAAAGCAGAAGCCACCAAATAAGACCACAATGTTCCAAGCTTCCACCAAAAATGCATGCACATCTTAGTGGAGACTCAGCTATACCGGTTGAGCTTCACAAGGAGATGCGTCTACACTGGTCGCACTCCACTTCTTTTCTCATTCTTCTACTTTCTCTCTATATTCGATTGTGGACATAGCAGAACTGAACTCAGAAGGGAATACCTCCCTCCCCGAGGAAAGAGTAGCGGGATGAGGAAATCCATAGAAGTGTATAGCTGGGATTGACGGTTTCTTCGGTTCTCTAAGCAGGAAGAGCTAAATCAATTCACACACTGTACAAGTTGACTTCAAGGATGATAGAGTTTGCGATATGAATAAGTGAGTCTGAACTAGCTGATGAAGTGATCTTGAGTAAAGAATTGTGGAACTTGAGGACTGTTGAGGATAAAATCCTAATCCTAGTTAAGGTTCCGATAAAATGCGTGTTTCAGGCCCGATCGAGCTCTATCCTTTGTCTGTTCTCATTAATTGGCTTAGGAAAAAAAATTCATTCTAACTTTCTTTCTTTTTCACTTACTTTTCAAATAAGTATTTGCAAAGGGACTAGTAAAGTTTAAGTATAGGGGGTTGATGAATCCATGATTCATTAACTTTTCTGTCACATTTTGTCTTAAAACCCTTAACAAATGCATGTAAATATTCATTAATTTCCATCTTTTAACAAAACTTCATTCATGTATAAATATTCACTTTTAACCATTAAAATCATGTAAATAAATAAAGAACCAGAAAAAGAACAAAAGGCAGATTGGATATATGTATATATGTATAATATGACTTAAAATATAAATATAACTGCAAGGTATATTTATAGCCTAACCCCCGAGACCAAGTCAGTATGGATTGGTCGACAAACCAAAAAGTAGGGGGAGATAAGGAAAGAAAACCATAAAAATAAATTAAGTCACACTCCATACACTTTCCACTATTTATCAAATAAATACAAAAATTCAATGTTTTTTAATTAATTCATATGTACATATTTTTCACCAAACTCTTTTCCTATTTATTTCTAAAAATGTATATAAAAATATAAAAATAAGTTAAAAATATTACCCTGTCTATATGCCAAGAAATCCATCCTATAAATTGTCAAAATCTCAACTTCCGAACATCATAACTTCTTCATATGAACTCCAATTTCACTCTACTCACCTTTAAAGTTCATAAAATAATATTCTCTAATTAATAAAGGTTCATCGAATTCGGGGTCCATTTGCAAAAAGTCGGTTTTGGGACCAAAAGACAACGGGGTTTCTGGGCTATTTATTTTATGTAACATACATTATTTATAGTTTTCTTAATTTTATAATTTCTAAATATTTTCATGATCTTGTATTTTCACCATAATTTATTTCATAATTTTTGGAGTTTATTTATTATTTTAATAAAATCAAAAACCTTAAATTATAGGTATAAATGAACTGGCTAACCCATACCCTTATTTATTAATATATGTAAATTAATTTATTAAAATCTATAAAAATTCACACAAACCTTATTTATTATTCTAATAATTAAGAAAATATAAAATTTATATTTATTTTTTATTTATTAAACTAAAAATTCAAAACCTATTTATATATACATATTTATTAATATAATATTTATATTTCAAATAATATTTATTATTTATAAAAGTATTTATTCCATAACTAAGATTATTTAATTATTTACATTTCTTGTATTTAGACCTATTTAAAATAACATTAAATACTATTTAATATTGATTTTATAAGTATTTTTCAGTTTCTGGCCAACCAGGTGCAGGCACTTGTCAGCACCTGGCTTATCTTCTCCAAGAAGGGCTGTTAGCCAACCTGCTCTGACCGACCGGCTTCAGCCATTTTTCTCGCGCACCTCTTCACTACTCCAAGCAATCCAAACTACCAGATCTAATCCTCTAGCAACCACCAAGCTCGCCTACCATTCGATCCTACTTGAAGCCCATGCCATTGCTCTATATAAAGCGCAAAAGGTCGTCGGTTCATAACTAACTCTCCAGTCTCCAACAGACTCCAGATCATTTTGCCGACTACCCACTTTCTGCCCTTGATTCCAGCCAACCTAGGAGGTGACAGCTCCTCATCTTGGGCGTGTGTGGAAGGAGGGAGATCGGAGGAGGAGTTCCAAGGCTCGTCTCAGCCTTGCATCGCAGCTCGCGCCGCGTCACGCTCCAGCCAAGGTCGCCCGTCGAGCACTTCTTTGAGGTAATATACCTTGATATCCCCAGACCTATTCATGCATTCTTCTTCGAATTTTCTTCATCGATTTGCGTGTGGAGATTAGTGAAATTAAGCCGTCATTAGGACGCTTAACCATCCTACTTAGACGCTCATCCAAAATCCCTTCCCAATCGTTAAGAATCCACTTCAAATCGCGCATCATTTCATCATCATTTTCAAGTATTTCACACAGTTCTTCTGGAAACCAATATTTGCGATCTTGCGAAACCTTAATCCATTGGCCGATTCATCGAATCGAGCATATATATCTTGCATTTGCAGATCTATCTTCAATCAGGATAAGCTTCTACGCAGCTGGAAGCCTTCACCTTCTCGGAAATCACATTCAAAGATGGTGCACCAACCTCCGTCAACCTTCAGAGTACATCAGACCTCCACCTTCATCGATTGGTAGACAACTCCTCGAGCCATTTCTGAGAGCCACCTATCGCGGGCGAGCTCGAGAGTTAGATCCTCTAACTCTCTAGCCCTGTCGGAGAGCCCAAGCCATCGTCGTTTGCTCGGGATAAATCGGAGAAGGCGCCTACTTTCAACAACATCCAACCACCTGGGCAAGAACTTGAAGAACAGCCCAGGCACACAGGTGTGCGACACGTGGCTCGCGCGCAAGCGTCGGATCAGTGCATCTCCGTTCTAATCTGAACCGTCGAATCCGAAGCGGCAGGAATTTTGCATACTAAACCCAAGAGCTTTCCAGAATTTAAACTCGCTCCGCAAGTTTCGAGAAATTACATTTAGGTCCCTCCGCAGGGACCTAAATGTAAAAAATTTATTTTTCTTTCAAAACAATCCCTGCGATGACCAATTTGCAGAACAATTTTTAATATTTTTCTTACGCTTACACCCATGGGCTGTAGGGGATATTTGGACCTATTCTTGACCTTATTTTTTGTAGTTTTTCTAGGGTAGTTACACAACTACCTCAGCAAGATTTTCAAGTATTTTTTCGTGTCTTTTTCTCGTGTTTTCTTCGTGTTGTCATTCATTGAAAATCGATCCCGTTTTGCTTTGTTTTTGTGTGCTTATTCGAGCCCGCTGCTCGACCTGTTCCACCTATTATATAGTATCATCTACCTATATTTCACCTATTATATAATAAATAATTCTTTGGAAAAAAACCTTTTGAAAATTAAATAAAAATTGGAAAAGATTAAAATCAAATAAAAAATTAAAAAATAAAAATTAAATAAAAAGTGGTTCTTTCCTCTGATCGCTTTAAGAAGAGATAAAATAAAATCGCAAAAATATTCCCTTAAAAAAATCAAAATAGTCTATTCTGCCTCCTTGAGTTCGACCCAGGCACACTTACCTGGTAAAAGAAATAGTGTAGGTTTTCTTTCGAAAACTGAATTTGTTTGATCAGAGCTAGGATCTGGATTGCAGCTTTCTACATCGACAACCGTATTTTCTAAAAGCCGTAAACTGACTCTAGCGACCGTTATCAATACATAAATATATATGAGATCTTAAATACCTTGACATCTTACACCATTCCCAAAGAAGGGTGTATTGGACAATTTCTACTTTGAATACAATATTCACAAGTATGTGAGATTTGAAATTTTAGACATTCTAAAGCTTCATCTCTTACTAGTCTATTGATCTCATCAATAGACACATGCCCAACGCTTGATGCCAGATCATTGTCAAATGACCTTCATCCTCCTACTAGTCTATTGTCTCATCAATAGACACAAGCACAAGGCTTGATGCCAGATCATTGTCAAATGATCTTCATCCTCCTATTGATTTTTTAAGATTTAATTTTCAGTATTAGAAATGTTAGTGAATCATTTATTATTTTTCTAATTTGGTGGAGTCAACTAGATGTTAGATTATTATCTGACATATATCCATCATAACTCTTTATAACAGGTCTATTCTAGAATTCATGTTTATTTCCAACATTTAGAAATAAACAATGAGTGTATTATAATATCTAGGTCATAGAGACATTCTCTAAGACTAAGGGCTCTCCCATTTAAAATATGAAGTCTATCTATCCAATAGAGATTGTTGCAAAAATTGCATCAATATCCATGTGGATGACTATTAAACCTTAAGATCAAATTTTCTAGTTTTCTAAAACATATGCAACAAATTACAAGTGTTAGTAGAAGAGTGAGATACAATTATTAGAATTTGTGATGAAACTCTATTTCATCATCTTAATTTTCCTATTTTAACCCCTTTCTTAAACATGTGTAAATAAGAACCAGCCAAAATCTTGTAAATATCAGAGTCATTGAATAAATTAAAAACACAAAAAATAGCAAAATTTAAATCCGTGGTGTTTTTAGCCTTAAAAATGCCCTCAAAAATATTTTATGCCTTCAAATGACCTCATCTCCGTTTTGGTCAACATGAAACTTGTAGGTCTCATTAAGATCTACAACCTTCATGTTTTGAGTTTTTCCAAATTCGGCCATCTACCCCCTCATAATTCACTTTCTATCTTTGAATAACCTGATTGGGCCACGTGGCGCCTTCTGGTTGCGCCACGCGGCCCGCTCCATTGCGCGCCACGTGTCCCTTTCACTCTATCGTTCGATGCTTCTTCTTCCCTCTTGATCATCACCGTCCAATCCCGCTTTGACCCCCTCCGTCCGATCAAGACCCAAACTCCATCACAGCCCTTCAGCAGTGTCGCTCTTCCATTGTGCCATGTGGTGTCTCACGCACTGCACGATTATCTCCAGATCTCTCCATCTCCACCGTTCTTTCATCTCTCGTTATCAACTACCCGATCACCTTCAAATACCATCTGGACCGTTGGCCAGCGCCTCGCCATCAGCATGCCACATGGCGATACCCTCACCCTTCGATCATATAGCCCTAGATCTTATCCCAGGCGCCCCGTAGCGCCTAATGCTCAGTCGTTGGATCGCGAGATCCAACGGCAGAGACCTTATTGTCTACCTCGCGCTGCCCTCTCTCCCACAATTTCCCTCTCGCACAACCACCTCGCCCTTCCCATTTTCTCCACCATCTCTGTCAACCTTCTCTCTCACTAACCGCCCCACGATGTACCCCCATCACCCAACATCCTCGCGGGTCATCCTTTGCCCCACGATGTCCTCTCCATCGCTCCATAATCTCCACGCCACTGACTCATACCATCACCGAAATTGCCATCTTTGCCCTTCAAATAGCCCCTCACCACCTTCATTCGTGGTCATCCACCTTTACGTTGGGGTGCTACCCAGCCCCTCTCCTCCACCCTGTGACAGGGGGAGGACAGATCGAGGAGCAATGACGATGTTCACCCTTGGTGTTGACCCCTGGCTGATGTCGGCCAGGAATGCGGTGCTCAACCACTACCAAGCTACTCCAAGTCGCCGATGGGGTCCAGCGATGACCGGAGCTCCGCTCATGAGCTCTATCACAGGCTCTCCCTTCCTCCATTGCTCTAGGTAAGTACCCATCGATCTTCTCTGCATTTTTCTTTCTTTTCTCATAATTATTTAGGACAACATGCACACGTTCTCCTTTCATTAGCCATCTTGTTAGCTTCACCACATCTCCACCTTTCACGCGCTACCTTCCGATCCCCCTCTTCTTCCTCCATACCCCAGATAGCCTCCGACCCAACTTCTCCACCCTCCACGACGGAGGAGCTTCGAGTTGCCACCTTCCTCATTCGCAAAAGCTCCAACTCACTCAAGTTCGCACCAGCACCTCGCACCACATGCTTCGGCTATCAAATTGACCATGCAGATGCTCGAAGGCTCAATGGTCGGAGATCTCGTCGGAGTACTTTTGACGATCTTAGCTTCCATCATCGGAGCAACGAGGGGCGGCACCAAACATCATTGAAGCTCTCCCAGACCTTGAGCTTCATCAACAACCATCCAAGAACAGCGGACGAGCTTCATCGACTCCAGAGAAGAGCGGCAGAGTTTTGATTTCCTCGCCGGAGTCCTGGTTCTGTCGTCTGTCGAAGCCTATAATGAAGGCACAGGTACTGTTGGATGATCCTCCATAGAGCTCATCCAACGGCGCATACGAAGCCACGGCGACATCCCACGTAGATTCCAGTTACCATCCGATCTTGAGGATCGGACGGTCTACGATGGTCCACATGGCAGCACCAGAGCCTCTCCAAGCCTACTGTCCAACTTGCTGGCTCGTTCCACCCGAGCCATCACCGAGCCTAGACCGAGCCCGAAGCAGCAGCCGAAGCAATCCCGAGCCTCAGCGTCTACCGAGCCTATAGTACACGTGCAAATCACATGTGTTCTTGGCAAATTGTAGGGAGGTCCACCAGCTTCTTCAAAATTGCAGATAGGTCCTGAGACCACATGTTATCTACGTACGCATGGGGTATTTTACAACTGACCCCTCCAGGTTTGAATAATTACATAAATACCCCCGCGCGTGTGGGATAATTACAGGGAAGGTCCTGCACCTTATTTTATTTGCACTTTAGTGCCTCATAGGGACATGTTTGCTATTTATCTTTCATGTTTTCTTGCATTTATGCCGCAATCTTCTTTTATGCATATCTTGAGCATCATTTCTCCGATTGAGTTGATTTCAGTGGCATTTTGAAGCTCATTTCATTGTCTTCTTGATAACATGCTTATGTTTCAGATTTGACACTATGAGTTTTGATATATCATTTTATTAGCAAAGTGTCTTCAATATAATGATTCTTAGGCTTGATTTTCACATCAATGAAATTAGCTTTAATTATTTGACCCTGATTTGACCTATGATTAAATGGCTCAAGTATTCTTATAATTCGGGCATATTTTTGTATTGCATCTCATCACATCCATTTGCATAAAAAATTCAAATGGCGTGTTTCATATTTACTTGATGCATATTGTTGTCTTGTCTTCTTGCATCCATTGACCTACTATCCATTGATCCAACACTTAGTTAAACTAATAAGAGTCTAAATAGGATGAGAGAGGCTCGTGTCCCTGAGTTCGACCTTGGGCTTGCCCAAGCAAAATATAAATATAATCATTTGATTCTATTGACATATTCATTTAGATGGTTTTTGACGGACCAAATTCAGCCCGACTGCAATGACCACTGAGTGTTAATTCTACACTATTAAAGGGCTGAATTTGCGGATCGTCAAATGGTGTCGTTGCTGGGGACAAGGCTCATATTTTATCTAGTTTGGATTTTTATGTATTTAATTAAGTGTTTCTTTTACGTAGGTTAAGTTGTACATTTGTTTTGCATTATAAAAACTTTTTCTTTTCGATTGATATCTAACCTTTGCTTTTGTGATAGGGCCCTTGATGTTCAAGGAGGCAAGGAGCAGGTGCTTCCCCGCTACGAGGAGCCACAAAAGCATTCTTAGAGCAAGTCGAAAAGAAAGAAAAAAAGTTATTTTGCATATCATTTCATCTCATGTAATAATCGTCTTTACAGCGGTCTTCGATCTAAGACTCGCCTTTGTACATGAACAAATTATATGTGGTTGTGTGGGGATCGTCCCCTCTTGATTGTCGACCTAGGACCAGACACGCAACTCTTCGAGCTTATTTCATCATTTCATTTTTTACGTGCTTGCTCGTAGGTAGGACACACTTTAAATAAAGACACACATAGCATCTCCTCACTTAGACAAATTTACAAGATGTTCTTTCCCGTTAATAGAAGCATGTTAGGTGTGGTTTTCAATCGACTTACATACATATTATTTTAGTTTTCAAAACAGTCCAAGTTTTCACGAATTTTTGCTAAGGCACTGCATGTTTTCTCGCTTAGCCTATATCATTGTTTTTATCGATTGCATGGATTTTCTCGATTTCCCCTCCTAGATTGATCACCTAGGTTAATGCAAAATGGGAATGAGTGGTAGACGATGATTGCTTGGTTTATGTGCTCACCTTGGGACTGTTAACTACAAGTCAACCGAAAAATAGAGTAAAATATTGTTTTGGGAGAGCAACACCCTCGTTTACGCAGTTGGTTCTACTTGACATTTTTTCACGTAAAATAGAATGTTTTAATCACCAATAAAACTGACAAGATGATTAACCAACATTTGTTGGTTCATGTGTGAGTTGGTGAATCAAAGGGTTTTTGCATGCTTGTTTGAGCCTTGTTTGCTCCGACACCCTCCCCTGAGCCTTAGGCACTCCATCGATCTCCGAAGATTCATCCATTCACTTGTATATCCATCCGTCTTCTTCGTTCACCTCGGGTCTCTCCCCGCATCAACTCTCAATCTTTATACTTAGGCTACTCGCAGCCTAAGTATAGGGGGGACCCGAGTCCCCGTGATTTTCTATACTCATCTTTCCTTACCTCAATACTTAGGTTATTTCTAAACTAAGTATAGGGGGATCCCTCCTTAGTTCCCGTATATTTTTCTATATTTAAATGGACCTATGGACTTGTATCATCTAGTGCTATGAGGACATAGCAAAGTTTAAGTATAGGGGGGTATACCATATATATAATATGTGTACTTTAGCTAAAATCTGGAAAATTTGAAAAATTTAAAACTTTTTGGACTGAAGTAAATACTTTGAACTAAGTGGATAAAATTATTTTCAAGGCTTTCTATATTATGTTACACTATTTTTATAGAAAATTATTTTTGAAAATGATTTGAAAAATGAGTTTCTCTTGTTTTGATAAATCTTTTGAAAATGTTTTGAAAATCTTTATTTGTGTGACTTGTTATTGAAAATTCTTTTTATTTCAAGGAAAGTTGAGTTTAACCTTTGTTCTAACTTCTAATTAAAATTCCATAAAAATGAGAAATTCAAAATCCTTTAAGAGTCATTAGTGACTACTAAGCCCAAATAAGTAGCCACGTTCAGTGAGGGTTCGCCCTTAGTAGAGTAGGTGATTTAAGGATATCACGCAAGGCTCCGTTCTCAAGCAATGGGCTCCGGCCTATACTTACATCTATACTGGCTGAACGCAGATGCATCTACTCATTTGAGTTTAGGCAGTCATGTTGTCTTTGAAAGTCTTCAAAAAAATTGAAGGAGTTTGATTAAATCCCCTACATTCTCACTTCCACCCAAGATCAGAGATGTTCAAGAAAGCTTGATTTATGAGGTCTAGAGATTTTAGGTTAATCAGCCTTAACCATCAGGGTCTTAGACTTAATCATCCATATTTCCCTAGGTTTCTAGATTTGCGTGCTATATTGCATGCTTAGTCTCCGACTATAAGAATATGGTCAGCACATCACATGCACGACTGTGGTTTCGATGAGATGAGTTGACTCTTCACTTGAGAGACTGGGATGAGGGATTCGAGTCTGGACTTGATCTAATGATGCTCGAGAATGGGATAAAATCTTTGAAGGCTTCATGAAACCTGAGTGTCAGCATCTTTAGCCAGTATAAGAACTTGGTTCTTATTCTAATCTTTTAACATTGACTTAAGTTCCAGGGTGTGAAATAAATAAAAATGTTAATCAATGTGTGCCAACTCTTGGTAAAAGCAGTGGAGCTAGCCAAAAATATTACAAAGCAATGAAATGTCAAAGAAAAGCTCTCATTCCATACAAAGTCGAATATCAAAGAGCTTCCACCAAAGGCGAGCGCTCCCAACCATTTCAAAGAGTCCACTTGGACCACCGCTATTAGGACCAGGAGTCGAGCTTGCACCAAAAAAGGGCTCTGCATCGTAAATGCTACAAGTCTGGGTGTAGAAGGTACGATAGGTACTCAAAAGAGACACACCCCGGTGTATTCCCAGGAAAACAAGTGCAGACGGCTCCAACTTCTCTTGACGGACGCACTGATCAACACCAAAAAATGTGTTGCGTACTAAGGCACTAGAGAAAATCCTTGTTCCAATGAGAGGGAGAGGAGAAATGACACAATCCTATACCCTCCATCACTGGCCTTCCATCTATACTTTCAAGTCTGACTACTAAAGAGATGGTGGACTGGATGCTTGATTTGATTTATTCCCTAGTGTTGAGGATTGGATCCCTAGGAGAATTTCTTGGACCAAGACCTTGGGTAACGTTTTGACTCTACTCTCGTAAATGCAGTCAACACTAAATGTCATACCCTTAGTCTATATGTACAACAGAGAGAGTCTGGATAGCTAGAGGAATTGGTTGCCTCTTGATTAAGGTTGGGTTGAGCTCTAAGATTTTGGATCTTTAAATTTGAGAAGACTTGAACAGATCGGATCCTGCAACCACATGCACAAGGGGGTTAATCCATTTCATTCATTTTCTTTGATGCTCGGGGACGAGCATAGTTTAAGAATAGGGGGTGATGAAACTCGATTTCATCATCTTAATTTACCAATTTTAACCCCCTTGCTTAAACATGTGTCAATAAGAACCAGACAAAATCTTGGAAATATCATAGTCATTGAATAAATTAAAAACACAAAAAAATAGCAAAATTAAAATCCGTGGTGTTTTTAGCCTTAAAAATGACCTCAAAAATATTTTCTGCCTTTAAGTGACCTCATCTCCATTTTTGGTCAACATGAAACTTGTAGATCTCATCGAGATCTACAACTTTCATGTTTTGAGTTTTTCCAAATTCGGACATCTACCCCCTCATAATTCACTTTCTATCTTCGAATAACCTGATTGGGCCACGTGGCGCCTTCTGGTTGCGCCACGCGGCCCGCTCCATTGCGTGCCACGCATCCCTTTCAGTCTGTCGTTCGATGCTTCTTCTTCGCTCTGGATCATCACTTTCCAATTCCGCTTTGACCCATGCCGTCCAATCAAGAACCAAACTCCATCACAACCCTTCAGCAGCGTCACTCTTCCATTGTGCCACATGGTGTCTCACGCACCGCACGATTATCTCCGGATCTCTCCATCTCCACCATTCTTTCCTCTCTCATTATCAACCACCCGATCACCTTCAAATACCATCTGGACTGTTGGCCAGCGCCTCGCCCTCAGCATGCCACGTGGCGATACCCTCACCCTTTGATCGCATAGCCCTAGATCTAATCCCGGACGCCTTGTAGAGCCTAATTCTCAGCCGTTGGATCGCGAGATGCAACGGCAGAGACCTCATCTTCTACCTCACGTTGCCCTCTCTCCCACGATTTCCCTCTTGCACAACCACCTCAGCCTTCCCATTTTCTCTACCATCTCTGTCAACCTTCTCTCTTACTAACTGCCCCACGACGTACCCCCATCACCCAACATCATCGCGGGTCATCCTTTACCCGCGATGTCCTCTCCATCGCTCCATAATCTCCACGCCACCGACTCATACCATCACTGGAACTGCCATCTTCGCCCTTCAAATAGCCCCTTACCACCTTCATTCCTGGTCGTCCACCTTTACGTTGGGGTGCTACCCCGCCCCTCTCCTCCTCCCCATGAAAAGGGGAGGACCGATCGAGGAGCAATGATGATTTTCACCCCCGATGTTGACCCTTGGCTGATGTTGGCCAGGCATGCGGTGCTCAACCACCGCCAAGCTGCTCCAAGTCGCTGATGGGGTCCAGCGATGACCGGAGCTCCTCTCAGGAGCTCAATCATAGGCTCTCCCTTCCGCCATTGCCCAGGTAAGTAACCTTCGATCGTCTCTGCTTTTTTCTTTCTTTTCTCATAATTATTTAGGGACATCATGCGCACGTTCTCCTTCCGTTATCCATCTCGTTAGCTTCACCACATCTCCACCTTTCACGTGCTACCTTCTGATCCCCCTCTTCTTCCTCCATACCCCAGATCGCCTATGACCCAACTTCTCCGCCCTCCACGACGGAGGAGCTCCGAGCTGCAACCTTCCTCATTCGCAGAAGCTCCCACTCACTCCAGTTCGCACCAGCACCTCGCACCACATGCTTCAGCTATCAAATTGACCATGCAGATGCTCGAAAGCTCAATGGCCGGAGATCTCGTCAGAGTACTTTTGACGAGGTTAGCTTCCATCACCGGAGCAACGAGGGGCGACACCAAGCATCGTTGCAGCTCGCCCAGACCTTGAGCTTCATCGACAACCAGTCAAGAGCAGCGGACGAGCTTCATCGATGCCAGAGAAGAGTGGCAGAGTTTGGATTCCCTCGTCGGAGTCCTGGTCCCGTCGCCCGTCGAAGCCAAGAATGAAGGCACATGTACCGTTGGATGATCCTCCCTTGAGCTCATACAACGACGCATATGAAGCCACATCGACATCCCGTGCAAATTCCAATTACCGTCCGATCTTGAGGATCGGACGGTCTACGATGGTCCACATGGCAGCACCAGAGACTCTCCAAGCCTACTGTATGAACTTGTAGGCTCGTGCCACCCGAGCCATCGCCGAGCCTAGACCAAGCTCGAAGCAGCAACCGAAGCAATCCCGAGCCTCCTCCGAGCATCTACCGAGCCTAGAGTGCACGTGCAAATCATGTGCATTCTGGGCAAATTGCAGGGAGGTCCACCAACTTCTTCAAAATTGCATATAGGTCCTAAGACCACGTGTTATCCACGTATGCATGGGGTATTTTGCAACCGACCCCTTGTGGGTTTGAATAATTACATAAATACCCCCGTTGTGAGGGATAATTACATGGAAGGTCCTGCGCCTTTATTTATTTGCACTTTAGTCCCTCCTAGGGACTTGTTTGCTACTTATCTTTCATGTTTTCTTGCATTTATGACCCTGTCTTCTTTTATGCATATCTTGAGCATCATATCTCTGATTGAATTGATTTCAGTGGCATTTTGAAGCTCATTTCATTATCTTCTTGATAGCAAGCTTATATTTCAGATTTGACATTATGAGTTTTGATGTATCATTTTATTAGCAAAGTGTCTTTAATATAATGATTCTTATGCTTGATTTTCACAGCAATGAAATTAGCTTTAATTATTTGACCCTGATTTGACCTATGATTAAATGGCTCAAGTATTCTTATAATTCGGGTGTATTTTTGTATTGCATCTCATCATATCTATTTGCATAGAAAAATTCAAATGGCATGTTTCATATTTACTTGATGCATATTGTTGTCATGTCTTCATGCATCCATTGACCTACTATCCATTGATCCAACACTTAGTTAAACTAATAAGAGTCTAAATAGGACGAGAGAGGCTTGTGTCCCTGAGCTCGACCTTGGGCTTGCCTAAGCAAAATATAAATATAACCATTTGATTCTATTGACATATTCAGTTAGATGGTTTTTGACGGACTGAATTCAACCCGACTGCAATGAACACTGAGTGTTAATTCTACACTATGAAAGGGGTGAATTTGCAGATCGTCAGACTTATTTAGTAAGTCAATTTCAATTATTATATGTAGATGTATAATATTCCGATGCACTATCCGGATCCTTCTCTAAGGATCTTGGATAGTCTATATAGTCATAATATCAATACACCGGCTTGTTGCAATATTGGCATTCATCCAACTCTTTGGATATCATATGTGTATAAACCATAGAAGTATAGTCAACTCTTTGACTTTCCTTCTTACTTGGGTTAAACCCATGTTTCCAATGTGCCCCTTCATCTATAAACAACCATTTCTTAAGACAAAGGATCTCTTTTGTTGAATTCAAAAGATTTCAATATAAGAATATTTCAACATTTATACATGCTTCATTAAATTCATAAAATATGAATATTATGAAGATTCATGAATGACTAGAGTATAGATAGTATAATGATGACACTCATCGTATCTACATCCATCTTAACTCTTAAAGAATTTGGTTCAGGTAGTGATAAACCAGAAATTCGGCCCTTTAATAGTATGGAATTAACACTTAAGAAGTCATTGCAGACAGGCTGAATCGGGTCTATCAAAAACCATCTAAGTTGGATATGTCAAGGAAATCATATGGTCATATTTTTATTTTACTTGGCAAGAAACCAAGGCCGAACTCAGGGACACGAGCCTCTCTCGTGATTATCCAGATTCTTATTTATCTATTAAGTGCTGAGTTGGAAAATTAGGTCAAACAATGCTAAAGGATGAGACAATGCATTAAAACAAAACTAAACATGCATTTTTTATTTTATTTTATTATGCAAATGAATGCAACGAGATGCAATGGAAATATACCCTAAATCAGCATAATGAGCAAATTTAACAATGAGTCAATTTCTGGTTTAATTTAGATGACAAACTTGATTTGAACAAGGCATAGGTTAAGTAATAAGAGACACATGGATATCAACATAATACATAAAAATTAATGTGTCCAACATAAGAAATGATCATGCCATTAGAAAGTTCATCAAACAAGCTTTAAAATGAAACTAAAATCAACTCAATCGGAAATATGATGCTCAAAATATGCATGAAAGAAAATAAGGGAATAACTGAAAGAAAACACGAAATGAAATTACAAACAGGTCCCTAGGAGGGACTAAAATGTAAATACGAAAAAGATCGGGACCTTCCCTATAAATGACCCACACGTATAGGGGCATTTTTGCAATTTTTGAAACTCGCGAGGGTTTATTTGCAAAATACCCAAGATACGTGTGAGCAGCACGTGATGCAGGACCTGTATGCAATATGGAGAAGTTGGCGGGGCCTCTGTGAAAATTTGCGAGAAGACACGTGCATGGCACGCGCTCTCCAGGATCAGGACGAATCGGAGGCTTGGAAGCAGCTTCGGAGGCTTTGGCTAGGTCTGGATCAGGGATGGAGTAGATCGAAGCTCTGGGAGGCTCGGTAAAGTCTCGGGAGCTCCAAGCCTAATGGTTCGAATGTTGCGGCTAGGAGTAGACATGTGGATGGGTGTAAACCGTCAGATCAATATGATCCGACGGTACATGAAAGCTCCGTTGTAGGCGACGTGGCCGCTCGTGCACCGTTGGATGAGCTCCGAGGAGGAGCATCCAATGGTGCCTGTAGCATCTTCCTCGGTTGTAGTTGGCGGCGGAGTTCGAGCTCCGGCGAGGGAGCCCAAGCTCCGCCGCTCGATCTTTGACACGGTGGACCTCCCCAAAGCTCCTTGGACGGCCGTCGAGGTAGCTGGGAGCTCGGAGAAACCGCCAAGGCTTCGGACTAAGGTCGTCGAGGCTCAGGTGTCGGCGACGGAGTTGATGAAGATCGCTCCGGTGAAGGTCCGACCATTGGAGGATTTGTCGACCTGCATAGTTAAGCACATAGACGAAGCAAAAGACGTGTGTGCGTGAGTGGGATGGAAGCTCTGTGAGCGAAGAAGGCTGGAGCTCAAAGCTCTTCCGCTGTGAGGGCGGAGGAGATGGGTCGGAGGCGATCTGAGGACTGGTAGAAGAAGAGGATGGTCTGAAGGTTGCGCGAGAATGGTGGATGAGAGATGGAGCTCAGGGGGTGAACGATGGAGCATAGGGTTGAGTGTGTAACGACCTAAGAAATCAAGTAAAAAGTCAAAAAATGCAAAGGAGGTCAGAGGGCTTTCCTGAGGTCGGGCGGAGCGGAGGCCTAGGCTCGAGGTTCTTGAAGGACCTCGGGGTCATCGCTGAACTCTCCCGGCTACGGGGAGCAGCTTGGCGAAGGCAGAGCCACCGCGGGCCTGGCCTACCATGGCCAGGGGTCGACACCGGAGGAAGCCTCCATCTTTGCGCTCCTCGCCATCCCCTCATTGTCACCGGGGGCGGAGGCTTGCTGGGAGGTCCCTCACGTAAAGGTGGACGTCAGTCTTCGGTGGAGGGAAGGGGGTATTTGAAGATTTGGTAGTTGAGGTTCTAATGATGGCGATGGTGACTTTAGTGGGAGATGTGGAGTGCGCGGGAGGGAGACGTGGAGTGAGGGAAGACCAGCGAGGATCGTGGATGATAGGAGAACGTAGTGGGATGGTTAGCGAGAGAGAAGGTTGTCAGAGATGGTGGAGGAAATGGAAAGGGGGAATGTGGTTTGCGTGGTGGAAATCATGGAGGAGAAGGCTGACTAGAGGTAGATGAAGGGCTCTGGCCATTGGATCTTGAGATCCAATGGTTGTAGGATAGGCGCTAACAAGTGGTTGAGATTAGATCTAAGGCGTTGGATTGGAGAGTGATTGGGAGCGCCATGTGGAGCGTCGTGCGCGCGGCTTAGGCGGGCGGCCCAAATCAGATCAGGAGATTGATCTGGTGGTTGAGAACTCAACGGTATGGAATGTCATGGATTAAGTGGCTGGCGGTGATCGGAGGGCTCAGAATCGGCCACGTGTCACACTACGGACGTAGCGCTAGCGGGTGGTCCAGATCGCCTCCAGACGATGATCGGACGGCGGTGGATGCGATGCGTGGCGAACGGGTGACCGTGATGAGATCCATGGCTTGATCAGACAGTTAGGGAAAAAGTCACACGTGGAGATTCTCTGGCCGTTGGATCAAGAAGGGATTCAACGGCTGGAGGTAAGGGCGGATGATGCAAAGGAGCCGGGCCACGTGGCTCAACCAGAAAGGGCCACGTGGCCCAATCAGATTATTAGGAGAAAGAAAGTGCAAAATGAATGGTCTAATGGCCGAATTTGAGAAAACTCAAAACATGGAAGTTGTAGATCTCGATGAGATCTACAAGTTTCATGTTGACCAAAAATGGAAACGAGGTCAACTGAAGATACAAAATCATGGATTTTAATTTTGTGATTTTTGTGGTTTTTAATTTATTCAAGACTCTGATAATTACAAGACATTATCTAGTTTTTATTGACCCAAATTTAAGCAAGGGGGTTAAAAATGAAGAATTAAGATGATGAAATCGATTTTCATCAGGTAGATACTCCAATTTTTCGAGTACATCTTCTCATATCAAGCCACCATTATGCATAATGCAGCGAACCATGTCATTCTTGATTAAATGTTGAGAGCACATTTGTATACCAAAACATCTTCTAAGGTTTTATAAGGATTATTTCGCAATTATGATCATCATTGACATGATACTTCCAAAGCACACTCGATGAGAGATCATGATTATAGAGACACACAAACCCTAGGTTGTCCTCCTATTATCTATTTAATTGCCATTCCTCATCACTATGAGGAAACTTGTACATTAGAACCACATACATTATGTGTCTAATTGCAAGTATAATATCTTGATCATGGATCCAATCCATGATATTTTACAGGTTATTATTGAGTATAGTACTGAGTGGGTTTAATAAGGATTATCTGAGCTAAGATAATTTGCATAAATATATAAATATATATATTTTACTTTGTTTTAGGAATTTTTATATCAAAGTTGTCTTGCCTTGTCAACACTAAAAGTTCATTCCCTTATTCTCTTTCAATGTAAGAGATATACTTACCATTATATCTCAATAAAGATCTGGGATCTCCTTTCCTATCTTTGTTGCATCCCAATAATATGAGAACCTGTAACTCGGATAAAAAGAAGCAGGAAATCATTCCGCCTTACAAGTCCAACTTGCATCCCCCAATACAGTCTTCAACACCCGGGCCCACCACCCCTAAGGCAATGTTGATCCGTCATTAATTGAACCAACCGTCAATATGATTAGAACTCACTATGCGCAAAATCCAATATCGTCCCAATAATATGAGGACCCGATATTGGGGAAACTACGCATACAACCTTATTCTTTCGATAAGCAAAGAGCCCAATCCAGATGCACTTGTATGCATGAGCTATCATTTTGAACAGACGTCTCCTACATACAATCCCTGGTGACGGAACCCTTCGCCTTGACAAAAGACCATGGATGTCACTTATGTGATCCTCCATATCCCATTTAAATTTTATTTATTCATTATGAATCTTATTCACATGATTAATTCTTCCAAGAGAAATACTACTCTATTCATAATAGAGTGTTTAATCAGATCTAATTAATTTAATCATATTAAATCAATTATCAATCCAATCAATCAACCAACAAACAATTTTGATTATTACTTGAAGGATAGTATAATCTCAAAATGTGTATTATTAGAGTTTTAATAATTAGAAAAATACATCCTGATCGCTTCAAGCATTATCCTTTCCTTACCCGTTGTCATGGTCAGTATGCACAGGATGTGGGACAGACCACTCATGGAGCAACATGCTACCCCATTGATCCCTGACTAGACACCATATCCACCTCAGGTTAGGATAATACGATTTGGTCATTTTGTATTTGAGATGATAATCGATCTTTCAACCTAAGTTATACCATAAAATATATATCAAAATCATTTCTATTAATATTATAAGGAGATTTTCTAAACAAATCCCCAATCCTATTCAAGCATCAATGTTTGTTGGAAAGGATGTAACCAATTGTGATCAAGACCAATTATCTTATCAAGTTGGTTATGGCCATTCAAAAATAATTATCATTATTAAATATTTCAAAAATATTCACCAATAATTATTTCTGTAATTAACCATTTATTTCCATTCATTTAATTAAATGACAATCACAAGATTCATGATCAAGTATGTAGTTTATAGCAGTGACCCATACTTACTAAAATTAGCATATCTCGATCAAATAAAATATAAATCACGCAAATTAAGTTTCTTTGATTTTCCAATTTGATTTATAATAGAACCCAAGTGATAAACACATATTTCAATGCATTTTAAAACAGTGGTTATCTCTTGATTATGTTCTAAAATTCAATTCCCTCAACAGTGGATACATGCCCACTAAAACAATCGTAACTTGAGCAACAGATTCCAAATCACAAAAACGCAAGTCCTACGGTTTGACAATTTAATGGGAAACATTATCCAAGTGATAAAATCACATTTTAAGGCACTTACATAGGGCGAAAAACTCGCATAAAATAGAGTGGTGTGAACAAAATGCGATGAAACTTCGCTCAACTAAAAATGCCCATGCCATCTTAGGTTTATGGATCATATATTAAACCTCCGACCTATGGCTCTGATACCACTTGAAGGATACAAGAAGATCTTTAAGAACATAACAGAAGCATGAAGATCGCATCATATGTGAACGGGAGCGACTAGTCATACTAATTGCTCGGGGTAGCAGAATTTTAAAAAAATGAACGATGAAACCACATGATCCAAGAACACTTCTCGGATCATTTCATATAAATCGCAAATAACTATTAGGTTTACCTCTTGAAGTGTGGTTGTGATCGAGTCTCTAAACAAAGAGACCTCTTGTCTCAAGTCCGATCCAACGAAGGAGAAGCTTGCAAGTGCGTTGATGAAATGTTTGCTCCTTGCAATCCATCTTGATGATCCAACCAACAAATCTACTGATCTCGTATCATTTTATCCAACATCTGCTTCATTAGACAAGTGTATCAAAGAAGATGGATATCCACGAGTAGTCAATCCTGCAGCACAATGGCGTTGCGATGAGTACGACCTTCTCTAGGGTTTAAGGTGTACGACCACTCTAAGAGGGAGAGAGGGGTGTGTGTAGAGAGAGAGAGAGAGAGAGATGGAGAGAGTTTAATTCCTCTTGGAATTATGTGTGTAGTCTAAAAGGCAAGGGCTACCATTCCTTTAATACTAGTTGGATGTATATGGATCTCAATCCATGTGATCTCTTAATCAAATGGTTTTAATTAAGAAGTTTATTAAATGGCCATGATTGATTGCTTTCCAAAATGCAATAAATTACTAATAAAAATAAAATAGTCATATCTTTTATCAACATAAAAACCGACTCATTTTAATTTTAATAAAAATACATAGATAATACGGAGGACAACAACCCTCCCTAAAATAGGGTGGCTATCGCCCTCCTTAAACAAGTCAAGGTGGACGACCACCTTTTAGGTGGGATTATTTCATCCATAATATATATGTATTATACATTAATATGAAAATATCATTATTGCATTTATCTTTACAAAAATAATTCCAAATTGAATTTGTGAAAACTTCAATCATGTTATTGACAAATACGAATCATATTAATGTATCCAACATAATATGTAAATTAGATTTACAATTAATTATTTATTATGATTCCAATTCACAACAACATATAATTTGTAATTATATTTACAATTAAATCTCTCTAACAGATTATAAATCATATTTATAATACCAATGATTAGAGTGGATAAAGATATCCCCATTAATCATGTCTTTGATAATAAAATCACATTTAATTATCCACAATGAATCTTCTCATCAACCCAAATAACATGTATCACATTCACATTATTCACATCTTTGATAACTAAATCAATTTTAACTATCATAGATAAATCTCCATATATATCCAAATAATATGAATCAAATTCAT
Source organism: Ottelia alismoides (assembly GCA_037367405.1). Lineage (NCBI taxonomy): Eukaryota > Viridiplantae > Streptophyta > Magnoliopsida > Alismatales > Hydrocharitaceae > Ottelia > Ottelia alismoides. The sequence continues at coordinate 255,297 of JAZKJV010000135.1, forward strand.
ATTATCCACGATCTTAAAAAATATTTAACTATCAATTTTCCTTAATGCTCTGACACATTATCAACAATGAAATTATCCATGAACTCTTTCGAGAATATTGTGTTTTCTCCATGAATACTTGGAGATAAGGACAAGGCGATTGTATGTTCCACATATAGTGACTTAGATATTGAGATCACATCTTAAATCCATATCTCAGGGGCCTCCCATAGATGTTTGATTAAATCAAACTCGGAGATCTAATATTCTCAATATATCTGAATCACATTCAGATCAAGGTCCAACATTTGGACCAATATTAGATTACTTCTCTAGTGAGTAGAGTCACTAAAATCCAGACAAGTTTCATCACTCCTTCATAATGAAAGGTGTCATGGTTATACAATCATTTATGGTCACATCACCCTCAGGTATTCTAAATACTTGTACATCCTACATACATGAAGACCTAGAATAAACCTGAAGTTTTAGATCTATTTAAACTGCCTTCTTCAGGGTTTTATCATTAAGTTTCTCATTTAATCATTGGGAGTAGGTATTGATCATATACTTTCCAAAATCATATATCATACTTAGGTGTTGACCATATACTTTCCAAAAGTATATATCGAACCTATAAATTCAGTCATGCTTCTAAAAAGATATTACCGTGCACGGAATTTGATTCCGAATATCTCATGAGTGATCTCATGTCTTCCAGTTCAATAAATGAACCCGTATGATCCATTTGAGAGATTTTATTACCTCATATGCCCTTGTATGCACACCAATGCACCGGTGTACATTCCTTGATTAAATCATCAACCAATCGATCTGCCAAATGTACCTACTCAGACATATAGTATCACATATGTCTCCGGTCATAGGATGCGTGCCTATATTGTGACAGCATACGACATAGGTCTTTGGTTATCTCGATCTCGTTAAGTCAAATCTTTGAAATAAATGATTTAACACCTCTAAATCTCTATTGCTATGTAGAGGACCTGCATCAAGAGGTCGGTTAGATATCATCCCATTAGAGAAAAGATTGCATCTCCTACTGAGACTGGAGATCACATCTTAACAATCATTTGACGATGCTTGATGAGTCCTCAATCTAACTCTTTAGATAGTCATCCAACAATCAGCCTCTATGATTCAACAATTGAATCAAAAGTTGATCATCAAGATGGCCATGGTATGTAACCCTAATTGTGCTAAGGGGCCTATTTTGTAAATTAGTTATTCATCATTTCAGATCATGGAATGATATTTGCAATAACATTTATTTCATAATGGTTCATCGTGGGCTCGCATGTCCAACAATAGAGTTCTCCGGGAATAAGGGTATGATGTTAGTGATAATAAAAATTGCAGATTGGTTATAACTATTATTGAGTTGTAATGTCAAAGGCATTACAACTTCCTTAACAATATTGAGTATTGGTTGCATAAAAGGCAACATTCTCATTGGATGTGAGCACTGTTACTAGGGGATATGCAAGTATTGTAAAAGGATTTGGCATAGTCTATCAGGTACAGAGGGACTAGTCAGCTTACCAAGATATTTTTTCTAATTTTCTTGTGATTAGCACATGAGTGTGGATTTAAAGATTAGCCCGTTAATGGCTCTTTGGGCAAGTGGTAGATTGTTGGACATGCGAGCCCATAGCGAGCCAATATGCAATAAATATTATTACAAATATCATTCCCTAATATGAAATGAAGAATAACTAATTTGCATAATAGGTCCCTAAGTGCAATTACGGTTACGTACCATGGCCATCTTGATGACCATACAGATGGTGATTCATCTGTTGAATCATAGAGGTTGGTGCTTGTATGTATATATAAAGAATTAGATTGATGCCTCATCAAGCACTGTCAAATGATTATTAAGAGATGATCTCCATCCTGAGTAGGAGATGGCAGTCCTTCCTCTAATGGGTTGATATCTAACTGACCTCTTGATGTAGGTCCTCTGCATAGGAATAGAAATTTGGAGGCTTTACATAAGTTAAGTCAAAGAGTTGACTTAACAAGGTTGAGATAACCAAAGACCTATGCCGTACGTTCCTCTGACTAGAGACATATGTGTCACTATATGTTTGAATATGTACATTTGGCATATTGATAGGTCGATCATCTAATCAAGGTCTATAAACCGGCGAGCTAGTGTGCATACAAGGGCATATGAGTAGTATGATCTCTCAAAGAGATCATACAAGTTCATTACCGAACTAGAAGACATGAGCTCACTCATGAGATATTGGGAATCAAACTCTGTGCACGGTCGTCTCACTTTGGAAGCATAATTGAATTTGTAGGTTTGACATATGCTTCTAGAAAGTATATGATCAATACCTGGGTATAATATATGATTTTGGAAAATATAAATTGATACCAACTCCTAATGATCAAATGACTAACTTAATGATAAAACCATGAAGAAGACAATCTAAATTGATCTAAATCTTCGAGTTTATTCTAGGTTTTCTAGTATGCAGGATGTACGGATATTAGGAATACTTGAGGTGATGTGATCATAAACGATTGTATAACCATGATGCTTCCATTTCGAGGGAGTGACGAAACATGTTTGGATTTTAGTGACTCCTCTCAGTAGAGAAGTAATATGATCTTAGTCCAATTGTTGGTCTTTGATATGAATATGATTCAGATCCAATGAGAAGATTAGATTTAAGGCTTTGATTTAATCAAACATCTTTGGGGGGTTCTCTTGATCTGGATTTGAGATATGATCTCAAAATCCAAGTCACTATACATGGAAACTTCAACTGCCATGTCCTTATCTCCAAGTACCCACAGAGAAAGTGCATTATTCTTGAAGATGTTTACGAATAATTCCATATATGATTTAAATATCTAATCATTGATAAATTGATAATTAAATGTGATTTAATTATCATGAATAATTTGAAATGATTCATATTATTTAGATGCATGAGAATGATGATCTAAGATAATTAAATGTGATTTAATTATCAAGGATATGAATAATGAGGATAGCACTGCCATATTATTTATATATTATAAATGTGACTTATAATATATTAGGGAGAGCTTATTGTAAATAGTATTTATGAATTAATTGTTGACATGAATTGGATTCACATTAGATAATTAATTTAAAATACAATTTACATGTTTTTTGGGTATATGAATATGATTTATATTTTTTCAATGGCATGATTGGAATATTCATAAATTTGGAATTAATTTTGTGAATATATTTGCAATAAAAGTTGTTGCAAAAATATAGAGGATTGTGTGAGATATAAAATATCACATAAAATCAAAGGATGAGCCACCTTCCATATTTGGAGGGTGGACGACCACCCTTGACTTGATCAAGGTTGTTTGTCCCCCCTATATTTAGTAAGTGGACTCATTCTTTATCCTCTTATCCAAATTGATTTAATCATATTAAATTATGTTGATGATAATTCAATATATATATATATATATATTCAATTTAATGTCAATTAATTATTGTTTTATTTGTATACAACAAAATCATGGTCATTGAATAGAAAAACAAATCAATTTGAACCGTTGATTTTGTATTTCACATGGATTGTAATCCATGGAATTCTAAAATACTATAAAAGAAGAGTCAATAGAAGCTCTTCTTTTACAACAATTGAATCACCTCTCTCTCTCTCTCATTCTCATACTACACACCCCATCTCTCTCTCTAAGTGGCCATCCACTTTGTCCTTAGAGAGAATCGTTGTCGCCGCTCCATCGTCGTGCCACTGCTTAAACCATTCATAGATCTCCATCTCCTTCGATGTGTCTCGCTCGTGAAGAAGACATCGGATCTCATGTGACGATATGAGGATATTTGTCGCTTGGATAATCATCTTGGATTGTGAGAAGACTGAGTCTCATCAATGCACTCACAATCATCTCCTCTGTCGGGTCGGACTTGAGATAGGAGATCTCGTCATTTAGAGACTTCGATCGCAATCACGCTTTGATAGGTAACCTTAATACCCATTTGTGATGTAGATGAAACGATCCAAGAACTGTTCTTGTATTGTGTCGTTTCATCGCATTTATTTTTTAAAAAAATCCTCTACCTAGAGCAATTAGTGATACTAGTCGCTCTCGATTGCATATGATGCAATCACCACGTTTTCGTGATGCGCTTAAGGATCTTTCCATATCCTTCACTCCGACCATGTACATGTTGTCTTATTTGTTTTTATGTTGCATTTTAATTTCATAGTGTAGACTAATGAGTAGTTTGGTTTGGTTTCAAGTTATTTAACATTAAAATTTAAATTGTAGTTCGCAGAAGTACTAAGCTATGCCCTTCTGTTTCATCGTGATGTACCATGTCTCATATCCATCTAATCACCCCAATTCATTCCTTGTCGTTTCTACATCAAGTCCCCACACCCTGATCAACCTGATTTTGTAAAAATCAGCGAATCAAGTTTAACCTCCACCACATCATCGGAGACTCATCGTCTACCCCATCACATGTGCTATTTAGCTTCATAATGGGATGAGGAACTTCGCCCACATTTCCTTAACATTTTTATGCAGGAGTTGGGACTAGAGGAAACACCTGAAGATTGCATCGATTCGGGTTTTGACTCCTGGGTCATCGAAGCAAGAAGACTCTTCCAGGCCTCCTCCAACAAGGCCTGGAGCCATTGAAGCCCTCCGGCAGGTGCGTGGACCTCCCAAGAACGATCTGAGCCACTCAAAATCATAGGAGAATAATGAAGCTTGGAGGAATCGACGATTGAAGCTGGACAACAAAGTTGTTCTTCCATGTTCTTGTTGATCTCCTCGGAGATGTCAAATGAGAGCTTCGGCCTAGATCTAATCTGGGCCATTTAATATTAAGTGAACTAGTGCTTGAACTGTACCCTTGTATCTTAAGTGGAAGTGACATGGCGCAACCTCAACCGCCGATCGGATCGTAAATGCCCTGCATGCCCGCTTCTTTTATAAATAGTGTAGACACCCTCTCACCATTTTGTATGTCCTTGTAGTCTTGTAAAATAAGTTTAACATGTTAAATGAATAGTTTTATTTGCTATCATGACCTCATATTTTCTTGTTATTATAATTTGGTCCTTCTGTCTCACGTGTGGTCCCATGTGAGGTGTTGTAAATTTTATAACATTAACCTTTAACTTGTCAGACTTTTTAATAAGTAGATGCTTAGTTTTTATTATTAGCAATTATGTCCCTACCATCTTCGTAAATAATTTTTTTTAATATTGCTCATATTAAATAATTTTATATTTCTAATAATTATAGGAAAATTATGTTAGATGTTTGTAACCATGCTTGATCATGCTTGAATTTTCTTTGGCAAGTTTCACTAAAAAATACCAAATATAAAGCATGAAACAACAATCCCTAAAAAATCATAAAAATTAATAAAACTTATAGAAAAATCAACAAATATTTCTCTATTTGTGAATTTTCTTTATTATATGTACTAAATATTAAAAATAATTTTGGGTTAATTTTGGACTTATTTATATTTATTAAACCCCAAACAATCTCAAATATTTAATAAATTCATTGTTCTGTACGTTTAAAAGAATAACATAAAAATTACCAAAAATAGAGCAGAATATAAAAATCATAACAACATTTTATTTTATTATTTTAAATATATTTTGACTTATTTATAAATATAAAAATCTATATTATATATACCATATATAACATATATATGATATAATACCTACACTTATTATATATAATTAATTAATTTTAAAAATATAAAAGAAATTAAAAATTGCAAAAAATAAAAACAAAATACAAAATTAAAAATGAAAATTTAATAAATATAAAACTATTAAAATTTGTAAAACTAAATATAATTAAAAATCCCACAAAATCAAGAAAAGTTAACAAAATTATTATTATTAATTAGTAATAATTAACAATAATTATTACCTATGTTTTGCTATCTATGGTTCGACACTCTACATACTTGTACTATATACATTTTTATAGAGTTAAAATAAATTCTGACTCCACACACTTGATTGCATGTGGGTTGTTGTTAGGTTTCATGCTTGGTCACGCAACGATTATCGTTCTAGCTTGATAGAAGGTAGACCAGGTGTGCAAGTCAACAAATACTGCCATTGTCTGGGAGCAATGGTTAAGGTATGATGAGCCATGATTCATTAACATTTATGTCACATTTTATCCTAAAACCCTTAACAAATACATGTAAATATGCATTAATTCTCATCTTTTATGAAAAAATCTCATTTATAAATAAAAATGTATTTTTATATATTAAAAAAGATTGAAAAAATAAGAAAAATAAAACAAAAAATAAAAATAAAGATAGAAAAGGGTAGACTGTAAATATATATATATTGCATAGGATGACTAAGAAAATATAAATAAAGCTGTAATATATATTTATATATTGTAACCTCGAGACCAAGTCAGCATGGATTGGTTGACAAATAATAAAGTAAGGAAGATAAGGAAGAAAACACAAAAATAACTATGTACATTACACATTATTTTCTAGTATTTATTATATATATGCAATCTTCATCTAATTTAATTAATTCATATATGCGTATTTTTCACTAATTCTTTATTAATGTGTTTATAAAAATGTATATAAAAATATAAAAAGAAGATAAAATTTTGAAGTTGTAAATATGCCAAGAAATATATATTACAAATTGTCAATTTCCTAACTTTCAAACCTCATAACTTCTTCATATGAACTCCAATTTCATCTACTCAACTTTATGGTTTATAAAAATAAAATTTTCTAATTAATGAAGGTCATTTCATCGAAAACAAAGTCCATTTGTAAAAAGCTTGTTTTTGGACCTAACGACAACTGGGTTTCTGGGATATTTATTTTATTCTGTATATATTATTTATAGAACAAGTGATTAAGTAATTTTTAATTTTCTTTAATCTTGTAGTTTATTATAAAAATCCAAATATAAAATTCTTATTTAATATTTTAAATAAATCAAAAACCCTAAAAATATACAAATTCGATATATAATGTAAATACATGTATTTATTAATATATAAATTAGTTTATTAAAATCTACAAAAAATCACACAACTCCTATTTCTTATCATGAAATTTTAAAAATATGAAAATTATATACTAATTATTAAAATATTGAATTAAAAATGTATATGTTATTTATTAAGTATATCATCTGTGTATTTATTAATATTTTTTTATATATCCTAAAATATATATTATTTATATAATATATATATCATAATTTAGATATTTTTTTTTATATTTTCATTTGTATACATTTCCAAAATAATATACTTTTTTATTTACTATATAATTTACATTGAATTTTCACTTCTGGATTTTTGTGGTACTGACACGTGCCGGTACCACCTTCTTCTTCAAGATCCCAGGTTGTTAGACCGTTGAACTATCTACATTTTCACCATTTTCTATCATTGTTGATCTTCACCCAAACTCCAATCCAACCCCTCCATTTACTTATCCTAACAACCCTAATCCACGCTACCCCTTAGATCGATCTTAACCCTCTTCCTTCTTCCCTATTTAATTCCATCAAATTGCCATTTCCAAACAAACTTCCTCCATATTTTAGAAACCCTGACCGAACCTCCTTCTGCCTTGCCTTGAGACCATCTCCTCTGGTGACAACCGAGGGTGTTGGTGCCTCTACGTGGACGAGAGAACACCGGGGAGGAGTTCCAAGGTGCATCATCGCCTTGCATCGCCATCAATCGACCATCGTTGGAGCTCGAATCTCCATCGTGCTCTTGAGCAATGATCGAGGTTCATATAACCTCATCCCCTTATGACTTCCTTCATCCTTTACTTCTTGATTTCATCACCTTATTAAGACTCTAATAATCTCTTTAGTTGCACTAATGATCATTCTAGCAATTCCATTCAAAATCCCATCCATTTGATTCTATTCTTTTATCCAATTTTGAGCTGAAAGTCCCACATTTGAACCATCTTTTTGTTGCACAAGAACATTATTCAACTCAAGCTGATTCTACTAGAATCAAACTATACGATCCTTCTTGCAAGTCTATCAGGTGCTTGAGGCTACCGCAATTCAGCGTCTATATATTCTTCACATCATTTGAAGAGTACCCATGACCTGCATCTCCATGAGGCTTGGAACCCAAGTTCCAAACATGGGAACACTAGATGCATCTTCTTTGAATCTTCTTCTCGCAGTAGGCGAGCTCGAAGGAGGAGGCATCCCCTTCCGGCCCTACCTCTGACCTACTAGAGACGAGCAGCAGTACCTCCAGATGTTGCAATCGTTCAATTGCCATATGGAAGTATCCATCACCACTGATCTTCCCCAATTGGGGGAAGAACTTGAAGAACAACAGAAGTACAATTTACTGATGCGTGGTGCCAACCAATGCTCGTGATCATGCTGCACGTTCTAATCGCAGCCATCCAGATCCAATAGGTGGACTTTTTGCACATTTAGCCTAATAGAAGATCAATATCTCAGAATGTCTCCGTATGTGTTGTTATTTGCATTTACGTCCTCACGCAGGGGCCTAATTGAAAAAGATTTATTTATCTTACTTTCCAGTCCTTGACTAAGGACAAGATTGCAGAACTTTTCTTTTTCATTTGTAGTTGCACCCCTATACTCTGGACTAGATTTGGAAACTATCTAGACATTATTTTTCTAGGGTAGTTTCTCAACTACAATAGCAAGTCTTGTTGTGTTTTTCATGATTTTCCATCGCTTCATTGTTCTATTCTGATTTTTCGAAGATTGTCTTGATTTGAATTCTTTTCTTATGTGTCTTCGAGCCCATTACTCGGTTTTTCTCCTACAGTCTATTATATAATACCACATCTATTAAATTCCACATATCTACCACATAGTATATTTTTATGAAAAAAATATTTTCTCTTTATGAAAAATAAAAGAATCAAATCCTTTCTCTCCATTTTTATTTCAACTATATTAGAATAGTACACTACACTTTATTCCACCTATTATAGAGTATCACCACTTTTCATAAATTAATCATTTTTGAAAATAAAAAAATCACAAATAAAAATAAAATAAAAATTTGCAAAATTGAAAACCAATAAAAATGTAAAGACTAAAAACCACAAAACAACCTTTTCAAAAATAAATCACAAAATTCTTAATCTCGAAATCGGAGTATACTTCATGCCTTCTTGTGTTCGCCCCAGGGACACTTACATGGTTAATCTCAAGTGAAAAAGAGATTGAGAGAGAACTTTATTTTTTTATTCTTCTTTTATATTCTCTCTCTCTCTATTCGCTGAATTTTGTTTGAATGGCCGCTCTTCTCTTCGTGGGTTACTACAATATGACAACCTTCTTTTCTATTGAAATCACTACGAAGGGAGGAGCGCTCATCAGGGTAGCTTTTATATACTTATATATTTTGTTTTATTTTATTCTCTATTTTTTATTTTATTTCATAAAAGTTTAAACTGTTCTAACACTCTCTTTGTCTGACTTTATTGCGAGGATACGCGGAGCAAGGGCGGATTTTTTAGGAGACACGATGCACCCGAGCGAGGCAAAGGTCAGCGCATTCAGACCGAGCCGATATGAGAGATCTTCAAAACAGATTGAGAGATCAAGAGGAGTCGTGTAGCTTATAATAGTATAGATTTTTATTTCTTTTTATGATAGAGTGGCATTTATATTAATTGTAATAATAGACACTTTCAGACACTTAAACACTTTACAAGTCCATTTCATCAAGTGTTTGTTCACTCGGAAGACTCGATTGAATTTTATCTATTTTCATTGCTTCTATTTTTGTTCTCCCTATTTTTCTCATTACTTTCTTTTGTTTCTCGTGTTTTCTATTTTTCACTTTTTCTCTATTTTATGTCTTCGCTGATTGAGTCATCTAGACTTAGGTTTATTGCTCGATAACTAGGTCCCAATCCTTAATATCTTCAAGTACTTGTAGACTTCTGCGCTTGGACTTTAATATCAAATAAAGTAGTTCTTCCTGATTTTAGCAATTCTTGTCTAGGGTTATTTCTTTGATGCATCATATATCTTAGTTTAATTATATGTGTGGATCATTGTGCATGTAAAGTACTGGCGTAAGGAACACATCCCTTTCTCTAGCATATGCATTCATTATTTTATACACTTGGATTTTTTGATTCCGCCCTCCCCCCCCCCTTTTTCTTGTACTTGGAATAATTGAGACCCAGAAATTTCATTAGATGTTATTGAAAAATTTTCAAAAATTTTAAAAACCCATAAAATAAAACAAGGGGATTGCTAAATAAATTTCGACCCAAATAAAATTTGTAATGGACTTCATTATTTTGGGTTCATAAAGCCCTCATTGTATTTAGATACTTTCCAGGCTGAGTGTGGAACTACTCTTAAGGAATAGAGCCCAAATCCTAACATGAGTACTTCTTTGATTATCATATGGGTATATGAAATAATAACGCTTTTATCGGTGTGTGGGCGAGTAGGGATAAGTTCACTTGCGGACTTGGTATGAATTACTTTATTCATAGGGCTACTACAATGGTAGGACATTGTCTCATTGTGCCACATCCGAGAACCCTTTGGGGGATATATTTGATTCACTACATCAGCTTCCTCTATCTATTCTTTAGCTGAGTAGCAGGCCCAGAATTGGTATCAAGGACCTTGAAAAAAGTGAAAGCTAATGGTTACAAAAGTAATGGGGAGTACAAGATGCTTGTCTGGTAGTACTCACTTGCCTATTGGGGTAGCCCTAAGGACATAAGTTTGAAAGATTGCTTGATTACAACAAATAAAAACTGACAAGATAAACAGTTGAACCTTTACAACTTTACTGGTGTTGAGTTGGTGAATCTAGTTCCATTACGGTTTGTTTGGATCAATTTTAGGTCAAAGATCACAGTCCCGTACACTTGTGCATATTTGTCTTGTCTCTTTTCATTTCTCTTATTTCGCTTTGCTCATTTTGAGCTTTCTCCCATTTTTTTTCCTTCACTTTATTCCTCATTTCACTCTCTATTCCACTCCATCACATAGTTATTTTATTTCCATGATGTCACATATGGGATGGACTTGTTCGGATTCACCTACATCGATCCCTCATGTCGACATCTCCAATAATTTGGTTGATTCCAAAGAGATCGATTCGGACTTTTTTAGCCTCCCTCAAGATTTCATGTTTCTTTCATCAAATAATCGGGATCACTATTGTCCCAATTGTCTTCCATCGGAATGGAGATAGAACAATTTCCATCCTCATCTCCCACTCTAATAAAGTCCAGAAATGACCCTAATTCTGAACTCTTCTCTACATCTGGTGCATATTTCCAAAATGATCGGGGCTTCTTTCCAAATAAGAACCCAATTAAGATCTCACTTCGCCAGACTCAGAAATAGAGATGGCTCCTTAAAAAGGGAAGGGGAAACAATCTAATTAGAACGAGGTCAATGACCAGATGCTCACCTCCATACAGGCAATCCAGCAGTAGTTGACCAGGCAGGCAAACACTCAGGTCGTCTTCCAAGAAATTCTCATGTATATGAGGAGAGATCACGAAAACTGAAAAGGAGGAGAGAACTCACATGGAGGAGTTGAATTTCAGGAAGGTGAACACCATGGAGAAGAGGATCAGAGAAGAGAGGCACCGAAACCCACATTGAAGGAAACATATAATCCCAGTACAAGTCTAGTAATTGAGTGGATCCGCATCCCATAGATCCATAGACATTTTGAAGTCAAGCTGTAATCACTCAACCTATTGGCTATTTTTCATGGCAACACAAATGAAGAACCCTATATTCACTTGCAGCAGTTTGACTGCATATGTGGTACCATGCACTACCCCAACACATTCCATTGGAGGTAGTAAAGATGACTACCTTTTTCCTTTAACAATCAATATAAGGCTCTTTACTGGATAAATCATTTGGGAAAGGTAGCGATGACCTAGAAGGCATTGAAATTTTTCGTTCTACAAAAGTACTATCCCATAGGTCATCTCAATCAGATGAGAGCCCGGATTTTAAACTTCTCATAGTTGCCCCATGAGCATATTCAGGAGGCATGGGAACGCGTCAAAGATCTATATGAGAAGTACGCCAACCATGAAATCCCAAAGACCAGCCTGGTCTAGGACTTCTTCAATGTGTTGAATTAGAACAACCAAAATCTTCTAGATGCCATGTGTGGCGGATCTCATTTTAATAAGGATGAAGACGTGCTCTGGAAGATATTCGAGAAAATAATCGAAGATTCAGCTACATTATCTTCATCATGCATATTTCAGAAGCAACCGCATATCCTCCATAAATATGTCAATATGGCAGATTCACATGAAGATGATAGGTGTGAGACTTCCAACCTCAACATCATTGACAACCACTTGTCCAAACTAGATATAATTAAAAATTGATCACATGACCTGGAGAAATTATCTGTGCTTGAATAGACTATCAAGAACTTGGACAAGCTTACACATATCACCAAGCAACTAGAACTCCTAGTCATCATAATACATAATTGTTAGTCTACGTGCCAATCAGTTGAGACTCCTACCGAATGGCAACATCAGCAGTCAAGTATAGGGCAACCGTCGCCAGTACAACACATGTATTACGTGCATGCCCCCGACCAGGTACCTCAATAGCAACCGTAGTAGCAGATGGTTGTATACCAGCCCAAGTCCCAGCCATCCTTCATCGAGCCACTCTTCCCATCTCTACCCCATATTTAGGAGGTGAATGGTGTTTGGAGGAATGACACACAACTGACACATCCTGGAGGACATCATCAGGGTCAGTCATCGGTCGTATGCCCATTCCATCAAAACCATCATGGTGGAAGAAATGTCAACCACTAGCCTCAAAAACATAACTACTCTCCACATCATACACAAACCTGGATATAGAACATTTTTCAGCAGTCTACATATTTCCATTAAAATTATCAGCAATACCAGGTTGCTCACTCATATCAGTACTACCCTCCTCCTCGTGAAGGCTATGGGAAAAGAATTAAGTGCATCACGAAAGCGTGAAGATCACATACAATGCGATTGGGAGTGACTAGTCATACTACTTTCTTGGGGCATCAGAATTTAAAAAAAAATAAAAGATATGAAACCACATGATTCGAGAAAATTTCTCTAATCGTTTCTTCACAATCAAAAACAAGATATAGGAATACCTCTTGGAGTGTAGTGGCAACCGTTGTCTCTAAAGGAAGAGATCGCATGTCTCAAGTCGACCCAACGGAGGAGGCGCTTGCGAGCACATTGATGAGACGTGTGCTTCTCGCAATCCAAGGTGAAGATACAAACAATGAATCTCCTAATTTAATCTTTTGAAATCCAAATTCTTCTTCGCATGCAAGGAGCATCAAGGAAGACGGAGATCCACGAGCGATCGAAGCGGCGGCATGATAGTGTAGAGATGACGGTGATTCTCTCTAAGTCAAGGGGGTGGACAACCACTCTTGAGAGAGAGAGAGGGTGTGTGTGATGAGAATGAAAGAGAGAGCCTTGCATTTGTGTTGTGTGTAAAAGAAGAGCTAGGTTGCCTCTTCTTTTATTGTATTTTAGAAGTCCATGGATCACAATGCATGTGCAACACAAAATCAATGGTTGAGATTGATTTGTTTTTTTATTCAATAGACAAGATTTCCTTGCATAAAAATGCAACAAAAATTATTTTAAATTAAATTAAATATATTGAATTATCATCAACATAATTACATTTAACTAAATCAATTTGTGCATTGAAGGATATGGAAGGAGGCTAGCCACCATCCATATATGGAGGGTACGACCACCTTGAATTAGTCAAGGGTGGTCGTCCACCCTCTATTTAAGGAAGGTGGCTCCCTCTTCCAATTATGTGAAATGTTATATCTCACATATAGCAATAACTTTTTTTTGAAAATTAATTCACAAAAATATTTATAAAATATTTTGTGAATATTTCAATCATGCCATTTGAAAGATGTGAATCATATTCACATGTACAAAATAAAATATATATTGTATTTTCAATTACTTGTCCAATGTGAATCCAATTTACATCAAGATTTAGTTTGTAAATAATATTTACAATAAGATCCCTCTAATATATTACATATCGTATTTAGAATATATGTGAATAATATGGAAGTGTTATCCACATTATTCATATCCTCCATAATTAAATCATATTTATTTATGTTGGATCTTTATTCTCATGTATCTAAATAATATGAATCATATGTGTATTATTCATATAGATAATTCACATTTAGTTATTAATTTCCCCATGCTCAGATACATTATTCGACAATGGAATTATTCTTGAACTCTTTCAAGAATAATGTGCTTTCCATGTGGATACTTGGATATGAGGATAGGGTGATTGTATGTTCCACATATAGTGACTTGGATATTGAGTTCATATCTCAAATCCAGATCGCAGGGACCTCTCAGAGATGATTAATTAAATTAAAGATGTAAATCTAGTCTTCTCACTATATTTGAATCCTTTTCATATCAATGTCCAACATTTGGACTAAAATCAGATTACTTCTCTACTAAGAGGAGTTACTAAAATTCAAACATGTTTCATTACTCCCACGAAATGGAAGTGTCATGGTTATTCAATCATTTATGATCACATCACCCTTGAGTATTCCTAATACCCGTACATCTAGCATACTAGAAGACCTAGAATAAACCCAAAGTTTTAGACACTTTTAGACTGTCTTCTTCAGGGTTTTATCATTAAGTTTCTCATTCGGTCATTGGGAGTTGGTATAGATCATATGCTTTCCAAAAGCATATATCATACCTAAAATTTTTCTCATGTTTTTAAAGCAAGGCAACCATGCATGGGGAATTTGATTGATCCCAATACCTCATGGGTGAGCTTGTGCCTTTCAGTAGTGAACCTATATGTTCCTTTTGAGAGATCATATTACCCATATGCCCCCATATGCACACCAGCTCGCCCGTGTATAGACCTTGATTAGATCATCAACCTAACGATATGCAAAATGTACATATTCAGACATATAGTAATACATCTGTCTTCGGTCAGAGGATGCATGCATGTATAGTGACATTAGACGACTTATGTCTTGGTTATATCGATCTCATTAAGTTAACTCTTTAACCTAACTTATGTGACACCTCTAAATCTCTATTCCTATGCAGAGGACCTGCATCAAGAGAGCGGTCAGATAACAGCCTTTTGAGAAGGATTCCCATCTCCTTCTCAGGCTGGAGATCATTTCTTAACAAACATTTTATAGTGCTTCACGAGTCCACAATCTAACTTTTTTGATATCATCCAAGCACCAGCCTCTATGATTCAATTCAACAGTTGTATGACCATTAAGATGGACATGGTACATAACTCTAATTGTACTAAGGGACCTGTTATGAAAATTAGATATTCTTCATTCCAGATTAAGGAGTGAGTTGTAATAACATTTATTGCAAAATGTCTCACCAAGAGATCACATGTCCAACAATCTCCTACTATCCCAAAGAGCCATTTAATGGTCTAATCTGTAAATTCACACTCATGTGCTAATCATAAGATGTTTAGAAAAATAGCTTTATAGACTGACTAGGCACTCTGTTCTTAAGAAACTGTACCAAGTTCTTTTGCAGACTTGCATATCCCCTAGTAACAGTGCTCACATCTAATGCAAACTTTGTATCTTATGCAACCACTGCTCAATCTGTTAAAGTAGTTATTGTGCATTTGTCTATATAACTTGATAATTATTATAACTAGTAAGTTCTAACTTTATTCCTGGAGATCTTTATCTCCTCAGATTAAGGCATTGTATTAAGTCTGACACGGTATCTATAGGTGAGACATTTTAGATCACTATCTATAAAGTCTTAATTTCTTAAAGAAGCACAGTCAAATAATTATTAAGAGATGATCTCCAGTTTGAGTAGGAGATGGCAATCCTTTCAATTTTGGCTAATATATGACCGACCTCTTGATGCAGGTCCTCCGCATAGGAATAGAGATTCAGAGATGTCAGATAAGTTAGGTCAAAGAGTTGACTTAGTGAGATCGAGATAACCAAGTCCTATGACGTATACTGTCATGATATAGGCATGCATCCTCTGACCGGAGACAGATGTATTACTATATGTCTAAGTATGTATATTTGGCAGATCGATAGGTTGATGGCATGATCAAGGTCTATACACCGGTGAGTTAGTATTCATACAATGGCATATGAGTAATACGATCTCTCAAAGGGATCATACAGGTTCACTTGTGAAATGGAAGACATGAGCTCACTCATGAGGCATTGGGACTGATCAAATTCCATGAATGGTCATCTTGATTTGGAAGCATGACAATAATTTATAGGTATGATATATGCTTTTGGAAAGCATATGATCAATATCAACTCCCAATGACCAAATGAGAAATTTAATGATAAAACCCTAAAGATGACAGCGTAAATTAATTAATATCTTCGGGTTTATTCTAGACCTATCCGTATGCAGGATGTACATGTATTAGGAATACCTGAGGGTGATGTGATCATAACTATTGTATAACCATGATGCTTCCATTCCGAGTGCATGTCTGGATTTTAGTGACTCCTCTTATTAGAGAAGTGAATTAATCTTAGTCCAAATGTTGGACATTGATTTGAATGAGATTTAGAAGCAATGAGAAGATTAGATCTACAACCTTGATTTAATCAATCATCTATGAGAGGTCTCTGAGATCTGGATTTTGAGATGTGATCTCAATATCAAAGTCACTATATGTGGAACGTACAATCACCATGTCCTTATCTCCAAGTATCCCTAGAGAAAGCGCATTATTCTTGAAAGAGTTCAAGAATAATTCCATTGATGAATTATGTATCTTAGCATTGAGAAATTAATAATTAAATGTGATTTAATTATCACTAATAATGTTAATATGTTTCATGTTATTTATATGCATGAGAATAATGATCCAATATTATTACATATGATTTAATTATCAAGGATAAGAATAATATGGGCAGCACTATCCATATTATTTATATATATTATAAATGTGATTTTTAATATATTAGAGAGAGCTAATTATAAATAGAATTTACGATTTAATTGTTGATGTGAATGGAATTCACATTAGGTAATTAATTGATAATACATCTTACATGTTATTTTGGGTATATGAATATGCTTCATATTTTTTCAATGGCATGATTGGAATATTCACAAATTAATTGGGAATTATTTTTGTGAATATATTTGCAATAAAAGTTGTTGCAAATATATAGAGGATTATGTGAGATATAAAATCCCACATAAATTAAAGGATGAGCCACCCTCCATATATGGAGGGTGGAGGACCACCCTTGACTTGATCAAGAGTGGTTGTCCCCCCTATATTTAGTAAGTGGACTCATTCTTCATCCTCTCATCCAAATTGATTTAATTAAATTAAAGTATGTCTATGATACTTCAATATATATTTAATTTAAATTAAATTAATTATTGTTTCTTCTTATACAATAAAAATCATGTCCATTGAATAGAAACACAAATCAATCTCAACCATTGATTTTGTGTTTCACATGGATTGTGATCCATTGACTCCCAAAATACTATAAAAGAAGAGGCAACCCTAGCCATTCTTTTACAAAACAGTTGAATAACCTCTCTTGTTCTCATACTACACCTCCCATCTCTCTCTCTCTCTTAGTGGTCGTCTAGTTTGTACCCTAGAGAGAATCGTCATTGTCGCTACGTCGTCGTGTCGCTTCTTCGATCGCTTGTGGATCTCTGTCTCCTTAGGTGTGCCTCACTCGTGAAGAAGACATTTGATCTCGTGTGATGATAAAAGGAGATCCATTTTTGGATCATCGGCTTGGATTGCGAGGAGTACGCATCTCATCAACACGCTCGCAAGTGTCTCCTCCGTCGGATTGGACTTGAGACAGGAGGTCTCTTGCTTTAGAGACTTGATTGTAACCACGCTTCAATAGGTAATCCTAAATCTTACTTGTGGTTAGATGAAATGATCCAAGAAGTGTTCTCGGATCATATGGTTTCATCTCTTTAAATGTTTAAATTATGCTGCATCGAGCAACAAGTGTGACTAGTCGCTCTGATCACATACGTTGCAATCTTCATGCTTATGTGATGTGCTTAAGGATCCTTACATATCCTTAAAGTGGTATAAGGGCCTTAGTTGTCATCTTGGATATGATCCAAAACCCTAGGTGATCTAGGTTTAAGTTTCGGATGCATGGGAATCATTGTTTTTACATTGGATGCAAGATTCGAATCGATTTTTAGCTTAATTAAAAACCTAATATTTTGTGCACTATTTGGATGTGTTTTTTGATTATTAAAATGTATTTAGAATATCTAATTATGTCCCAAAAATAGTAACCTATAATTGGTAAAGTGTATGAAAATAATTCAAAGAGTTCCCTCCATAAAAATTTATTTTGCATGAATTGAGGGATATGTAAGAAAATTAATTTTACTTATTGTTTCCCTCATGAAATATGAAATAAACACTTGGAATAAGTCGATAATCAAACCAGAAAACCTCTCAAATTTATGTCGCCTGATTTTGACTTCATTTGCCCTAGATATTCCATATTTAGTGGAGATGGGTCAGAAAATGATTAGATCGTCAAATCTCTTTACTTAATGTGTTTATAATTCAATGGAAATCATGAAAATTATGAATTTATATTGATTAAATATTATTTCTAATAATTACAAAAATAATTGATTAATCATCACAGGACATTAATGAATATTTCATGGAAACCCTAGTTTATCCTACAATAGTTATAGGACAATCTCTGCATGCAAAACATTGGTACTTGAATAGGATTGGGAATTTGTTTAGCAAATCTCCTTATAATATTAATCAAAATGGTTTTGATTGAAAAATCGAATATCATCTCAAATACAAAATTATCAAATCATATTATCCTGACCATAGGCGGATATGGTGTCTAGGCGGGGATCATTGGGGTAGCAGTTTGCTTCGTGAGTAGTCTGTCCCACATCCTGTGCGTACTGGGCATGACAACGAATACGGAAAGGATACTGCTTGAAGAGATTTTGATGTCTTTTTCTAATTATTAAAATTTGAATAATATGTATTTTGATATTATACAATCCTTTAAGTAACAATCAAGATTGCTTGTTGGTTGATTGAATTGGATTGATAATTGATTTAATATCATTAAATAAATTATATCCAATTAAAACACTCTATTATGAATAGAGTAGTATTACCCTTGGAAGAATTAATTATGTGAATATGATTCATAATAATTAATTAAATGTTTAAAAATCATAGGGAGGATCACATAAGTGACATCCACGTTCTCCCGTCAAGACGAAGGGTTCTGTCGCCATTGGTTGTATGTAGGTGATGCATGTCCGAAGTGACAGCTCCTACATACAAGCGCACATGGATCGGGGTCTTTGCTTCTCAAAAGAGTAAGTCCATATGCGTAGTGACCACAATATCAGTTCCTCATATTATTGGGGTTATATTGGATTGCGCATAACGAGTTCTAATCATGTTGATGGTTGGTTCAAATAACGATGGGTTAACATCGTCTTAGGGGTGGTGGGCCCGGGTCTTACAGACCAAATTGAGAAATAGAAGTTGGACTTGCAAGGCAGGATGAGTTCTCACTTCTTTTTTGTCTCAGTTACAAGTTCTCATATTATTGGGATGTAACAAAGGTAAGAAAGGAGATCCCAGATCTTTCTTGAGATATACTGGTAAGTATGTCTCTTTCTTTGAAAGTGAATAAGGGAATGAACTTTCAGAGTTGACAAGGAAAGACAACTTTGATATAAAATCCTAAATCAAAGTAAAAATATGTATTTATGCAAATATTTCTTGTTTCAGATAATCTACATTGAACCTACTCAAAACTATACTCAATAATAACCAGTAAAATATCATGGATCTGATCAAGATATTGTACTTGCAGTTGGATACATAATGTGTGTGGTTGCAATTTGCAAATTTCCTCATAATAATGAGGAATGACAATTAAAAAGATAATAGTACAACAACATTATGTTTGTATGTCTCTATAGTCTTGATATCTCATCGAATGTGCTTTGGAAGTATCATGTCTATGATGACCGTAATTGCCAAAAATCCTTATAAAATCTATGAAGATGTTTTGGCATACGTATGTGCTCTCGATGTTTAATCATGAAAAACACGATTCACTGCATTATGCAGAATGGTGGCTCGATAAGAGATGATGTACTCAAAATATGTGAGTACCTACCTGAACCAAAGCCTTTAAGAGTTATTATTAATGTAGATATCATGAGTGTCATCATTCTATTATCTATTATCTAGTCTTTCATGAAGCTACATAATATTCATAGTGTATGAATTGAATGAAGCATGTATAAATGTTGAAATACTCTTATATTGAAATCTTTTGAATACAACATAAGAGATCCTTTGTCTTAAGCAATGGTTGTTTATAGATGAAGGGAGCACAATGGAAGCACGGGCGTGGCCCAAGTGAGAAGGAAAGTCAAAATAGTTGATTGTACTTCTATAATTTCTACACGTATGACATCCAAAGAGTTGGATGAATGTTAATATTGCAACAAGCAAAAGTAATGATGGTGTGACTATCTAGACTATCTAACATCCTTAGAGAAGGACTCTACTAGTAAATAAACATATTATATATCTACATATAATCGTTGAAATTGACTTGCTTATTATATAAGATCAAAGTCTAAAAATGGCATCTGATTCTTCTAATAACACTTGCAATTGGTTGCATATGTTTTAGAAGACCAGAAAATTTGATCTTAAGGTTTAATAGTCATTCACATGGATGTTTATGCAATTGTTGCAACAATCTCCATTAGATAGATAGACTGCATATTTTGAGTGGGAGATCACTTAGTCTTAGATAATGTCTCTATGACCTAGATATTATAATACATTCATTGTTTATTTCTAAATGTTGGAAATGAACATGCATTCTGGAATTGACCTATCATAAAATGTTAAGATGGATATATTTCATATTGTAATCTAATATCTAGAGGACCCTACTAATTAGAAAATTAACAAATTGTTTATTAACATTTCTAAATAATGAAAAGTAAACCTTAAAAGATCGATAAGAGGATGAAGATCATTTGACAATGATCTGGCATCAAGCATTGGACATATGTCTGTTGATGAGATCAATAGACTAGTAAGATATGAAACTTCAGACTGTCTAAAATGTCAAATCTTACATATTTGTGAATATTGTATTCAAAGTAAAATTATCCAATACACTCTTCTCTAAGAATGGTGTTAAATGCCAAGGTATTCATGTTCTCAAACATATTGATGTATGTGGATCATCAATATCAAAAGAAACATTAATTATATGTGATATCTGTTAATGCTTTTGTGGTATGAGATTTCTTCCCTTCACCTTAGAAACCTTTGAAATGTTCAAAGATTTTACTTTTTTGGTTTAGAACCAAAGTAAGATGAAATGGATTTGATCTATTCAAGGCAGCAAGTACCTATTAGATTAATTTAAGAAATACCATATAGAGAAGGGAATATCATTCATGTCTCACTCCTCCTAATACACCTAAACTCAATAGAGTTGTAGAGAGATGCAATTGGATCATGTGTGACATAATTTAATCAATGATGAATATTAGCATCATTACCTCTTAGTTTCCGAGTATATACATAGTACAGACTACAATATATATCCTTAATAAGATTCCATGCAAATCTAAATTCAAAAACCCTCATAAGCTATGGTTTGGAACCTAGTCTTATGTTGGACCTTGATGATTTAAGGTTGCTTGGTCTATAACCTTATCATGGATGCAAGTAGCTGGAATTTAACACTTGATAGTGCTACTTCATGAGGAAAATAAAGGATGGTATTGGATACCTACTCTATGACCTTGAGATTCTTAAAGGATTTCATCTCAAAGAATATGATTCTAAGACGATGACTTTCTTGAGAATGAATATAAGAATGAAGTAAAGGAACTCATTGAATCTTGAGAAGATAATGAGGCCCCTGAAATTGGAAAGTAAAAGGAAATTAAAGATGAAATATTCATACCTCTTCAAATTAGTTCGAGGGTGGTGAGACCATCTTAAGGGTATGAATTCCATGTGTTACTTAAGTCTAACAGTGATCTGTCTTCACATGATGAAGCTTCTAAGGATCATAACATGGAGAGATGGATGTTAACAATAAAGTCTAAAGTAGACTTCATATACAAGTGTTGTATATGGACCTCAAGGATCCACCTATAAGGGTAAATCCTGTTAGGTGTAAATAGATCTTCAAGAAAAGAAGGGAACTTAATGAGAAGGTAGAGAACTTTAAAGCACGGATCATATCCACAAGATACACACGAACAGAAGACGTCGCTTGTGATGAGACTTGGTTTCATTGACCATCCTTAAAACCATCAGAATATTGCTAACTATAGCTACACAACTTGACTTTAACATCTACAAGATGGATATCAAGATTGCATTCCTCTATGAATACCTCTCCAAGGATATTCATATGAAGTGGTCCCATGACTTCATGGATGATAAATGAAAGGTGTGCAAGCCTAAGGATTCCATCTATGGACTCAAATAAGCTTCTTGTAGTTGGAACACTAGATTTGATGAAATTGTAAATGTTATGATTTCAGATTGAAACTTGATGAACCATGTGAAGCTTAGTGGCAGTGCCATTGCGTTCATCGTGATAAATGTAGATAATATCATAATTGTTTGGAATGATATGAGGATGATAATAAGTGTTTTATGATCTTATTATTCCATACCTTGAGATATGATCTCAAGGATACCTCTTAGATCTTAGTTCTGAAGTTGTTCAGAAGCAAAGATAAGAGGGTATTGGAACCGTCACCTTAGTAGTACACCTTGGACATATTCCAATTTTGGGAAAAACTCCAAGGAAGGCTTCCTTCCCTTAAGATATGGTACTGACCTTACATAAGGGATAGCACCTAAAAGAGTTGAGGAAGTAAATGATACAACTACTTGCCATTGCGCAACAATTATGAGAATCCTAGTGCATGCTAGATGTGTACAAGTTAAATATCTACCGTGTAGTAGGAGTAGTAAACTGTTACTAATCCTACTATGGAGATAAAATACTTGATTGTAGTAATAACAATATCTTCAAAGATGATAATACTCTTGAGATAGTGATCTCAAAGTCTTATCTTCAAGAGCTTAAGACTTTATAGATAGTGATCTAAAAGGTCTTAACTCCATATGCCTTATAAGACTTAAGACTATAAGACTAGGTCTTAGTCTTAGGAGATAGAGATCTCAAGGAAAAAGGGCATTCTGATACGGATAATAGAAATTACATACTGGAAATAATAATTATTGAGTTGTAGTGTCAATGACACTATAACTGCTTCAACAAAATTAAGTATTGGTTGCATAAGATGCAACATTCACATTGGATGCGGGCATTGTTACTGGGAAATATGAAAGTACCTTAAAAAGATTTGGCATATTCTCTCAGGAACAGAGTGATTAGTCATCTTACCTAGTTATTTTTCTAAATAGCTTATGATTAGAACATGGGTATGGGTTTAAATATTAGCTATTAATGGATCTTTGGGCTAGTGGGGGATTGTTGGAAATGTGAGCCCACGGTGAGCCATTATGCAATAAATGTTATTGCAAATTCATTCCCTGATCAAAATGAAGAATAATTAATTTGTGTAATAGGTCCCTTAATACAATTAGGGTTATGTACCATGGCTTTCTTAATGATCATACAATTGTTGATTCGATTGTTGATTCATACAGGTTGGTGCTTGGATGAATATCCGAAGAGTTAGATTGAGGACACATCAAGCATCATTAAATATTTATTAAGAGATGATCTCTAGCCTGAGTAGGAGATGGCAATCCTTTCTCTTTTGGCTGATATCTGACTGACCTCTTAATGCAGATCCTCTGCACATGAATAGAGATTCTGAGGTGTCAAATAAGTTAGGTCAAAGAGTTGACTTAGCGAGATCGAGATAGCCAAGTCCTATGTCGTATATTGTCATGATATAGGCATTCATCCTCTTACTGGATACAGATGTATTACAATATGTCTAAGTATGTATATTTGGTAGACCGATAGGTTGATGGCCAAATCAAGGTCTGTACACCGGCGAGCTGGTATGCATACAAGGGCATATGACTAATACAATCTCTCAAAGGGATCATACAGGTTCACTTGTGAACCAATAGACATGAGCTCACTCATGAGGTATTGGGACCGATCCAATTCCATACATGGTCTTTTTGCTTTGGAAGCATGATAAGAATTTGTTGGTATGATATATGCTTTTGGAAATCATATGCCAATACCAAATCCAATGACCAAATGAGATACTTAATAATAAAACCATAAAGATGATAGCGTAAATTGATCTATATCTTTGGGTTTATTCTAGGCCTTCCAGTATATAGGATGTACATGTATTATGAATACTTGAGGGTGACGGGATCATTAACGATGGTATAACCATGGCACTTCCGTTCCGAGGGAGTGACGAAACAGGTCTAGATTTTAGTGACACCTCTTATTAGAGAAGTGATCTGATCTTAGTCCAAATATTGGACATTGATCTGAATGAGATTCAGATGCAATAAGAAGATTAGATCTACGGCTTGATCTCATCAAGCATTTATGAGAGGTCCTCGAGATCTAGATTTTGAAATGTGATCTAAATATCAGTCACTATACATGGAACGTATAACCGCCATGTCCTTATCTCCAAGTATCAGCGGAGAAAACGCATTATTCTTTAAAGAGTTCAAGAATAATTCTATTGATGAATTATGTATATGAGCACTAAGAAATTGATAATTAAATGGGATTTTATTATCCTGAATAATGTGAATATGATTCATATGTTAGATGCATGACAATGATGATCCATGATAATTAAATATGATTTAATTATCCAGGATGTGAATAATATGGATAGCAATATCCATATTATTTATATATATATTATAAATGTGATTTGTAATATTTTAGAGAGAACTAATTGTAAATAGTATTTATGAATTAATTTTTATGTGAATTACATTCGCATTAGATAAGTAATTGAGAATACAGTTTACATGTTATTTTGGGTATATGAATATGATTCATATTTTTTTTCAATGGCATGATTTTGAATATTCACAAATTAATTTGGAATTAGTTTTGTGAATATATTTGCAGTAGAAGATGTTGCAAATATATAGACGATTATGTGAGATATAAAATCCCACATAAATTAAATAGATGAGCAACCTTCCATATATGGAGGGTCGATGGCCACCCATGACTTGATCAAGAGTGGATGTCCCCCCTATATTCAGGAAGTGGACTTATTCTTCATCCACTTAACTAAATTATTAAATTAAATTATGTTGATGATAATTCAATATATATTTAAATTAAATTAATGATTATTGTATTTTGATACAACAAAAATCATGGCCATTGAATAGAAACACAAATCAATCTCAACCATTGATTTTGTGTTTCACATGGATTGTGATCTATGGACTCCGAAAATACTATAAAAGAAGAGGCAACACTAGCTCTTCTTTTACACAACAAATGAATAACCTCTTTCTCTCATTCTCATACTGCATGACCCATCTCTATCTATTAGTGTCCTTCCACTTTGTGCCCTAGAGAGAATCGTCGTCGTTGCCACGTCGTCGTGTCATCACTTCGACCGCTCGTGGATCTTTGTCTCCTTCGGTGTGTCTCGCTCGTTAAGAAGACAGCGGATCTCGTGTGATGAGATCAAGATATTCATCGCATGGATCATAAACTTGGATTGCAAGGAGTACGTATCCCATCAACGCGCTCGCAAGCGTCTCCTCCGTCGAATCAAACTTGAGATCGACGGTCTCTTGCTTTAGAGACATGATCGCAACCACACTTCAAGAGGTAATCCTACATCTTACTTGTGGTTAGATGAAATGGTCCGAGAAGCATTATTAGACCTTGTGGTTTCATCACATTAAATTTTTAAATTCCGATGCATTGAGAAACTAGTACGACTAGTCGCTTTGATCGCATACGATGAGATCTTCAGGATTCTGTGATGCGCTTAAGGATCTTTTCATATCATTTACATGTAGATTTGGTATTCACATCCTCAACCCTTTGAGTTGTTATCCCTTTAGATAGGTCAGTAGCACATCTTAAGCGAAAGAAGCTTTCCTTGGAGTTCTCTAGAAGATGGAATATGTCCAAGGTGTACCACTAATGTGATGGTCCCAATGCTTTATTCTCCTTGCTTCTGAACAAATTCAGAAGTAACATATAAGAGGCATCCATGATATATTTTGTATCAAGGTATGAAACAAGTAGATCATAAAACACTTATTATAATACGTATATCGTTCCAAATTATTAGGATTTTTTTGTCTTCATTTAGAACAATGAACAGAATGACACTCTCACTAAGCTTCACATGATTCATCAAGATTCTATCTAAAATCATAACAATTATAACTTCATCAAATCTAATGTTCCAACTACAAGAAGCTTATTTGAGTCCATAGATGGAGTTATACACCTTGCATTGTCCAGCAATGAAGCCATGGGGCTACTTCATATGAATATCCTCATTGAAGTATTCTTAAGGAATGCAATCTTAACTTCCACTACTTCATATGAGTATCCACATTGAAGTATTCATTAAGGAATGCAATCTTGACTTCCATCTTCCATATGTCATAGTCAAGTTGTGTAGCCACAATTAGCAATATTTTGATGGGTTTAAGCATGGTCATTAGAAAGCAAGCCTCATCACAAGCGATGTCTTCTTTCTGTGTGTAGCTCATGGCTACAAGCCGTGCTTTGAAGGTCTCTACCTTCTCATCAGGTTCCTTCTTTATCTTTAAGACCCATTTACACCTAATGGGTTTGACCCTTATAGGTTGATCTTTGAGGGTCCATCACAACACTTCTTTATGAAGTCTACTTTAGATTAGACTTTATAACTATCAATTATCTTTCCATGTTATGATCTACAGAAGCTTCATCATATGAAGTTCGATCATTATCAGATTTCTCCGACACATGGAATCCATACCCTCTAGGTGGTCCTACCACCCTTAAATTGATTTGAAGTGGTATGAGTGTTTCATCATTAATTTTCCTTTTAGTTTCCGATTCTAGGAGCATCATTATCCTCTCAGGATTCAATGAGTCCCTTTACTTCATTCTTATCTTGATTCTCAAGAAAGTCATCTCTTATAATATATTCTTAGATATGAACTTTTTAAGAATCTCAAGGTCATAAAGTAGGTATCAAATACCATCCTTTTAGCACTCTCAAGTGCAAGATTTCATCTTTCTTGCATCCATGTTATAGTACATACCAAGAAACCCTTAAATCCTCCAATGTTTGATGCCGAGCTTTGTTCCAAACCTAGTTGACAAGGAGTTTTGGGTTCATATTTGCGAATATATTAAGGATATATATATATATATATATTGCAGTCTCTACTACATATATACATGAAAACTAAGAGGTAATTATGCTAAGATTCATCATTGATCAAATCTTGTCACACATGATCTAATTGCATCTCCCTACAACTCCATTGAACTGAGGTTTAATAGGTACTGGCTACCTAGATTAGATTAAATTCATTTCATCTTCCTTATAACTTTGGTTCTCAACCAAATTATGAAATATTTGAGCATTTCGAAGTTTTCTAATGGGTAAAGGAAGAAATCTCATACCATGAATAATCATTAATAGATATCACATATCATTAATGTTCATTATGGTATACAGGGTCCACATACATCAATATGTATGAGGTCTTGAATACCTCATCATCTTACATCGTTCTCAGAGAAGGGTGCATCAAACATTTTAACTTTGAATACAATATTCACAACTATGTAAGATTTGAACTTCAGACAATCTAAAGTTCCATCTCTTACGAGTCTATTGATCTTATCAATAGACATATATCCAAGGCTTGATGTCAGATCATTGTCAAATGATCTTCATCTTCCTATTGATCATTTAAGGTTTTAAATTTTTAGTATTAGAAATGTTAATGAACCATTCATTAATATTATAATTTAGTAGAGTCATATAGATGTTGGAATACTATCTGAAATATATCCATTACAACTCTTTATGATAGGTCTATTCCAGAATGTATGTCCATTTCTAACAAGTTCAGAAATAAACAATGAATGTATTCTAATATCTAGGGCATAGAGACATTCTTTAAGATGGATGACACTCCCACTAAAAATATGTAGTCTTTCTATCCAATAGAGATTGTTGCAACCATTACATCAACTCCCATGTAGATGACTGTTTAACCTTAAGATCAAATTTTCTAATCTTCTAAAACATATGTAATCAATCGCAAGTGTTATTGGAAGAAGATAAATTTATTGGAATTTATTTGTATCTAATAAGTAAGTAAATTTCAATCATGATATGTAGATGTAGAATGTCCTGATGCACTATCTGAGTCCTTCTCCAAGGATGTCATATAGTCTAGATAGTCATACTATCAATACATCGGCTTGTTGCAGTCTTGGCATTCATCCAACTCTTTTAATGTCATATATATGGAAGTCACAAAAGTATAGTCAACTCTTTGACTCTCCTTCTGTCATGGGTCAGATCCATGCTTCCACTGTGTTCCCATAACACTTAAACAACCACTGCTTAAGGCAAAGGATTTCTTAGTTGAACATATCCTCATGGGACTTCAATGTAAGAGTATTTTTTAAATTTATACTTGCTTCATCTTATTCATACAATATGAATAATATGATGCATCATGAAAGACTTAAGTAGAGATAGCGAAATGATGGCATTCATCATATCCACACTCATCTTCACTTAAAAAGAACTTGGTTCAAGCAAGTACTCAAATATTTTTGAGTGCATCATCTCTTAACGAGCCACCATTATACATAATGTAGTGAACCATGCCATTCATGATTAAATGTTGAGAGCACATATGTTTGCCAAAACATCTTCTTCGGCTTTTAAGAATAATCTTGACAATTATGATCATCACTGACATGTTACTTCCAAATCCAACTCGATTAGAGATCAAGACTTTAGAGACACACAAACCAAAGGTTGTTTTCCTATTATCTATTTAATTATCATTCCTCATTATTGTGAGGAAACTTGCACATTGCAATCACATGCATTATGTATCCAACTGCAAGCACTACATCTTGATCATTGATCTAATCCATGATATTATATTGGTTATGACTGAGTATAGGTTTGAGTGGATTTAATGAAGGTTATCTAAAATAAGATAATTTGCATGAATATAGTTTACTTTGATTAAGGATATCAATGTTTTAAATCAAATTTGTCTTGCCTTTTAAATTATGAAAGTTCATTCTCTTATTCACTTTTAGAGCAAGAGATATATTTATGGATATATCTCTAGCAAGAGCTAGGATATCCTTTTTACCTTTGTTACATCCCAATAATATGAGAAACTACAATTCGGATATAAAGAATAGGAACTCATTCTGCCTTGCAAGTCCAACTTGCATTTCCGAATTCGATCTTTAACACCCCGTCCCACCACCCCTCAGGCGATGTTGACTCGTTGTTAATTGATCAACTGTCAACAGTATTAGAACTCGCTATGCGTAGTCCAATATCACCCCAATAATATGAGGAACCTATACTATGGTCATTACGCATACGGACTTACTCTTTCAAGAAGCAAAGAGCCTGATCCATGTGTGCTTATATGCAGGAGTTGTCACTTTGGACATGTGTCTCCTACATACAATCCATGGCGATGTAATCCTTCACCATGACGAGAGACCATGGATGTCATTTATATGATCCTCCATATCACATTCAAATTTTAATTAATTATTATGAATCATATTCACATAATTAATTCTTCCAAGGTTATTACAATTCTATTCATAATAGAGTGTTTATTTTAAGGATATAATTAATTAAATAATATAAGTTAACATCTCTTCATCTGCAAAGAATTCTCGACGTGAAAACACAGAGACAAAGGGCTGATCTTTGAATAGGAAAAAGATTGGATCCGCAGGGTCCCAAATGAATTGGCTTATTCGAAAAAAGCCTTGTTCTTTGGAAGATCTATCTCGTGTTTGGTACTGCATTGTTCCACTCTGCAAGAACTCCGAATCATTATCAATCCAATTCAATCAATCAACAAATATTTAAAGTTTGTTTGATATTACTATATAGTATACACCCTCAAATACATATTATTTTATATTTTAATAATTAGAATACAACTTTACTTACTCATATTATTCTTTCATTAAAAATGTATGTGGCCAGTACACTTGAGGTACGTTGGGAGGGAGCATTTCTTTGACATTCAAGGTGCTAATTAAGAAACCAAGCCAACAAACTGAGACTAGACACCTTCACCGTTTCGATTGAGAACAACACAAAATAATGCAAATGTACTTGTGGATTTATCGATCAACTTTGATGACCGGCATTATACTATATAGTAATAGCTCAGAAATATAAGGCATCATAAATATTTTTTAGATCCTAAATTTTAGGCATATCAAGCAATCTTGTTTTGCATGTAGAAGTTGTCCTACAACTATTGTAAGATAAACTAGGATTTTCATGAAACATACATTCAATGGCCATTGATGTTTTATCAATTAATTTCATAAAAAAACTAAACAACAATTTTAATTATGGTAAATTCATAATTTCCATGATTTTCATTGAAGGATAAATGTATTAAGCAAGGATATGTGATGATCCAATCATCACCCGACCCATCTCCACTAAATATGGAATATCTAGGCTAAACGGAGTCAGAATCGCATGAAATACATTCGAGTGGTTTTCTTTTTTTATTCTATATTTAAACCAAGTTTCATTTCATGTTTCATGATGGAAAAATAGTAAGCAAAATTTAATTTCTTACATATTCATGAATACATGCAAAAATAATTTCCTAGCGGGAACTCTTCGAATTTTCATTCATGCACTTTTAGTGACAACAATTGCCTATTATCTTGGAGACATATTTAGACATTCTAAATAAATTTTAATAATAAAAAATACATCCAAAAAGTGCACAAATAGGTGGTTTTTATGTTAGTGAGAAATCGATTCAAAACTTACATCTCATGTAAAACAACGAGTCCCTGCGCATCTGATATATAAAACCTTATTCATCTAGGATTTTGGATCATGTCTAGGACCTTGACCAAGGCTCTGATACCACTTTATGTCTATGATACAATCTTTAAGTGCATCTAGTATGATCGGGAACAGAAAGTCATACTAGTTGCTCAGGGTAGCGGATTTAAAAAAAATAAAAGAGATGAAACTAAGTGATTTGAGAACATTTCTTTAATAGTTTCAGCATAACCACAAAAAAGATATAGGAATACCTCTTGAAGCATGGTTACGATCGATGTCTTTAAAGGAAGAGTGCATGTTTCAAGTCCGACCCGAAGGAGGAGACGCTTGTAAGCATGTTGATGAGGCGCATGCTTCTCGCAATCCAAGATGAAGTCCAAGCAATGGATCTCCTGATTTCGTCTCTCAAAATCCGAAGTCTTCTTCATGTGTAAGGAGCATCGAGGAAGACAGAGATCCCAAGCGTTCGAAGCAGCGGCACGACGGTGTAGCACCTGACGACAATTCTCTCTAAGTCAAGGGGGTGGACGGCCACTCTTAAGAGAGAGGGAGAGATGTAATGAGAATGATTGAGAAAGAGAAATACCATGCAATTGTGTTGTGTGTAAAATAAGAGCTAGGATTGCCTCTTCTTTTATAGTATTTTGAAGCCCATGGATCACAATTCATTTGCAATACAAAATCAGTGGTTGAGATTGATTTGTTTTCTTATCCAATGGCCATGATATTGTTGCATAAAAATGCAACAATAATTACTTTAGATTAAATTAAATATATTGAATTATCATCAACATAATTAAATTTAACTAAATCAATTTGCATTAAAGGATAAGGATGGAGGCTAGTCACCTTTGACATATGGAGGGACATTTGATAACAGGGTAGTTATCGAGGGTCTAGAAATCTCACAAGACGAGAGATCCAGTCGATGTGTTGACCCCTCAATAAACCTCAGTTACTAAACAGATAATCCAAAATATGAATAAAGCAATAAATATAAAATATGTGGAGCTAAAATTTATTATAACTCTACAACAATGTGTATAGCGTTTAGGTATGTGTAGAGGTCGAACATAGAGAGCAAACGGTAGAAGGAGGCAAAATACAATGCTCAAAACTTGTCTTTTATCTCTCGTCCAATTTATTGTTTTTGTGGGTTGTTAATTTTATATTATTATTTTCTTTTTTTTTATTTTTATATTTTCAAACATTACATTTTCTTTTTTATTTAATCATTATTATTATTTTCTTTTTATAAATAATATAACATATGCAAGGCTTATTATATATTAAATAAATAGAAGTATATTTATAAATACTAATAAATATAGATAAAAATTAGAAAATAAATTGTTTTTGGGTATTTTTATATTTATCTAAGTTTTTGTTATTTTCTAGGAATTTTTTCTAATTTTTATGCATTTTTAAAATTCAAAATTATACCCAAATAAGTGATTACTTAATTACTCGAAATTGATTTGGGTTTTAAAATAGTAAATAAATCCCAAAATTGGCCAATCAATTTAAATACATAAATATATATAAATAAAATTATAAAACAAAAAAATTTGGATATTTTAAGAATTTTTAGAATTTTTATAAAGGATTTTTGGGGTTTTTAGATTTTTAGGGTTTTTATTCTTCCATTTTTAGTGATTTTTGGTCTGTAAGTAAAATAGGATAAAATATACTATATATAATTTTTTATAATTTTTAGACATGTTTTTATATTTTTTGGTATTTTCTAAGTTAAACAGGGAAGAAATATGCTCTATTAGATTTTTAATAAATGGATTAAATGCAAAAAATGCAAATTAAAAATATGGGCGTGAAACTACATGGCATGAAGCATTTAATACTATTTTTGTATTTTTAAGAGCATATTAACTATTTTTAATAAGTAGAGAAAATCTACAAAAATATATGTTCTGGAAGGGGCATAAATGCAATAAAAATAAAGTCTAGGGGGCTCAGTGCAATTTTGCCAACATAAAACAACCTTTATTTTATTTTGTTGAACTATTTAATAAATACAAAATCTACCAAGGGTATATGAGCAAAATACCCAGCTCATGTGGAACGACACGTGAGCTGAGCTGGACTGGACCTAATTGTAACTACAAAAAATTCAGGGTCCTATTTGCAAAATATACAAATTATTTATAAAGTTAACTTTTATTTCCAGGACTAAATAATAAAATACAAAAGGCGAGGTTGAATATGCAATTTACCCCATAATAGGCGCGTGGGCGGACGGCTGGGATTCATCACTCAAACACCTAGTAGCACATAATGGCGCGATGACGCTTCGTGGATCGATGGCGGAGATTAGATCGCTTGAAAGCGATCAACAATTAGAACATGGCATGATCCAATGGTTGTGGTTGATTGTGGAGCACGGATCTTGATCGGACGGCGCTGAAGTGAAGGGGAAGAATAGGGAATGAACTCGCCTGGGGCAAGTTTGGATTTAACCGCGCGAGCTCCTCCGACCTTCATTCCCTCTGCTGAGGGTCTCTTCTTGTTCCTGGGAGCCTCTCGTGTCCTATGATAGCTTCAATCGGGCACCTGGAGCTCAGTTCGCGGTGAACAAGCTCAAGGAAGAAGGTGAGCTCCAAGTACCTCGTCTCAACAAAAATCGAGCCCTAGTAG
This sequence comes from Ottelia alismoides, assembly GCA_037367405.1. Taxonomy (NCBI): domain Eukaryota; kingdom Viridiplantae; phylum Streptophyta; class Magnoliopsida; order Alismatales; family Hydrocharitaceae; genus Ottelia; species Ottelia alismoides. Next base: position 289,180 of record JAZKJV010000135.1, read on the forward strand.
AGTCTTTTGCCGTCCCTGGACCTACAAATAGAAAACGCACAAGCAAACGAAGGGTCCAGGGACCTTAATGGTCGGAAATGGGTGAAGGGTGAAGTGGGCGGAGGTCTCCAACGATAGGTGAAGGAAGGAGACCAGAAGTCCAGATCCGAGGGGGATCAGGTTGTATGGGGGTGCCTGGGATGTAGGGAAATGGAAAGGGAATGATGTGGGGTGGTCAGCGAGGCAGGAACACACGCGGGCACGAGTGAAACGTTCGCCGGAGCAAAGCTACGACGAACTACAAAAGACCTAAATTAAGCTAAGCCTATGATCTAATCACTGAACTAATTGCATAAATAAAATGCTAGAATAAAAAGCTACCTAAAATGAGTAAAAGACGTAGATCAAACCTGACCTGGGGCCAAGGAGCAGGACGGTCGCAGGAGCGACACCTAGGTGCACCTCCTTCATCCTTCAGCCGCCTCCAAGCTCCAGGGGACCTCCCTCTGTCATGAGGATGCATGCTAGGCCGGAGTTGAGGGGATTTAGGACTTAGAAAGTGACCAAAAATTCATGTAAGAGTGGAGGTATCTTATTTATAAACATAGCGAGCACCCTTATTGACCAGGTGATTGGAGAAGCTACAAGCTATGTACAAGGGATTAAATGATATGGTGTGGATCTATGATGATCAAAGATAAAATCATCTGAAAGAAGCGAAAGCAGATGAGTGATGAATCAACCATGAAAAAGGTAGGAAAAGAGGGGAGTAGATAGTTCTGACGTGCCAGGTCCCATATGGGATAGTTGACCGGAGATCAACAATTGACATGACCCCATTGGGCCACGTAGACCCGCTACAAGACAAAATAAAAGATTTATTCAAAATTAAATATTTTAAAAATAGTAAATGATTTTGTTATTTTTTGTGTATAAAATAAAAAATTATTATTTTATTTAGTATTTTATTATGATTTTTATTTATTTATTTATTTGGGTTTATTTATTAGTAGTTAACTTTTATTAGTTTATTTGAAGGTATATTCATCTATGTTTTGTACATTTTTATTTTTATTTTATATATTTTAAAATACTATTTTATTCTTTTATTTTATATATTTATAACTTATTTTTATTAGTATAAATATATTTTTATTTTATTTTTACGATGCTATTTGTACACTTAAATAAATAGATATGTATATTATGTAGGTATATTTATAGGTGTTTTACCTATGTTTTATGTACATCTTTTTATTTTGATGTATGTTATTCGATTTTATTTTGGTTTTATATTTTAATATAATAGAGATAACATATACAATATTATAAAAATATAAGAAGAAGGAAATAAAAGAATAAATCCACTTTTATTTATATACATATATGACATAGGTATTTTGTCTATGTATATTTATATACTTATTTTATTTTACATTTTCTTTTTAGTTTTATTTTGGTTTTCTTATGCACATATGTTATAAAAAAATATTACAAATTATAAAAATATGAATTTTTAAAAATAATGAAGGGTGAATAAAATGAATATTTTAATCGGTATAATATACAATGAGGGTCAAAAACCAAACTTTCATAGAGTAACTCCAAAAAATATAAACCACCACCATTAAATGGCTTCGGAAAAGTTATATAGATTGATTTTGATATGTTTTGAGTTTTTATTTGAATGATATGGGTCTGGGAAGTTAGGTTTTTGGCTTTTATTTTGTGCATAAAATGAACACTATGTATTATTTTTGTACAAACTTAATTTTGTATTTTTCTTTACATTATTATCTACAACTTTTATGTTCAAAGTTTCTTCATTTGATGAATAAAAAATAAATAAAATAGGTGTCAAAAAAGCCTAAATAATGAATAAAAGAATTTGGCTTTTATTGTCTTTTTGGCCCTTATCTCCCCCTACTTTACTCCTTGTCTACCAACTCAATTCTTGACTTGGTCTCGGGGTTTAGGGTCATAAATTATTTTCAATATTTTATTCATTTTTCTTTTCTTCTCTTTATTCTATAATTTTGGCATTAAAAACCTTATTTTATACATAATAAATACAATAAATAGTGATTGCTATTATGCACATATTAATGATATTTACATGCATTAGCTAGGGTTTTTAAGGCCAAAATGATAGAATAAAGGTGACGAAATGGATATTCATCACCACCCCTATACTTGCCTTTGCTAGTCCCTAGCAAACACTTATTCAATAAGTATGAAAAGAATAAAGAAGAAAAGAAAAAGAAAGAATAAATGGAATTGATTTCAATAATTAAACTTGTCTATACAAGATCAAAGTTTGGAGCTCATGTTAGACCGTGATGTGAGAATGTGTGCGGAACCTTGTCGGGAACCAAATTTAAAACATAACAGCCTTCAAGAGTCACAGAACTTGGTTCAAACCACCTCAATATCTAGGTCAAAACTAGCCTACATACGCAAACCCTTATGACTATGAAGCTGACTTGTATGGTATAAGTAATAGTGGCTCTCCTCAACTGGAATGACAAAGGAACTGACTTCTCCAGAATGACGACCCTATGATTCTCCAATCCAGCACTCTGTCCTCGAGGAGCGGGGTATTCCCTTCTAAGTTCAAGTGGCATCCAACTCAGGAGGAGGAGGTGAAGAAAAGAATGGACGGTAACCAGTGTAGCTACCTATCCTAGGATGCCTGACCATTGTAGTTAAGTCATCCAGCTGTAGGCTCACATGTTATAACTTTGATGCTCAAGCTTGCTTATTTTCTATACAACATATATACATACTCCAGCAGGCATTTCACTTTTATTTTTAGGCCTGTCCACTTTTTTGGAGTTTTTTTTGAAATACTATTTACAGCAGCATTTACATAAGGAGTTTTTCCTCTTGATACAGAAGATTATCCCTCTTTTGAAGCTTTATTGCAACCCATACTCTCCTTTCATTGGACTTCATGGCAACTGGACCAGGTTGGGGTGCACATCCCTCCCTAGACGAGGACGAATGTTTCCACCCGTGTGCATCTCAGACCGGCAAATCCAAGCCCCTCACCACTCCAACTGAGTTGATCCACGTGAAAGGTGCAAGTGTCCAAGTTAGGTCACGCCCGACAAGAGTCATATGTGTGTCTCAAAATATTCTAGTTAGTCAGTCAGTTGCAGTGACTTGAACCCAGCCTTGAGTCTCAAAGAATTAATTCCTATTGGACATGAAGTAACTTAAACCTAGTTCCCATAAGGTTCCAGTGCAATTAGGTGCAATAAGGTCCAATTAAGGTCCAATCTTTGACTTTATTGGACTAGTTCAATCATCAAGCTCAATCAAAGAATATGAATGTTATGCAAATGCTATATACAATGCAGAAAGAATTATGTAATTTTTCAAAGAATTAAAAATGAAAAGAATTTTTACACAAAGAATTTTGCAAATAAAAATAATTTTTGCACAAGAAGTATAAAATATATACAACTATTTACATGGGCGTGACGCTTTTTATTTATTTACAAGGGTTAAGAATTTTAAAGAATTTATATGTTTAAAAGTTATATTTATAGGTATATATACAATTGATAAAGAATTTTATTCTCATTTATAATTATATACACATTTTATTCCTATTTTAATGATGTGTTTATTCCTCAAAATTATTTGAAAATAATTTTGAAAACTATAGTACACAATAATTTTTGCAAACATTTACAAAGATTTGAAAGCCATTTTGTAAAGATTTTTCACACCATATATATATATATATATTGAAGTATTTTTACACCATTTTCAAAATCATTTGCAAATAGGTTTTTAAAGCTTTTATTTCACACAAAGAAAAGTTTTTTTACAATCAAAATATTTTTACAAAGGCTGCAAAATTTCACAAAAAGTTTTCCAAACAGGTCACACCATTTTTCAAATCATTTTGCAAAAATATTTTTAACCTTATTTATTAATCAGTATATACAAAAAGAATTTGAGGAATAAATTATGTTATTAATTAAATTAATAAATTGTATATGTATAGTATATTTAGTTATATTTATTATTAATAATACGAAAGTACGAGTTATGGCTAAAGTATATACAGAGTATATACGAGCCCCCCTATACTTAGCATGAGCTATGTCCTCATAGATCGAAGAGAAAACGAGAAGACATAACTCGTACTAAGTATAGAAAAGTCTATACTACAATGATTGGATATGAAATGAAAGAATGAAGAGAAAAATGAATAATAAAGTGACCGTCCCCCCATACTTAGTATCAAATAATCCTAAGTATAGCAGATTGTACACAAAGCATGTAGGGTCAAGGGTGGGAATAAATAGATCACGGCTCGGGTTGTCTCCCCCTATACTTAGGGTGAGATATCCCTAAGTATAGTAGAGCATATCAACAAGAGAGGAGACAGTGGAGGGGATCAACGAATGAAAGAATCAACGAATGAACAGTACAGATCCCTCCAAGTCAATCAAAGTCTCAAAAAAGAGAGTGGTGAAGAACATGAGACTTTCCCAATTCAACAACGTGATATCCGGTGGTTGGAAAATAAAAAAATCAGAAAAACACACTGAACACCACAAGTAATGGCTCAACCCTGCGAGGGTCCTCAAGTTGAGCAGACTCAAATGATTTAAATCCATCAGATGGATCAACAGAAGCAGCCTCGGTAGGATACAAATAAGCTACCATCAGAAGAGTTCGACAGCTCAAGAAATTGTCATAGTCTCTCGCAGCTAATCCTCAGGGAGCATTATGAGCTAGGCAGGGACTAATCAGAAAAGTAAAGCTCATCCTTGCGAGGACCGTCAAGGAGAGAAGACTGAAAGGAGTTAGTGAATGTAGCCTCATGCACCAACAGACAGGGCACACAATCAGTAAGGGAGGCCAAACAAACAAATCAGACGATGCGGTTTCGGGCTCCAATAAGGTGGAGACAAAGTCAATGAATGAAACTGATCGTAAAGAAATTGTTGCATCCTCCCGCAGATAGTCCTCGAAGAAGATGCAAACTAGGTCAATCAAATCTTGGGATTGTTGGCATTAAATCTCAAGTCCTCAAAGTCATAAATCGATCATCAGAAGGGCAAAAGATCATGAGAGACAAAAGTCCACCAGGTCAATCAAAAATACGTCCCTCAAGTGAATCAAGTCAGCTGAGATGGCATAAAATATACGTAGAAATCCTCTAAGTGCCATGGGTGGATGGATGAGTCAAGAGATCGTGGATGGATCAATTAAGGAGATGAGTGAAATCATGCGGGTTCCGGTTACGATTACCATGAAGTAGAAATCAAGATAGTCAATCAATCCATTAAATCTAGATAGTAAGAACCTCAAAATAGATTGATCATACATAGCTCATGACCTCATAATCAAATCATCTTAATACATCACATCCTCAATTCAGTGTACGTGATCAGAAATCCTCCAATAAGCATCACACCTAATAATCGTGCATCATCAAAATCCTCAAGAAGCTCCAAGCACATATGAAGTCCAGATCCACCAAAGTAGAATGTCAATCTCAGCATCCTCAAAACGGGCCCGACATACTCAACTAATCAATGTAAGTCATATTCCTCGATGCAGGCTATATATAAGCACAGCTATCCTGGGTAAGAGAAGAATGCTACGGGGAAAATGAGGAGGGCGGGCGAGAAGAGATCGAAACAAAGACAAATTTGGGTGTTCCACACAAGGCGGGAACATCATCAAAATTGTGGATCGAGGAGAATATCTCCTCGAACCGGACTAGATAGGTGATACGAGCAAGGAGGCAGCCGCAAAAGTCGGCTACTAGAGTGAAGATCAGGACTCGATCATGACTCGGATGTAGAGATAGATATGGACAAGGGAGGTAGAGGGACTCAAAGATGAAAATAATGACTCACATGGGTGGGACCACAAAACTCAAAGAGATATGAAAATGCAAATGGACATCAAGTCACAATCAATACACAAAGCAAACCCCAGATTCACCTACTCAACATAGTGAAGACCAAGGCGGTCTTTTATCTTTTCATTTTTAGAGTTAGGTGATCATCACAAAGTTGTACACTCCGAGGATAGGCTTGGGATTTGGGCACTAATCATTAGCATGTATGTAGGAATAAAATGTGCATACAAGGAGGAAGTTGTTCTCCCCAAGACAAGGAATCTATTACATTTTATTTTAGAGATCAAGTAGAGTTAGCGGTCCCACTTTTATTTAGATTATCACTTTTTTTGGTTATTTTTCAATACACTTGCCTAATGGGGTTTCGAATTCCATTTAGCATCCTAGGTTAGCAAAATCAGAGGGAGAAGGTCGGAAAAGCCATGCAAGTCGGAAATCGATGATGCATGCAAAGTCAGAAGACTTACAGTGCTTCTCAGCTTTCTCCATGCGGGATGCAAGATAGAATTGAAAACCTATGCTACATGAAATGCAATCCGATTAAACTGTCCTAGATACAGAAATTGCTATTATCGTGAAGAACCACATGTTAAATATCTAGAGATGAGAACCAAAAGTTCGATCTTTGAAGTGCATCGGTGTCCGCCACAGCGGATCCTGCAAGTGATGTATAACACTTCTCTAAGCGCTCGATCTCAAATCCAAATAAATAGCAATTATTATTTGACTAAGTCTAAGCACGGGTTTATAGGTACATGCAAATATATTAGGGCTTTGGACCTTAATCTATCAAGCAAGCAATTTCCTAAACTAGGGCTCATTCATACAAAATAATAAAAATAAAATAAAAAGCGAAAAAGCGTCTAAACCATCGAGGCCCTCGAGGGAACAATCCCTCGGGCACTGGACCTCGAGAAGTCAGAAAGTCTTTAAGAGTCCTGAATTATTACATGCCAAGTGTCACTCTCTCACATAAATGTACATTAATGTTTTTTTGTTTTTTAAGAAAAATGCATAATAAAATGAAGCTCAGAAATTATCTTAAAAATTCCTCCAAGTCTGGATCAGTTGATCTCTCATGTAGACTCAGTCAGAAGGCTGGCTCCGCCTTGCTTGGGTGCATAGGTCCTCCTAAGAGGTCCTCCGTCGCGCCGCGGTCCCTCGCAACAAATTCAAACATGAAGGAGTGTCAGACGGTTCACAATAATATCAAATAGTAGAGAAAAATAAATAAATGAATGCTAAAATAAATAAATGAATGAACAAGAGATATAAAACAAAATGAAATAATCTCCAACTAAGCAACGTTGCTCCCCAGCAACGGCGCTATTTGATAATAGGGTAGTTATCGAGGGTCTAGAAATCTCACAAGGTGAGAGATCCAATTGATGCATTGACCGCTCAATAAACCTTAGTTAATCAACAGATAACCCACAATATGAATGAAGCAATAAATGTTAAAAATGTGGAGTTAAACTTTATTATAACTCTACAGCGATGTGTATAACGTGTAAGTATGTGTAGAGATCGAACACAGAGAGCAAACAGTAGAAGGAGGCAAAATACAATGCTCAGAACTTTTGTCTTTTATCTCTCGTCCAATTGTGGGTTTTTAATTTTATATTATTTTTTTATTTTTTTATTTTTATACTTTATTTTTATATTTTAAAATTTTAATATTTTCTTTTTATATTTTTTATTATTATTCCTTTTTTAAAAACAATATAACCTATATAAGTTTTATTATATATTAAATATATAGAAGTATATTTATAAATTATAATAAATATAGATAAAAATCAGAAAATAAATTGTTTTGGATATTTTATATTTTTTTATTTTTTGTTATTTTCTACGAATTTTTTATAATTTTAAATTCAAAAATATCCCCAAATAAGGGATTACATAAATACCCAAAAGTGAATTGGGTTTTAAAAATTGATAATAAATCCCAAAATTTCCCTAGTCAATTTTAATATATAAGTATTTATGTAAATAAAATTATAAAATAGAAAAAATTATTGGAGTTTTTAAGAATTTTTAAAAATTTTATAAAGTATTTTTGGGGTTTTTAGATTTTTAGGGTTTTTGTTTTTCCATTTTTAATGATTTTTGGTCGTAAGTAAAATAGGATAAAATATACTATATATAATTTTTATGGATTTTTTAGACATGTTTTTATATTTTTTTGGTATTTTCTAAGTTAAAAAGGGTAGAAATGGCTCTATTTGATTTTTAATAAACGCACTAAATGCAAAAAAAATGCAAATTAAAAAGATGGGCGTGAAACTACAAGGTATGAAGCATTTAATCCTATTTTGTGGATTTTAGGAGTACAATAACTATTTTTAATAAATAGAGAAAAGCTACAAAAATATGTCCTAGCAGGGGCATAAATGCAATAAAAATAAAGTCCAGGGGGTTCAGTGCAATTTTGCCAACATAAAACAACCTTTATTTTATTTTGTTGAACTATTTAATAAATACAAAATCTGCCAGGGGTATACATGCAAAATGCCTAGCTCACATGGGACGACACATGAGCTGAGATGGACTGGACCTAATTGTAACTACAAAAAGTTTAGGGTCCTATTCGCAAAATGTCCAAATTATTTATAACAATGACTTTTATATATAGGACTAAAAAATAAAATATAAAAAGGCAGGGTTGAATATGTTATTTACCCCATAATAGGCACGTGGGCGGAAGGCTGGGATTCATCCTCAAATACGTGGCGACACCCGGTGGTGCGATGACGCTTTGTGGATCGACGACGGAGATTAGATCGCTTGAAAGCGATCAACGGCTAGAACATGGCGTGATCCAACGGTTGTGGTTGATTCTGGAGCGCGAATCTTAATCGGACCGTGCTGAAGTGAAGGGGAAGAACAGGGAATGAACTTGCCTGGGGCGAGTTTGGATTTAACCGCGTGAGCTCCTCTGACCTCCATTCCCACCGCTGAGGGTCTCTTCTTGTTCCTGGGAGTCTCCCGCATCCTATGATGGCTTCAATCAAGCACCTGGAGCCTAGTTGGCGGTGAACAAGCTCGGGGAAGAAGGTGAGCTCCAGGTACCTTGTCTCAAGAAAAATCTACCCTTAGTGGAGTCTTTTGGTGCACCTGGACCTGCAAATAGAAAACGCACAAGCAAATGAAGGGTCTAAGGGCATTTTTGGTCGGAATGGGTGAAGGGTGAAGTGGGCTGAGGTCTCCAGCGATGGATGAAGGAAGGAGACCTGAAGTCCATATCCGAGGGGGTCAGGTTGTATGGGTGTGCTTGGGATGTAGGGAAATGGAAGGGAAACGACGTGGGGTGGTCAGCGAGGCGGGAACACACGCAGGCACGAGTGAAACGTTCACTGGAGCGGAGCTCCGGCGAACTACGAAAGACCTAAATTAAGCAAAGCCTATGATCTAATCACCAAACTAATTGCATAAATAAAAGTCAACAATAAAAAGCTACCTAAAATGAGTAAAAGACGCAGCTCAAACCTTACCTGGGGCCAAGGAGCAAGACGATCGTCGGAGCGATGCCTGGGTGAACCTCCTTCATCCTTCAGCCACCTCCAAGCTCCAGGGGACCTCCCACTGTCACGAGGATGCATGCTAGGCCAGAGTCGAGGGAGTTTAGGACTTAGAAAGTGACCAAAAATTCATGGAGGAGCGGAGGTTTCTTATTTATAATCAAAGTGAGCACCCTTATTGATCAGGCGATTGGTGGAGCTACAAGCTATGTACAAGGGATTAAATGATATCGTGTAGATCTATGATGATCAAAGATCAAATCATCTAAAGGAAGCGAAGGCAGATGAGCGACGGATCAATCGTGGAAAAGGGAGGAAAAGAGGGGAGTAGATAGTTCTGACCCGCCAGGTCCCAGATGGGACAGTTGACCAGAGGTCAACAATTGACGTGACCCCATTGGGTCACGTAGACCCGCTACAGGACAAAATAGCTTATTTATTCGAAATTAAATATTTTAAAAATAGTAAATGATTTTATTAATTTTTGTGTATAAAATAAAAAATGTTTTTTATTTGATTTATTATTTTATTATGTTATTTATTTATTTATTTGGCTTTATTTGTTAGTAGTTAATTTTTATTAGTGTATTTATAGGTATATTCATCTATGTTTTGTAATTTTTTTTATTTTGTATATTTTATTTTGTTATTTTATTCTTTTATTTTATGTATTTATAATTTATTTTTGTGAGTAAAAATATTTTTTAATTTTCTTTTATGATGCTATTTGTACACTTAAATAAATAGATATGTATATTATGTAGGTATATTTATAGGTGTTTTACCTATATTTTATGTACATCTTTTTATTTTGATGCATTTTATTCAATTTTATTTCGGTTTTATATTTTTAATACAATATAGATAATATATACAATATTATAAAAATATAAATGAAGAAGGAAATGAAAGAATAAAATCCACTTTTATTTATATACATATATGACATAGGTATTTTGCCTATGTATATTTATAGACTTATTTTATTTTACATTTTCTTCTTAGTTTTATTTTGGTTTTCTTATGCACATCTGTTATAAATAAATATTACAAAATTATAAAAATATGAATTTGTAAAAATAATGAAGGGTGAATAAAATGAATTTTTTAATTAGTATAATATACAATGAGGGTCAAAAACCTAACTTTCACACAGTAACTCCAAAAAATATGAAACACCGCCATTAAATAGCTTGTGAAAAGTTATATACATTAGAGGTGATTTTGATATGTTTTGAGTTTTTATTTGAAAGATATGGGTCTGGGAAGTTGGGTTTTTGGCTTTTTATTTTGTGTATAAAATGAACACTGTGTATTATTTTTGTACAAACTCAATTTTGTATTTTTATTTACATTATTATATACAACTTTTATGTTCAAAGTTTCTTCATTTTATGAATAAATAATAAAAATAAAATAGGTGTCAAAAAGCCTAAATAATGAATAAAAGAATTTAGCGTTTATTGTCTTTTTGGCCCTTATCTCCCCCTACTTTATTCCTTGTCGACCAACTCAATTCTTGACTCGGTCTCAGGGTTTAGGGTCATCAAATATTTTCAATATTTTATTCCTTTTTCTTTTCTTCTCTTTATTCTATAATTTTAGCATTAAAAACCTTATTTTATACACAATAAATACAGTAAATAGTGAATGCTATTATGCACAAATTAATGATATTTACACGCATTGGCAAGGGTTTTTAAGGCCAAAATGATAGAATAAAGGTGATGAAATGGAGATTCATCAAGGGATAACCACCTTGAATTAGTCAAGGGTAGGAGTCCACCCTCTATTTTATGAAGGTGGCTCCCTCTTCCAATTATGTGAGATTTTATATCTCACATAATCCTTCATTTATTTGTAACAACTTTTGTTGTAAATTAATTCACAAAAATAATTCAAAATATCTTGTGAATATTTCAATCATGTCAATAAAAAGATGTGAATCATATTCACACATCCAAAATAAAATATAAATTCTATTTTCAATTAATTATCTAATGTAAATCCAATTCACATCAACATTTAATTCATTAATTCTATTTACAATTAGCTCTCCCTAATATATTATAAATCATATTTATAATATATATGATTAATATGGATAACATTATAGACATTATTCATATCCTTTATAATTAAATCATGTTTAATTATCCTGGATCTCCATTCTCATGTATCCAAATAATATGAATCACATTCATATTATTCATGATAATTAAATAGCATTTAATTATCAATTACCCAATTCTCAGATACATTATTAAACAATTGAATTATTCTTGAAGTCTTTCAAGAATAATGTGATTTCTCTGTGGATACTTGGAGATAAGGACATGGTGAATGTATTTTACATGTATAGTGACTTGGATATTGATTAACCAAGAATCATAGGGGTCTAAATGTCTCACACAAGGCGGAGACAAGGTCGCTGCGGCGACCCTCGGTAAATCCCGGTTAGATGAACAATTAACTCACAAGCAAATCAATCAATGAAAAACAAGTGGTGGAGTTAAAATTTATTATAACTCTACAAAATATGTGTATAGTGCAAGTAATGTAGAGTGTCGAACACAAGGAGCAAGCAGAATAGAACAAGCAAAATGCACAAAATGTGGTTGTGAATATTTGTCTAAATGTGCTATTTTTTGTGGGTTTTGAATTTTATATTTTTTATTTAATTTTTGAGTTTATATTTTTATATTTTGGTTTTTAATTTACCGATTTTGTATTTTCTTTTTAGATTTTGTATTTTTAGATTTTTTTTAATAAAGATATAATGTATATAAGGGAGATATATGTACACTAGAGATAAGAGAGGGATAAAAATAGGGGAAATACTCAAAATACATGAAATGAAATGTTTTTGTGATTTTTATATTTTTGTAATGTTTTTGTGATTTTTCTAGATTTTTCCTAATTTTTTTGTCTTTTTAAGGGCAAAAATACTAGTAAACAGTGAGATAAGTTGCTGGTCGAAATTAAAATGAGGATGAAAACAGAATTCAACATTCCTCAAATTAATTTTAATTGAAAGATAATAAATCAAAGAAGATATAGAAACTGAAATTGCATTTTTAGTGTTTTTGTAGATTTTTAAGATTTTTAGGAAGATTTTTGGTGTTTTGCTATTTTTAGGGGTTTCCTTTTGAAAGTTTTAATGATTTTTGGTCTGAAGTTAAAACACACAGAAACAAACAAAATATAATTTTTTTGGAATTGTTCAAAAAGGAATGAATATATTAAAAATAAAAGACTGTAGGAAGGTAGAAATGATGTTTTTGATTTTTTTGGCTAAGCAAACAACATGATAAAAATACAACAAAAATCCTTGGTTATAGAACAAGCTTAATGGCACACTGACATATTTTTAGATTTTCAAATAGATAAATGATGCTCCAGAAATAAATCAATCACTCAAAATATTGTAGAAATTCTACAAGACGCAAATCACAATATCTTTTGTTGAAATTTGCACACAAATTCGGACCTACTAATTACTACAACATATCCAAAAATGAGCAAATGATTTTGAGTATTTAAAGCGTTATCAACAAAACAAGCCCAATCAGTATTCTGACTTCATAAATTCGCCATAAATAGTTCTTACAGCAGAAAATTTTGAAATTTGGATATGATGTAGAACTCTTAAACAGCTTTCTAACAAAAAAATCTCACGACAAACCGAGTTCAGACGAATGAGTTATAGATATTACAACACAGGGGTACAGATGAAAAAGTAAATACGAAACTGCAGTACAAAAATGTACTCGAAAACTTTCCAAAATATGCCAAAAATGCGGGGACGTGATTGCAAAATGCCCCACTAACCCAGGTGGCGTCAAGATGATCTTGGATAACAAGGGAAAGTGCTCCGATGTACCTGCAATTAGAAGAAGGGCTCGAGTACAAAACTCGGCCAAGATGTTAGGTACACAAAAAATGGGATGTGAATGGGTTTTCCTTCGCTTTGGTGAGGGAAGAAGGATGTGCTCCGACCACCGTATGTGGTCGGAGATGAAAGGGGTTGTGTATGAGGATACGTAGAATCGCGGAGGATGGCGGCGGTGAGATGAAAGCCACGTCGAGGAGGATGAATGAAAGTCGAAATGATGGGATCGAAGCTCGCCGGAGCTTGCTCCGGCGAGGGATGAACTAGGTGATTAAGTGACTAAAAAGCAAGTAAACGAAATGCTAGAATAAATCTACGATCTACAAGTGAATAAAGAGCAAGAAAACAAGAAAAAGTGAAAGAAAATACGAAACCTCAAGCCAAGAATGGCGAGATGGACCTCACGGCTAAGGTGGCCGGAGATGGTGATGGAGCCGCCCTTCGACTCACCTAGCCGCGCCTCCGAGGAGCTGGGGAGCTCACTGTCACTTCACTCTATCTTGAGCTCCAAGGAGGGTGGCTAAAATGGGTCCAAGAGGGTTCAAAAAACGAATTGGAAGAAGATGTGGTCTTTTTGTACATGTGAGGTGGGCGGCTCCAAAGAACGATGGATATCTAGCAAATCGTTGATCTAATCCTTCAAGCAACCTCTGGGCGTGTATGAGGGTACATCAAAGAGAAAAAGTTGTGAAGGAAGCTTAGCCATTGGGTGAAATGGTCGGCCTTGAAAAATCTGAGAAATCGGACAAAAACAAGGATCTGACAGGAGTGGCAGAGGCTGGTTAGAGAGTTGATGTGGTGGCAAGAAGATCGGTGTGTATCTTGAAAATAGACAACTCAACTCTAGATATAAAGGTTGGGCGTGTATAATGGATGTATGTAGAGAAAAAGTCTAGAAGGAAGCTCAGCGATTGGGTGAACGAATCGGCCTATAAAAATTCGAGAATATTCGCAAAAACTAATGTTCTGACGCACAGCAGAGGGGGGGTCAGACAACATGATAATCATGCTCCAAAGCTCGAAGAAAATAGGGCAAATACATTATCCAATGCTAAAACTATATACTGGGCGTGTATAATGGATATAAGAGGAGAAAAAGTCAAGAAGACTTCATTGTGAAAAGATGCACGATGCATCCTCCAAAAATCGACGAAAACAGCCAAAAACGTGGTTCTAACACAGTACATTGGTAATTTTTCTATGTATTTTATATAAGAATTTTATTTTTTTAATGTTTTATTTATCATTTTATTCCAGTTTTAATATGTACATATATAATAATCTATGAAATAATAAAAATATGAAATAAAATAATATATAATAAATAAAATGAATATTTTAATTGGTATAATATACAATAGGGGTCCAAAACTCAACTTTCAAACCGTAAATCCGAAAAATACGAAACCACCTTCATTAAATAGAGGTGAGTTTGATCAATTTTGAGTTTTTATTTGAGAGATACGGGTCTGGGAAGTTGGATTCCGGAATCTTATTCAGATCATAACTTTTTATCTGTGCATTATTTTTGAGTGAAATCAATTTTGTATTTTTCTTTATTTAATTATATACAACTTTTATGTACAAAGTTTCTTTATTTAAAGTATAAAAGGTGGGACTAAAAATAGGTCCCAAAATAATTAAAGAATGAATTAAACAAAAGGAATTTTTATTGTATTTTGGCCCTTATCTCCCCCTACTTTATTCCTTGTCGACTTAGCCATCGAGATGCCTAGGTCTCGGGGTTTCGGGTCATAAAATATTTACAATATTTTATTATTTTTCTTTTCTTTGATTTATTCTATAATTTTGGCTTTAATTACAGTATTTTATACACTATTTACATACACATGCATGGGTGCTAAGATACGGGAATTAAGGGTATTTACACGCATTTGCTAGGGCTTTTGATGCCAATATGATAGAATAAAGATGATGAAATGTGGCTATATCAGATATTGAGATCATATCTTAAATCCAGATCTCGAGAACCTCTTAAAGATGCTTGATTAAATCAAACACGTAAATCTAATCTTCTCACTATATATAAATCATATTCAGATCAATGTCCAAAATTTGGACTAAGATCAGATTACTTCTCTATTGAGACGAGTTGCAAAAATACAAACATGTTTCATCACTACCTCGAAATGGAAGCATCATGGTTATACAATCGTTTATGATCATATCACCCTCGAGTTTTCCTAATACACGTACATCCTACATACTAGAAGAACTAGAATAAACCTGAAGTTTTATATCACTTTTAGACTGTCTTCTTCAGGGTTTTATCATTAAGATTCTCATTCGGTCATTGGGAGTTGCTATCGATTATATGCTTTCCAAAAACAAAATACCATCCCTAAAAATTCTTGTCATGCTTCCAAAGCAAGACGACCAAGCATGGAATTTGATTGGTCCTAAAACCTCATGAGTGAGCTCATGTCTTCCGGTTCAGTAGTAACATGTATGATCCCTTTGAGAGGTTGTATTACTCATATGCCCTCATATGCACTCCAGCTCGCTGGTGTATAGACCTTGATTAGATCATCAATCGATCAGCCTGTCAAATGTACATATTCAGATATATAGCAATACATATGTCTCCGGTAATTGGATGCATGCCTATATCATGACAATATATGACATAGGTCTTGGTTATCTCGATCTCATTAAGTCAACTCTTTGACCTAACTTATCTATCACCTCCAAATCTCTATTCCTATGCTTGAGGATGTGCATCAAGAAGACGGTTAGATATCAACTTTTAGAGAAGAATTTCCATCTCTTTCTCAGGCTAGAGATCATCTCTTAACAATCATTTGACGGTGCTTAATGAGTCCTCAACCTAACTCTTTTGATCATCCAAACATCAACCTCTATGACTCAACAATTGAATCAACAGTTGTATGATCACTAAGATGATCATGGTACATAACCATAATTGTACTAAGTGGCCTATTTTGCAAAATAGTTATTCTTCATTTCATATCAAGGAGTGAATTGCAATAACACTCACATGTCCAACATCTAAATCAACTAATCAAGAAAAGAACTAAAGGCTAGAAAGTATACAAAAGCGGGTAATTATGTAAACCCAAACCACAATATAAGTGACTAGAAAATACATACCCTTAATCCTTATCCTTGTCCTTTTGATACCAACATCATGGATAGTATGTGATCTTGCTTCACGCGGAACATCACAATATGACTCTAAGGTACTGGATACCTAGGGTTGGGGTTCTTCCTTAGGCATGCAATGAAGTACGTCATCCTAACTAAGTTCCCAACATATCCACTAGCCACTATTGATTCTAATCATTTAATCCCATACTTTATCGTGTGCCTACTCACTCTACCGATCGGTAATCGATCATGTATTCTTGAAAACCACCCTAAACCTCTCCTTCATATAAGACACAACTCTCAGAACTCCTCGCTTAAGATTAACACTCAGGACACTGATCACTGTAGCCTACACCAACTAGTGTCTAAGTGTCAACTTTATGTGAAAGAAGCAAAGCATATACAACCCACCATGACTACTTGGCATCGCAAATCTGAAACCGAGGTTGTACACTCAGCAAAATGGTAAAGATGACTGACCCATTTCCCTCGTTGTCAATTCTAGACATCATCCAGACATTTAACATATACATTTATGTCTTATAAGGTATATATCAATTCAAGATCAAATTCCATCAATTTTAAGGTCCAAATTGGTCCACTTTCTTAGAATGATCGATCGTTTCAATTTGTTAATCAATTAGTAGTGCTCGGCCAGTACTGGAACATGATTAGGCATTTTGGGTCAGATTGATCGACCACTGCAAACTGTATGATCAATCATGCAACCGTTTTTGTGATTGAAGATTTTATAAATTGATCAGTCATTTAATTAGGTATGATCGATTAATTTGGTTCAAAAACTCATTGATAATTAATCTTATTTCACGTGTAGGTTCTTGTTGTATTCCACACATACATTTTTCTTGGACATGTACGCAGATCTCAGTGGAAAATCGCAAAAATATGAAGTGATACAAGACAGATTTCTGCATAAAAACGTGCTCAAACTTGATTCTGATGCCATACACATGTAGTGTATACTATCAAACACCCAGGGAGCAAAACCACGTAGATCCGACAACAAAAGGAGGGTCAAAATCCATACCTCGAGGTTATTTCCCACGACACTCCCTTGCTAGGAACAGCTTTTCTGTAATGTTTAACATATTTTTATTTCTACCACATGATTCCACAAATAGAGACCTTCAAGATGGTGCCCTTGGATCTTTGATCGATCGTCAAAAATATCTCCGATGGTGGAGCTTCAATGAAGAGGGTGGAGCTCCGACGAGGGTAAGTGGTCTGGTTAGCTAGACCATGTGAGCACACCTCCTTAAAAGCTCCAGCCTAAACTGATCTGGGTTTGGATTCGAATTAGAAAGCCATAAACTAATCGTATTTTTCTCGTAAATTCCTCATATAGACTTCTAGTTCGATGTTATTGGGATCCTTGGAAAGGACTCGATGAGTTCTAAAAGATAGATTGATCATGTCTATCATTTGGAAACATCAAGTCTAAAACTTAGAATGAGTGGAACCCACTATCTAGAGGTCTTACATTATCAAAATCTCAAAGGAAGTCTTGTGTCCGAGACTTAGGTGTAACCTCTAACCAAAACATGATACCCACGTGTCCCAAAATCGTTCGAGTGAACCTATAAAAATATCAAAATATTTAAACTAGGGTTCTAATTGTTACCTATGAAAAGGTGAGGGTACTTCTCCCTCATATTAGAATCAGGCTTCCACATCACCTCCTCGACAACCTGATTGTGCCACATGACCATTACTAAAGGTAGCTTTTTCCACCTTTGCCTCTTAACTACATGGTCTAGTATCAGAACATGCTACTCGGGGAAAGTGATGTTGGACTCCACCGTCAAGTCCTCGTAGATAAATACATGCCTTGGATCTCGGATATACTTTTACAAATTGATACATGGAACACATCATGTATGCTCTCAATATGCGGGGGAAGGGCCACTCTATGAGCCACCTTCTCAACTTTGGCCAAAATATCAAATGGTCTGACAAACCATGGGTACAATTTGCCTCTAGCACTGAACTGTGTACTCCCTTCATCGGGGATACTTGTAAGAATAAAAAATTGTCAACGTTCAATGATGAGGGATGCATAGACAAATAGAGTTGGTTATGAATTACACTTAGGGTATGGACGTAAAACGTGACACCTGAAATTCAAGGTCCCAATGCCTCTGGTCGACGTAGCTCCTGTGACGGCTCTAGACTGTCAACAATCTCTTCCTGGTAGTGTCTACTGCTCTAGATGTCTCCTCAATAATCTAGAGGGTGTATATGATGTTGTCCCTTGCCTGCTGCCAACACAAGGGAGTGTTGTATTTCCTCCCATAAAGGGCCTTAAAAAGAGCCATGTCTATATTGGTGTGATAGCGGTTTTTGTATGTGAACTCAATAAGTAGAAGATGATGCTTCCAGGATCCCTTCTACTCGAAAATACAAAACCTGCAACAAATCCTCCAATGTGTGAATAGTCCTCTCGGACTTCCCGTTTATTTGTGGATGGTAAGTTGAACTAAGATGTAGTTTTTTCCTGAAGACTCTCATGAACTCTCCTTAGAAATGTGAAGTAAATCGTGATTCTCTTTCAGATACTACCTCCTTGGGTATCTCATGCAAGTAGATGACATATTGATGGAACAATCTAGCGAGCTTAACTGGAGTACATTTCATGTTGATTGGAACAAAATGGGCTAACTTGGTCAACCGGCCAACAATCACCCCTATCAAATCATGTTGGGGGTATGCGATATTGACGTGACAAATTCCATGGAGATGCTCTCCCATTTCCACACCGAAATGGGAAGATGCTCTGGTAAACTAGGTGGTTTCTGGTGCTTTTCCTTCACCATACGACATATGAGGCATCGACTGACATGCTCAATTACATCTCTCATTATTCTTTCCCATCAGAAGTGTTGGTGGAAATCCGTGTACATCTCGGTGCTACCCAGATGACTGGAAAGTCTCAAACTGTGCACCTCATCCAGGATGTCTCTCTCATTATCATGACGCTAACATAGTCTCCCTCTCTAACTCAGAAACCATCAAACTCATCATGCATGAAATGGTAACATAAGTCCTACAACTTCTGATATGCATGTTCTCCATGAATGATCTTCTCCCATAAATCATTATAGGTCATCGATACAGTCACTGCAACAGATGTGCTCTCAAATGGATGCCACTAGTGAGGAAATCCCATCATGTCTGCAACCAAGCCACTGAACATGACGTATGTGACTGCCTACTTAAGGCATCTGTCGGGGTGGTAAGAGATAGTGCAATCTTAATCCTTCAACAATTTGAACCATCGTTTTCTGCCTTATATTCAACTCTCACTGATCAAAGCTATGCTTGAGGCTCTTTTGATTTGTGGAAATCTCAAATGTCATCCCATATAGACAGTGGCACTATATCTTTATGCGATAACTACAACCACCAACTCAAGTCATAAGGTGGATAACTGCTCTCGTGGCTCTTCAACTGTCAAGATGCATAAAATATAACTTCTCAATTATGTGTTAGTATGACACCCAAACCTTCCCTCGAAGCATTGGTATAACCCATGAAATCCAAGGTACAAGAAGGTAGAGTAAGAATGGGAGCAACAGTCAACCGCTCCTTGAGCGTATATAAGCTCATCTTACATTTATCGCTCAAGACAAATGGCAAATCCTTATGTGTCAATCGTGTGAGGGGTAATGCTGACTGAGAGAATTCCATAATGAATCATCTGTAGTAACCGAATAGGACAAGGAAACTACAAATTTCTATAATTGTCTTGGGTTGCTCTTAAGACAAAATGACCTCTATTTTGTTAGGGTCAAGTACCACCCCTGCCTGTGAAATCACATGGCCCAGAATCGCAACCTCGGAGAGCCAAAACTCGCACTTACCAAATTTTGCATGTAATCGATGCTCTCTAAGTGTCTCAAGTACATTGTGAATATGTGACGTGTGCTCATCTTCATCGTAAGAATAGACTAGAACATCATTAATGAACACAATTATGAACCTGTCCTAGCAAGGACGAAAGACTCGGTTCATCAGAACCATGAATTTGTTAGGTGCATTAGTGAGTCTGAATGGCATCACCATGAACTCATAGTAACCATATTGATAAATCCATGATTTATAATCATAATAATCATGTATTATCCTTTTAGCTTCAGCAATTCATTAACAATAATTAAAAATTAACTTAACTTAACAATTAACCTCTTGTAATTAGTTAACACGATTATTTCTCGTAAATAAATACATTATTGTGTCCATTATTTTATGTATTTTTATTATTAAAAATAAAGTAAAAATAGTTTAAAATTGTATATATTTTATTTTAACAAAATAAAATAGAAAAACTCACATTTAGGTTAACATTAAACATAAATCAAATATATATAATGGTAAAAGAAAATAAAAGAAGTATTTTTAATACTTTAAAATACTTAAACAAATATTACTATGTATAAATAGAAAAACTCACATTGGGTTCTCATTTTGAATTCTACATGAAAGTTGTATATCTCAATATTAGACACTTTTTGATTTAATATCTCTAACTATTTTTATTTGATTGTATATTGTATTTTTCATTTCTCTTAATTCTGATTAGGCTATGTAGTACCTCTGGTTAAACTATGTGGCCCTACCCTTTAACCCCAGTTGCCTCTTCTCTAGGTCGTATCATCATCTTGATCAGAAGACAATTAGCCACTCATAAACTCTTCACTCCCAGCCGTCTAATTCATTGATTAGATGCCATCTAACATGTTTACCCACATCCAAATCTCATCCATCAAATCTTGATCAGAAGGTCCACCCATCGTTGTCAACCTCCCAACTTCTCCTCTGAATGAACACATCCCTTTACACCTTGTTGTCCTCTCTAAATTTCTCTAACCTCCTCACACAACAACCTGACTAACTTCCACCACCATCTTCTCTGTCTAACATCTTTCTTTCGCATGCTAACCCTAAATACCTAACGCCCTAACCTGCCTAACAACTCATGGTGGTTGAAACCACCGCCCAAAAACCTAACCTCCACCTATCACCACCTTCAAATATGCCTCTGCCTTCTCGTTTTGAAGTTGTCCACCATTTCACGAGCTTCAGCTCAGCCTTCCTCCTCCTCCCTTGACAGAGGAGTGAGGCTAGGACGAGAGACGACAACCAATAGCTTAGGTGTGACCCATGGTCACTCTGACCATGCTATGGCCACCTTGACAGTCGTTCCAGCTTCTCCCTATTGCTGGGGGAGTTAAGAGAATACCGGAGGCTCCTTTTGATCCCCAACCCAAGCACTACACCTCATCGGCAATGTTCTTCAGATGTACATGTTAGGTTCTTTTATTTTCTTTTATTTTTATCCTAATTTTCCACCACTTCACAGACCATTTCACCTCACTTAGACTTGTCCACGACGTTTATCAGAGGTTTCTGACCTTCGAGGAAGCATCTGTTCATCAATCCTCTTATTCCATGCCTCGTAGCACCTCACCCCTTTTCCTCAACCATTATGGCAGAGGAACCCACTGAGCCTTCACCTCCTTTGCATGATCAGGCTTCCATTCCACTCATGCACATTACAACAAGTTTGGGTTATGATCCTTAACCACATACAGGTTTCAACTTCTTCAATGGATAGAAGTTCCGGGGAGCATCGTTCTAGAGCTCCGCCTCTAGTGAGACTTCATCACCCCACTCTACTAGCCACTTCCAGTTCACCCTCGAGCCACCAGCTTCCTTGTCAAGCTTCCAGTGAGGTGAGGTCACCTTCAACGAAGCGCCAAGAGTAAGGAGGAGGAGGGACTTTGTCAGAGTCCTATTTTCACTACCAACCGTAGAGGAGGAGGAGGAGGAGAAATCATGTAGCAGTTCTGGCACCCAAAGTTCCAAGCTCAGTGGAATAGTACCATCCCTGAGGCTACTCGGACCAGCCATATGGACCGAGGCACCTGCATCCGTCCGCACCAAGCCCCAACCTCAGTGTACATTGATGAATCTGTGATTCATTACATAAAAGTATTATCACTCATGCACTTGTAGATAATTTCTGCATTTTAGCATACACATTTGCATGAATAAGAAGCCAAATTCCCTTGTAAATATCACATGTATTATACCATAGTTTCTCCTATTTTATCTATTTTTCACTAACTTAGAATTAAATAGAATAAACTCTATAGTGTATATATTACTAACACTAATAAATGAAAAAAACCAAAAAAAATACTAACTTGTAAAATTGCCCAATAAAACCCAAACCCTAGGTTGAGACTAAAAACCTTAAAACGTCAATATATCTTTCCTATAGTCTCTTATGGACCCCTACTCACTTTTTAATTAATATATGTTAAATTACCTTCAAAACAAGATCAAATTCAAAATAATCGGAGTTCGTATGTGAAACTTTGGTTTTGGGCCTCAATTGTATATTGTACAAATTGTATAATTTGACCTTATTATTTTATGTACAAAAATAATCCATTTTTATTTATTTCTTTTGTTTTTATTTTATTTTATTATTATTATTTTAAAAAAAATGTTTGAAAAATCCAAATAAAAATTGAAGCAAAAATGAAAAGAAAAGAAAATAACCCGAGTCTGTATATATATATTGTACATATGTCCCCTTTTTATTTATTTTATCTTTTTATTCTCTTAGATATTGAAATCTAAAATATAGATTAAGTTGTAAATATTTATCTTGCATTTTCCTAATTTTATTTTAATTTTTATCTTATAAAAATGATAAAGCAAATTCGCAAAAAACAAAATGTGGTATTTTATTTATAAAGGATACCACCAAAAATACTTTTTGTATAGATGCTTTATTTTGGTTTTGGTTCTTTACAAAAGTTGTATATCTCATCGAGATGAGCAACTTTTGTATTGACCACTTTTTGATTTGACCTATTTTTTATTTCTTTTTTTATTTTTCTTTAGAATTTAATTTTTCTGGGAGCGACATGTGGCAGCTCTTGGAGATGCCACATGTCACCCCCATTTTTCCTTATTAATTTTCTTTTAAATATTACATTATTTTTTATTTCATTATGTATTTAATTTTATTTATTTGGACTATTTTATTAATTTTTTATTTTCTCATTTGTTTATTTATTTATTATTTTTATTTATTATTTTTATTTATTATTTTTATTTATTAATTTTTTTATTTTACTATTATCATCATTATTTTATTTATTTATTTATTCTATTATTATTGTTTTATATTTATTTAATTACTTATTACTTAGTTATTTTGATTTTATTTTTATTTATTTACTTATTTATTTCTATTTATGTTTTTAAAATTTAAATTCCTACCACGTGGCCACCCCTACATCCCACGTGGCAACCCCACCTTTTTCCTCTTCTCTCATCCTTACGTGCGACGCACGTGAGGGTACCCCTCCTCTCCTACTATGCCAGCATCCCCAAGTCGTCCGCCCTCCTCTGCAACTGTCGTTCTCGCGCCTTCGTCGACCACCCCACGACACCCCTCTTGTGTTGAACCACTGCCTACACGACATGCAAACCCGTCAGCAGCCAACCACCTCTCCATCTCTCCTCTGCCCATGACTCTCCCAACTACCCCTACATCATGCGAAAGACATCCTGCAACCACCTTTACTTCGCATGACTTGATGACCTCTCGCTTGATAGCCACAACTTCCGCCACCCTGCAACCTCTCCCCCTTCATCCCCACGTCTGACCTCGTCGCCCTCTAACCGCAACCGTCGCCAACCTCACTCTACCTCTGTTTCTCTCTGCCACTTCTCACACCTCCTCCAATCATATATAAATGCACGATTGTCGCCTCCTGCAAAAACTTATATGCCCATCGGGAGGAGGACCAGCAGCTCGGGCACCCATTCACTCCCGATCAATGATGACGCCTCCGTCGTGGTGAGATCCGGAGAGGTGACAAAGCTCCGTTGTGACTCCACCTCAAGCATTCGTCCAACTCAACTTTGACCGAAGTCTTGAGCAAAGATCGGAGCTCCTTTGTGAGTTCCTCCCCAGGCCATCCTTCATCCACGAGTTCTTCTTTCTTTATCCCTCTATTTTTCTTTTCTTGTACCAATCATACTCATCTCCACCACACCACACATGGAGAAGAACCGATGAAGCCACTTCGCAGACCACCTCGTACCCCCTTCGTCTCGTCGCCTCAATCTGCAGCCGCCATCGTAGGAATTTACCCTCCGCCCTCGTCATCGCCCGCTCGACAAGCACAGACTAACTGCCCTAGTGCTCCGCCTCGCTCGTCATTGACCTCCATCACCCTAGCTTGCCCATCTCCTGCGACTTTGCAGCCCACCGACGCCTCATCCTCCGGTCGCTCCAGCCTTGCGCTTCAGCCAGCCTCGTTCCTTCCGTCAGTCGCTTACCATCGGTTGCCATCGTTGGCTTGCCCTTATTTGCACCGCCAAGCCCAATCCCTTGGGCCACACGCCACCACTTCATTATCTCCTCCTCATGTGCACGACACGTGAGAATGAGGTATATTGCATATGTGCCCCTGCATATCTCACATATCACATTGAGGACCCAACTACTCAAGGCACGTGCAACACACGTGCCAAGTGGAAAACATTTTGTAGAATAACCCTCAGCTCTTAGGTAATTTGTAGTTCCATCCTCATCAGCATATTTTATGTATTTATTTTATTTTCTAAAATTGCATGAACACTCCTACATTTGCATGTTTATTTGAACACTTAATTAGCATTATTTTATTATTCTAAAAACTTTGTATTGTAGAACACTTTATGCTTATCATTATGGATATTTAATTTAGTTTTTATGGTATGTGGTTTATTTAATATAACCAATCTAGTGGAAAATTGCATATTTTTCCCACTGTGTGATCTGGAATTAATATTAAATTAATTGTTGCTTTAAGAGTTCCCAAAATTTTATAGTGTTTTACCAAATTTCCAAAATTCATCACATTTGCATGCATATCGAGGTCAGAATAAAATAATTGGTGATTTGAGTAATTGATTTTTAATAAACTTTAGACTCATATTTTTTGGATCTATTATATTTCCCAGATTCCTCTCACATAGACTTATCTAGGATAACTTTATTTCTAAAAAAGTTTGTCGTATATTTATTAAATTTAATTTGTGAAAAATCACCCTGCATGCATATTTAATTCGTAATTAATTCATATTGAATCAAAATTTTCCAAAAAAAATTATATAGCATTAATTTCATCATTCTTCATATTCTGGCCAAGTTTTAGGATTTTTGGACCTCATTTGATCAAAAAATACATTTTGACCCTCAAACTAGTTTGAATTTGCATGACATTTTTAATTGAATAACAAATACAAAAATTTTGCTTCTCTAAAAACCTAAGTTCTAGATCACCTATTAATCAACATAAGGAAACAACTACCTCCCTGAGTTCAACCTTGGGCTTGCCTTAGTAAAATATAAATTGACCGCTCGCTTTAATTTCTAAAACTAGTTAAGTGGTTATTTTGATAAATTGTGATTACCCAAATAGTACAATAATTTGACATAATTAGTGAAGGTAATTCAGCGTTCATCAAATGGCACCGTTGCTCGGGAGAAACGGCTTCAGTTTATTTTTAGACAATTTAGATCTTAGGTTTTCCACCCTTAGGTAATCTGACCCACGATTTTTCTTGTAATTATAACTCTGATTTTTTCCTGTATTTTTTTATTTTATTCTATTTTGTGTATCTCTCTGACCACCGTCTTATTTTTTGTGCGAGGGACCTGATGCGAAGGAGTGGCTGCTTAGGTGGCCGAGCATCTCAGGAGCATTGGAGGTCGGGTGTTCTGGGAATTAAGCCGACTGAAGGATGCATTAAAATTAAGATCGAGTCAAGTCATGAGAGAGCATAGAGTATAGGATTTTATTCTAAGCATTTAATTTATTTTTGTAATTAAATCATAATAATTTAGGTAACTACATATTTCCAACGGATTTCGTTTGGGATCTCACGTGTGTACCCGAACACTTGGACTTTTTTTATGGTGTCTCGAGGCATGTTTCACTCCCAGTGAGGGTGGGGCTCGACTTGAGTGGCTCGTAGGTTATACCTGCACTTGCAGCTATTAGAGCCTTATTAGGTCAAATATTTGCTTATGCTCATAAAATCTAGGACCACACATTCACATTTAATAATGCACACCATAGAACGTTCTATCTAGTCAAATTAAACTCACATTCTTCCCGACTAATAGACTTCTTGCTAGGTGTGGTTTCTGGATTGCATTTCATTTAGCATAAAAAATTTCAATTTTGTATTGCATCCTGAGTGTAGATCACGAGGATCACTGTAAGTCTTCTGAATTGGGCATGCATCATTGATTTTATCATTGCATCATCTTTTCTTGACTCCCTTCACCTTGATTTTTAAAACTTATGATAAAGGAAATCAGGTCTGCTCCTTAGTACCTTGTGTGGTGGATTTAATTCAGTGGTAATCTAACTTAAAATCGGAACTACTAATACAACTTCGACCAAAAATAAAGTAAAATAAATCCTTGTTTGCGGGAGAGGTGATGAATACTCATTCGTCACTCTTTATTCTTTTATTTTAGCTAAAAATCTTGGCAAAATACCATGTAGATAGTTGTAAATGCAATAAGTTACCAATAAGCATGCGTTGTGTAAATATTAATAATTAGCATGTATTTGTGCAAAAATAAAAGAATAAAAATAAAGAAAAAGAAGGAAATATTTAGAATAAATATTGAGTGACCTAAACCCAAGAGAGGGCCCAATATGGGCCTGATCGCCAAATAAAACAAGTAGAGAGAGATAGGGTCATTCAACCTTGTATATATTCCTTATTTGTGTACATATTTTATTTTCACAAAAATAAAAATAAATATGTGTTTCTATTATCTTGTATATATTTCTAAAAATAAAGCAAAAATGAGAAAATAAAATAAAAATAAAACAAAATAATTTCTCTCTCTCTACCTTGTACATACCATGTATATTTGTATCACACTTCTATTTATTCCACTCGTGTAAATAAATATTAAAAATCAAATAAAAATTGTTTTATACTCTAAGTTTTATGTTGTAAATAAATAAAATATAAAATTAGAGTATTTTCACAAAAAAAAAGAAAATAAAAATAATAATGTAAAATACATAGGTAGTTTATACATGTATATAATATAATATATTGTATATACCTTAATTTATTTTTCATAAAAATAGATAAAAATCACTAAAAATAATTTGAAAAATAATAAACAATTTTTATTTTGTAAATATTTTAAAATAAAATCATTTTCTATTTTTTATTTAATTTACAAATCTTTTCTTTTTCTCATTTTCTGATTGGTCTAGAGGGGTTGTTGACCCCCGGTCAACTCCCCCTCCTGGACCCTCTATTCACAAATCTGTTCCACGCACCTGATTTATCTCATTTTTGCGGAACGGATCCGATGCTCTTCTGCCCTGATTCTTTCTCTCGATCCTTCCCCTTGGATCCACGACCCTCGCGGATCCCTAGGGAAGGTCGGATCTACCTTGGTTCGCATTCCCGTGCCCGTTCTTCCTCGCCACCTGTGACTTGTTATAAAAGCTTCATTCATTTTCCCTGCTCCGCAGCTCGCGTCGTACTCCCTCTTTCTACCCTAAAGACCTTCCCCTTGGTGACAGCGTTTGGAAGAACCCTTTGGTAGCCGGAATAGGTGGCTGCAACCGACGCTTGACGCACGTGGCCGGACCTCCGCCACGTTCGAGCCTCCCCGCCTTTCGCAGTGTGGTCGAGGCGAAGACTCCCATCGATCTCACCTCCTGGAGCTCAAGATCAATCTTAGACCATCAGTTATACCTCCCTTCGATCCTAGTTTCATTTATTTTCGAATCCTTCATTTGTCCTTCGCCGGCTCTGACCCAGCGGTCGGAGCTTCATCAGCCATATCGACCCATTCTGATCGACTCCGCAGACCATCGTCACCCTTCCCCCGCAGCATGATCATCCCAATCTTGGCTATCTGAGCCAAGATTAGGCTAGATTCCATTCTCTAGTATCGCTGGAACCTTCCTCTGCCTCCCACTGCCGCTTCTCTTTAGTTTAACTCTAATAACCTTGGCCGGAGCAAGACTTCGAGCAGGAGCTTTACCCCGCAGGTCAAGTCGTGCATGGACCCCCCCCCCCATTTCGCCTTCAGCCACCTTCGTCGGAGCCATCCCAGGTCACCACTACCTTCCTGGAGATCTGACGAGTGGATGCTACATCTGACCTCGCCACCTGACACGAAAGAATGTCGTGAGTCGAGCCCTGCCTCCTGATCATTCATTGTACGCCCGGAGTGCCGCCAGTCCTCCGGCGAACTTCTCCAGGGAGGAGTTCTTCCAGGATCTTCCGTAGATGTTGGATCATCGCCACCCACCAGATGAGATCGAACATGTTCCTCTCTCGAGCTTGACAGGTCGTTAGATCTGACATCTAACGACCCTGTATGCCCCACGTTCGTCCTTTCGTCAGAGCCGTTGGATCCGCCAGGTATCCCTGCCAGAGCCGCACGTCTTCAGCCTACCAGAGCAAGCCACATGTCACCCCACATGAGCCGCACGCCAGCCTGGGTAATTTGCTCCTTTTCCATGTGTTTCTTTTATGTTTTTATTTAGTTTGTAAAATAAATAGTATACTGTGGTCTATTTGCACTTTAGCCCCTGTTGTTTTTACTATTTGCACTTTGGTCCTTCCTGTATGGTTGCATGTGCATCGTCACGTGTATATTTGGATATTTACATGTATGCCCTCGGGTTATCTTGGATGTTATGAAATGAAGTTTTAGTTTCTTTATTTACATCCATACCCCTGTGTGTGCTATTTCTGACATGTGCTGAATATCGTGTGAAAATTACAGTTGGTCCCCAAGTCTTTTGACGCGTGTTCTGATTTAGCCCCTGAGACTTATTTTTCTTGCATCTAGGTCCATGTCTGATGTATGTGTTTGATTGGTTGAAATAGATATCAAATCTCGTCCAAAATTTGTAAAATTTGGATACATGGCTCCTGCCACAGTGTAAAATTTTCTATGAATTTTTGGGCTCGTTTTGTTTTCGTTTGTTAGTTTTAAAAATTCGAAAACCTATGATTTTGCTTCAATCCAGTTTTAAAAATCAACTAAAAATATTAAAACCTTAAAAAATCCAAAAAAATTAATGTATGTTTGTTTTCTTGTGTTTTTGATTTAGTTCGATTTTTGTTGCTTTTATATTTACAAAAACCCTAAAAAATGAAAATTAAAAACTTAGAAAAATCATTAAAAATTCCTAAAAATTCAAAAATTCGCAATTTCTTTTCCTGTAGTTAGAATTTTTTTTACTTTATCATAAAATTATTGCTTGAATTTTATAGGCTCTTTAGATATTTTAAATAGCCTTTAGATTCTGGCTGCAAAGTAGCTTGCATTTTTGTCCTTGTTTTATTTTTATAAAATCAACTAAAAATCAGAAAAATCCAAGAAAATACCAAAAACACTTGAATATTAATAAAAAACCAAAAATATTTTTATTTTAACTTTCTGACCTATTTTGATATGTTAAATAATTGATTGTTTGTGACTTTTTGACTTCTTTTACATTTTTCTTAATTTTAAAAATCACAAAAAAATTAAAATATAAAAATCCACCAAAATATTTTATTTCTTTTATTTTTGAACCCCTACTACTTCGTAGGTTTTTCCAACTGTGCTCCTTGTGTTCGACCTTGGTAGCTATACCAGGTAAAATAAAATAGCGAGACCGCTATTTGACAAATTGATTGATTTATTTTGATTGGTGGTATTACTTTTTCTTGTTGACTTAGCCTCGTGGTTCGGGTCGCAACGACCTTATTTACACCTTAACCCAATCGCGGGATTTTGAGCCATCAGAATGGCGCCATTACCGGGGTTGGTTCGTGAGAGCCGAGACCCGCTCTCCGAACCCGAGTTCGATCCGCCTTGTTCCCCCTTGATCACCCTTCTACTACCAGCCCTGAGGTGCCCGATCAGAGAGAAGCAGCCAGTTGATTTATCAGCACCTGAGTTTGGGTCTTTTGCCTTTGTAGAGACCATCGCCAGTAGCGAGGACCGCATCGATGGCCCCAGAGCAGAGCAGACATATGTGTTGGACCAGGGTGCGATCAACAACACCATGTTAGCCTCCCTTGAGACGATGTAGAGACATATTCTAGATCAGGGAGCTTTCATGGTTGATATGCACCAGGAGATGGAGCAGATGCGGGCAGATCAAGAGCAGCACCTAGACACGGCGAGAAGACATTCCAGAGGAGCCCAGCCAGCAGCAGCGAGACCGATGAGAGAGTTGCACAACCCTGGTGCAACTCTGACACACAAATGGATTGTTCTGTCAGACATCACGGGAGACTTTAAGTTCCTACCGCAGACTATTCATCTCCTTCCTTGCTTCCACGGACTTGCCACTGAGAAGCCGCACCTTCATCTCCAGGAGTTCGAGATGATCTGTACTATTGTCCACGATCGCAGCTTGACGAGGACACCATCAAGATGATGGCTTTCCCCTTCTCCCTTGTCGATAGAGCAGCCAACTGGCTGAAGCATCTAGGGAAATTCGTGACTACATGGGAACAGCTCCGAAACGAGTATCTCAACAAGTACTATCCACTCGGTCGGACCAATGCAGTTAGGGCCCTGATCAGCAATTTCTCCATGCTCCCCAATGAGCAGTTTCACGAGGCATGGGATCGTTTCAGGGAGCTTACAGACCGGTGCCCCCATCATGATATTTCGAAGCCCAACCTTGTTCAGAGATTTTTCTGCGGGCTTACACCGGAGCTTCAGGTTTTAGTGAATGCATCCTGTAGGGGCTCATACTTCGCCAAGGATGAGGATCAGGTCTAGGCCATCTACGAGGAGATGGCCGAGAACTACACAATGATGTTCCAGACCCAGTTATACACTCAGGGGAAGCCCCAGCCATAGGTCGTGTCCTATCAGAGGATAGCACGGGTCGATGCCAGTCTTTCTACTTCGTCAGCGGCAGCAGCACAGGCAGAGTCGACAGTCGCTGACATGGGTATCATCAGCGAGAAGCTGGACCGGATCGAGTTGATCGAGAAGAAGCAGTGCCAGGGCATGTCACAGATAGATCAGATGGCACAGATGCTGAGTGACCTGAAGACCCAGATCATGTGTCTCCAGGAGGCACAGATGGCTTCTCAGCCCCGTCTCAAGTTACGGGCAGACCCAGGCAGCAGCAGCAGCTTGACCCAGCCCTTCGCCCACTACCGACAGGTCCATCACATTCAGGAGGAGCCGTATCAACCGTAGCAGCAGCAGTATGTTTAGCTGCCACTACCTCAGGACAGCCAGATGGTGGTGTGCCAGCCTTACTAGCCCCTGGCAGTACTCCCCCCACCCACCTACGAGCAAGAGCCATTGATGGAAGTCAACGGGATATGGTATGACCGACCTCAGTCTGGGATCCGACGAGACCATCCCAGATTCCGTTGGTCGACTGGATATACCAGTTCCCAACAGTAGCCTCCAGTTCAGGGTGGCCAGTACGGCCAGCAGTGAGAACAGCACCAGCAGCCCCAGTTCCCACCACACCAGCAGCAGCCACACCAGTCCTACCAGCAGCATGGTCCTCGTCCCTATCAGCAGGGACAGTCTTGGAGGCAGCAACAGCCGCCTCAGCAGTATCAGTCTCAGCCCCTTATCTCTCTCACCAGCAGCAGCCTCATTACTAGAGAGGCCACCCGTCAGGTTCTCATGGGCCCGCCTATGAGAACCCTGCCTTAGACGACTTAGCCCGCCTCATCTCCGAGCAGCAGGCCACTTTCCGACGGGTGATGGATGAGTTCAGACAGGAGAAGAGAGAGATTGTGAAAGGGAAGGCCGCCATTCCTGCCCAAATCGAGCCCAATCCAAACAACCTCAAGAGGAAGTCTGAGCGGGTAGAGTTTACAGAGGTTACCACTCCTAGTGATTCCCTTGGTGATATTACTGCATACATGTTTGATGCTGACTTTGTTACACTTAGGAGCGGTAGGATGCCAGCAGGTGGCGCCTCGTCTGAGCGACGACCACATGCAGCTTCAGGAGCGCTAGACGAGGAGGAGAGTGGTGCTGATGTCACTCATGATCATGATGATGACGGTGGTGCTGACGCCACCAAGGGCGTTGATCCAGATGATGGTACTGAGGCCGTCACTTCACCAGATGGAGGAGGGGGTACTGATGCCACCAGAGTTGCTGAGACAGAGCGCGGTATTGATGCTACAAGTCCAGATGTCGTGGGTGGTGCTGAGGCCACCAGTTCTTCTCCTGTTGCATTTCTTGTTCTTGATGTATCTCAAGACAATTCTGTGAATAAAGGAAAGGGTTTATCATTTGCGAGCCCATCTATGTTGATTGATGATTTGTGTGTGGATTCGACTTTGCCACAACAGCATAGACCCGATCCTAGCCCTTCATCTGAGAAGGGCCCAGCCGTCCCCTTTCCCCAAGCACTCCGCTTGGCTAAGGGGCCTAAAAAAGAAAATCCTAAAAAGTCACACCAGTTAGAGTTCAGCCAGCATATGATGGATAGATTTCATATACAGTTGACTCTACAGGAGGCCTTGGAGCACATCCCTCTCTTCTAGAGGAACCTCAGAGACAGGACTACTATTTGCAGGAAGAGGAGGATCCATCAGTCAGAGATCCATGTGCTCACTCGTGCCACTTGCTTCGCCATCCAGAACCGTCTGCCAGCCAAGAGGCCAAATGCAGGAGCCCCTTATGTCAGATGCCACATACATGAGCAGAGGTTCAATCGGACTCTATTAGATAGCGGCTCTTCCATCAACCTACTTTCGACAGCCTTACTCGACCGATTTGAGTTTGGCCCTCTATGACAGAGCAGGACGGTCCTTCAGTTTGCTGATCGATCTGTCAAGAGGCCGAAGGGGTTGTTGAAGTATGTTACCGTCACGATTCAGGGCATAAAATTCCCCGTGGACTTCGTTATGTTGGACATAGAGATCCCTGAGTCCGTGACCGATACCCCCATCATTTTAGGACGCCCGTTGTTGGACACAGCCAAGGTAGTGTCCAATCATGATAGCGGGAAGGTATACTTTCACGTCGAGGGCGAGAGTATACAAATAAAGATAATCGAGGAAACTAGAGCCAGAGATTCAGCTTTCTCAGACCCGCCTACAGATTCAGAGCAGATAACAGAGGCAGAGCGAGACATCCACCAGGATTGTGATTTTGTGATCACAGATGATGAGGTAGTTTGGACAGTCCCAGTTTCACAAGCCATCCTCTCACCTTCAGATCCTGCTGATGCACAGATGCTAGCAGAGGAGAGCTTGGAGAGCACATTCCTTGTATAGGATACAGTTGAGGCAGCAGATCGTGTTCTCGATAGCGAAGCAGTTGATTTTTGTGATACTAATTCAGATCCCTCAGAGACCAACATAGATTGGGCAAAGTTTGATGATATGATACCGTGTCCGATGTCCACAAAGCCAGAAGCTAGGGGGGAGGCTGATCCTGTTCAGAGCAGAGACATACTAGCAGAGCAGTCTTCACCAGATTCTGATTTCCAGTGAGAGTTCTCATTCTCCCATGCAGATTTGGTCGCATTCACTCAGACTTTTCAGAGGCCAGATCCGCCAGCACCCAGTTGTCCAGAGCTGAAGCCCTTGCCGTCATCACTGAAGTATAGGTTCCTTGAGGGCGAGCATGAGATGCACCCAGTCATTATCTCAGCGGATTTGACTGGAGAGCAATAAATCCCGTCTGATGGGGGTTCTTGAAAAGAACTGCAAGGTGATAGGATGGAGTGTAGCCGATCTCCAGGGGATAAGTCCAGCCCTGTGCTCCCACCATATCTATATTGAAGAGGACGCAAAGCCGTCGCGTGAGTTCCAGTGACAGCTGAACCCGAATCTTCAAGAGGTTGTCATGAAGGAGATCTTGAAATGGTGGAGCGTCGATTTTATCTACCCCATCTCCGACTCCAAGTGGGTCAGTCCATTGCACGTGGTGCCCAAGAAGACGGGCATCACCACAGTTGTTAGTGAGTCTGGAGAGGAGATCGCTACCTGGGTACCCACTTCTTGGAGGGTCTATGTGGACTATAGACGATTGAACCAATCCACCAAGAAGGATCATTTCTCGTTGCCTTGTATTGATCAGATTATAGAGAGGCTGGCTGGGAAGAGTCATTACTGTTTTCTGGATGAGTACTCTGGATATAATCAGGTGGCCATTGCGCCCGAAGACCAGGACAAGACTTCATTCACCTGTCCCTTTGGGACATATGCTTTCAGACGGATGCCCTTTGGTCTATGTAATGCCCCGGCGACATTCCAAAGGTGCATGTTGTCCATCTTTTCGGACATGGTGGATGAGTGCTTGGAGGTCTTCATGGATGACTTTTCGATCTATGGCGATGGGTTTGATGCTTGTCTTGACTACATAGACCGTGTCCTTCAGCGATGCATTGAGGTCCATCTTGTGCTTTCTTGTGAGAAGAGTCACTTCATGGTGACTCAGGGGATGGTGCTTGGCCATATCATTTCCAACAGGGGCATGGAGGTTGATCCGACCAAGGTGGATATCATTAGGAAACTCAGTCCATCGTTCAACTTGCGACAGTTACGGTCTTTTCTAGGGCACGTCAGTTTCTACCGATGCTTCATTCATGATTTCAGCAGGATTGCATGGTCGTTGACTGATTTGCTAACTAAAGACATCGAGTTCATTGTGGATGATAAGAGTCTAACGTCATTTGAGACTCTCAAGAGTCTAGTTGTTGAGGCTCCTGTCCTCCATCCACCTGATTGGTCTCTCCCATTCGAGATCAAGACGGATGCCTCTGATTTTGCCGTAGGGGTCGTGTTGGGATAGAGGAGTGATGGAGTGCCATTTGCCATACACTACGCTAGTCGTACTTTGGATGCCGCTCAGTGGAACTACACCATCACTTAGAAGGATATGCTAGCAGTAGTGTTTGCCCTAGATAAGTTCAGATCGTACATCATTGGATCTAAGGTGGCCATATTTACTGATCATACTGCCATCAGGTACCTCATGGCAAAGAAGGATGCCAAAGCTAGATTGACCAGATGGATCCTTCTACTCCATGAGTTTGATATAGAGATTAAGGATAAGCCTGGAGTCAAGAATGTGGTGGCGGATCATCTCTCCCGATTAGAGAATCTCGAGGATTCTGAGCAGATTGAGCCTATTTCAGAGACCTTCCCATATGAGACGATCCTTGCTATCGCCTCTCTCCCGTGGTACGCCGGCATTGTGAACTATCTTGTTGCCAAGAAAGTTCCACAAGGTTGGCCCAGGCAGCGACTTGAGACCTTCCTCGCGAAGGCCAAGTTCTACCATTGGGAGGATCCCGTCCTTTATCATGAAGGAGGGGATAGCGTCTGGCATCGGTGCATTCCTCGGGAGGAGCACCACAGCATCCTCACTTACTGCCACAAGCTTGAGGTAGGAGGACATCACTATGGAAGGAGAACGACGCAGAAAGTGCTCCAATCCAGCCTATGGTGGCCTACCCTCTTCAAGGATTCTGATGAGTTCGTGAAGAGGTGTACTGACTGTCATAGGATGGGCACTTGTGGACAGCGTGATATGATGCCGACGCAGGCCATTCACTTCTGTGAGGTTTTTGACGCATGGGGCATCGATTTCATGGGTCCATTCCCTAAGAGTCAGGGATTCGAGTACATTCTATTGGCCGTGGATTATGTGAGTCGTTGGGTTGAGGCCATCCCCGCCCGAACCGCAGATGCTAGGAATGTATGATAATTTTTGAGGAAGAATATCATTTCACAATTTGGGGTACCTAGAGTTTTGATATCTGATGGGGGGTCTCATTTCGTCAATGGCAAGGTAAAGGCCCTTGCTAGCGAGTTCAGCATTGACCATCGAGTAGTTATACCGTATCATCCTCAGACCAATGGTCTTGCTAAAGTGTCGAACAGGGAGATCAAGACTATTTTGCAGAAGGTCGTCCGCCCTGACTGAAAGGATTGGTCACAGCTTTTGGACTCGTCTTGTGGGCATATCGGACGTCCTTCAAGACTCCTTTGGGTACATCTCCCTTTCGCCTCGTTTATGGCAAGCCCTACCATTTCCTTGTTGAGCTGAGACATAGGTCACTTTGGGCAGTCACTAATATACATTTGGATCCAGTGAGTGTAGGAGATCAGAGGAGGGCAGAGTTGGCAGCCCTGGAGGAGCTTAGAGATGCAGCCTTTTCAAGCATCCTACAGTATAAGGAGAGAGTGAAGGAGTGGCATGATTCTCATATCAGCCACAAACAGTTTGAGCCAGGACAGAGAGTATGGTTGTTCTATGCCATGCTTCAATTATTTCCATGGAAGTTGCAGAGCAAATGGAAGGGACCCTATCTTGTCCGAAAGGTACACGACAACGGAAGCATCGCCATATCCGAGTTGTCATCTGAGTCTACCTTTCGTGTTAATGGGCAGCGGCTCAAACCATATATAGATCATGAGCCAATGGTCGTTGACGTTGCCCCTATTCATTTTGCGTGAGATATGGTCTCTTGACTCACATCTATTGCATCTCACGCCTGATTATCATTGTCTCCCAACTTATATAGATCCAGATGTCTATATCACACTATTCTTCAGTCCAACACCCCATTTACATCTTTGATTATGCCATACTTAGGGTGTACTTTACCCTAAGTATAGGGGGGTGTGAGACTTTTGATTTTCTTTTGGTTCTTTTCTATCTCTGTTTTGATGCCTATACTTAGGGATATTTTACCCTAAGTATAGGGGAGGTAGACCCTGTACATTCTTCCACTCGGATTTCCTATTGTGTACAGCCTACCATACTAAGGATTACTTGATCCTATGTATAGGGGGAAACCCCGAGATTCTTTTCTATTCTTTCGATTCGTCTTCGTAGTATAGTTTTCCTTTTCACTTCTCTATACTAAGCATGAGTTATGTCTTCTTCATCGCTCTTGATTCACTCTGAGGACATCGTTCAAGCTAAATATAGGGGGGTATCGTATATATTCCATATATACTTTAGCCATAACTCGTACTTTGTGTGAGTGTGTTAATAAATAAAATGACTAAAATTTGTAAAAATCCATAAAAATTAAAAAAATTTCTTGTACATAAAATTCTTTATTGCACATACATAGCTATTTATAAAAATTATTTTTGTAAAAATGTTTGTAAAAATCTTTTGTGTAAAGAGTTTATAAATATTTTGATAGCAAAATTATGTATAGAGTACAAAATTTTTGTAAAATGTTTGAAAAACAAAAAGTTTGCAAAAGCCCTTTTGTAAATGTGTGCAAATATTTTGCAAAACTTCTGCATTCATGCATACATCCTTGTTTTCAAACATTTTTCAAAAATTTTGCATACTTTCAAAATTTTTCAAAAATTGCATGTTTGTATATACATGTATAGGTTTTCTGAATCATAGTTGACATTTAAACTAGCCTAGAATTATATTGAAAAATGGAGCTTGGTTAAGATCTTAATCCACCTAATTCTAAGAGGAACCTTATAGGGCTTAGGGTTGAGAATTTTTAGGTCCATGGTGACTTAATTCTTTAAGTCCACTAGGCTATGATCATATGTCATCTTGATGAGCCTAAGTAGAACACTTAACAACACATGCATGACTCTCACAGACAATGGCTTTACTTGGACCAGCACTTTACACCTAGCTTTCTACGGATGAGGTGGTGAGGAGGCAGTCTTCTTTGACTTGGGGTAGCATATGAGGGTAGTACTTCTAGGCAGAACCTCTCTTCTTCTTTTAGTGAAGGAAGTGCATCTCAACTTGGTCTGGTAGCAGTGAGGTCTAAAGACAGGAGTTGTGGGTTGCAATAAAGCTTCAAAAGAGGGATAGTCTACTGGCTCAAAGAGGAAAAACTCCTTATGTTTATATGTTGCATCATGTAGATATGTTGTACATATGCACATCAAAAAAAAGTGCAAAAAGAAAAACTCCAAAAAAGTGGTGGGTCTGATAGAAAATGAAATACCCACCGGAGTGTATATAGTCAAATAAAAGCAAAGCTTATGTTACACATGCCCATCTCATGAAGCTTGCAGTAGGGAGACTTAGCTACATTGGTTGAGCTCCCAATGATACATGTCTACACTGGCCACGGTCCATTCTCTTCTTCCTCCTCTTCTTGAGCCGGTTGAACTTGAACTTAGAAGGGAATACCCCGCTCCTCGAGGAAAGAGTTGCCAGACTAGGGTATTAGAGTTACCTTGTTGAGGGGGGTTGTCACTTTGCTATTTCTAATGTGGAGAGCTATATCTCACTTACACGGTACAAGGAAAGTTTCATAGTCATCGGAGTTTGTGTATGTAGACTTGTTCTGATCTGGATTGTTGAGGAGTCTTGACCATAGATTAGTGGAACTTAGAGGTTGTTGAGTTTTAAACCTAGGTCCAAATAAGGCTCCGACAAACTAATAATCCAAAGATCTGACTAAACTCCATACTTCAATTTAATGAAGACAAGTTTATAATCAGCATTGATTCATCTTCTTTTCTTCTTTTTTTCATTTTCTTTTCTTTTCACTTCTTTTTCAAATAAGTGTTTGCTAAGGGACTAGCAAAAGTAAAGTATAGGGGTGACGAATACTCATTCATCACTCTTTATTCTTTTATTTTAGCTAAAAATCTTAGCAAAATACCATGTAGATAGTTGTAAATGCAATAAGTTACAAATAAGCATGCTTTGTGTAAATATTAATAATTAGCATGTATTTGTGCAAAAATAAAAGAATAAAGAATAAAGAAAAAGAAGGGAATATTTAGAATAAATATTGAGTGACCTAAACCCAAGAGAGGGACCAATATGGAACTGATCGTCAAATAAAACAAGTAGAGAGAGATAGGGTCATTCAACCTTGTATATATTCCTTATTTGTGTACATATTTTATTCTCACAAAAAAATAAATATGTGATTCTATTATCTTGTATATATTTCTAAAAATAAAACAAAAATGAGAAAAATAAAAATAAAAACAAAATAATTTCTCTCTCTCTCCACCTTGTACATACCATGTATATATGTATCACACTTCTATTTATTCTACTCTTGTAAATAAACAACAAAAATCAAATAAAAATTGTTTTATACTCTAAATTTTATGTTGTAAATAAATAAAATATAAAATTAGAGTATTTGTACAAAAAAAGGAAATAAAAATAATAATGTAAAATACATAGGTATTTTATACATGTATATAATATAATATAATGTATATACCTTAATTTATTTTTCATAAAAATAAATAAAAATCACTAAAAAATAGTTTGAAAAACAATAAACATTTTTT
This sequence comes from Ottelia alismoides, assembly GCA_037367405.1. Taxonomy (NCBI): domain Eukaryota; kingdom Viridiplantae; phylum Streptophyta; class Magnoliopsida; order Alismatales; family Hydrocharitaceae; genus Ottelia; species Ottelia alismoides. The sequence continues at coordinate 328,946 of JAZKJV010000135.1, forward strand.
ATTTTGTAAATATTTTAAAATAAAATCGTTTTCTATTTTTTATTTAATTTACAAATCTTTTCTTTTTCTCATTTTCTGATTGGTCCACAGGGGTTGTTGACCCCCGATCAACTCCCCCTCCAGGACCCTCTCCTCACAGATCCATTCCACGCGCCTGATTTCTCCCATTTTTGCGGAACGGGTCTGATGCTCTCCTGCCCCGATTCTTTTGCCCGATCCTTTCCCTTGGATCCACGACCCTCGCGGATCCCTAGGGAAGGTCAGATCTACCTTGGTCTGTGTGCCCGTGCCCGTTCTTCCTCGTCACCTGGGACTTGTTATAAAAGCTTCATTCCTTTTTCCTACTCCGCAGCTTGCGCCGCACTCCCTCTTTCTACCCCTAGATTCCATCCTCCAGTATCGCCGGAACCTTCCTCCGCCTCCCACCGCCGCTTCTCTTTAGTTTAACTCAAATAACATTGGCCGGAGCAAGCCTCCGAGCAGGAGCTTTACCCCACAGGTCAAGTTGCGCGTGGAAACCCCCACATTCCGCCTTCAGCCACCTTCGTCGGATCCATCCCAGGTCATCACTACCTTCCCGGAGATCTGACCGGTGGATGCTCCATCTGACCTCGCCACCCAACACGGAAAAAACATCGCGAGTCGAGCCCTGCCTCCTGATCATTCATCGTACGCCCGGAGTGCCGCCAGTCCTCCGACGAACTTCACCAGGGAGGAGTTCTTCCAGGATCTTCCATAGCCGTTGGATCATCGCCGCTCGCTAGATGAGATCGGACATGTTCATCTCCCGAGCCTGACAGGCCGTTAGATCTGACATCTAATGGCCCCGTACGACCCACGTTCGACCTTTCGTCAGAGCCGTTGGATCCGCCAGGTGTCCCTGCCAGAGCCGCACGTCTTCAGCCTACCAGATCAAGCCACCTGTCACCCCACGTGAGCTGCATGCCAACCTGGGTAATTTGCTCCTTTTTCCCTGTGTTTCTTTTATGTTTCCATTTAGTCTATAAAATAAATAGTATATTGCAGTCTATTTGCACTTTGGTCCCTGCTGTTTTTACTATTTGCACTTTGGTCCTTCCTGTATGGTTGCACGTGCATCGTCACGTGTATATTTGGATATTTGCATGTATGCCCTCGGGTTTTCTTGGATGTTATGAAATGAAGTTTTAGTTTCTTTATTTACATCCATACCCTTGTGTGTGCTATTTTGGACATGTACTGAATATCATGTGAAAATTACAGTTGGCCCCCTAGCTTTTGATGTGTGTTCTGATTTAGCCCCTGAGACTTATTTTTCTTGCATCTAGGTCCATGTGTGCAGTATGTGTTTAATTGGTTGAAATAAATATCAAATCTCGTCCGAAAATTGTGAAATTTAGATACGTGGCTCCTGCCACAATGTAAAAATTTCTGCAAATTTTTAGGCTCGTTTTGTTTGTGTTTGTTATTTTTAAAAATTCAAAAACCTCTGATTTTGCTTCTGTCCAGTTTTAAAAATCAACTAAAAATACTAAAAGCCTCAAAAAATCCAAAACAAATTACTGTGTGTTTTTTTACTGTGTTTTTGATTCAATTAGATTTTTGTTGCTTTTGGATTTACAAAAACCCTAAAAATTGAAAAACACTTAAAAACTTAGAAAAATCATTAAAGATTCTTAAAAATTCAAAAAATGCAAATTCTATTTTTGTGGTTAGGATTTTATTTTTACTTTATTATAAAATTATTGCTTGAATTTTATAGGCTATTTAGATATTTTTAAATAGCCTTTAGATTCTGGCTGCACAAGTAGCTTGCATTTTTATCCATGTTTTATTTTTATAAAATCAACTAAAAATCATAAAAATCCAAGAAAAATAACAAAACGACTTGAATATTAATGAAAACCAAAAATATTGTATTTTAACTTTCTGACCTGTTTTGGTGTGTTAAATAATTGATTGTTTGTGACTTTTTGACTTCTTTTACATTTTTCTTAATTTTAAAAATCACAAAAAAATTAAAAATATGAAAATCCACCAAAATATTTTATTTCTTTTATTTTTGAACCCCGACTACTTCGTAGGTTTTTCCAAACTGTGCTCCTTGTGTTCGATCCCGGTAGCTATACCAGGTAAAATAAAATAGCGAGACCGCTATTTTCCTGATTGATTGATTTGTTTTGATTGGTAGTCTTACTTTTTCTCGTCGACTTAGCCTCGCCATTTGGGTCGCAATGACCTTATTTACACCTTAACACGATCGCGGGATTTTGAGCCATCAAGCAACCCCATAATTGTATGCATTTTATATTTCTTATAGAAAGGTGAGGACGCATCCCTAGGGTAGTGCCCAAAACCCACATCTAAATCTTGCGTAAATGACTTCATATCTTGTTCTATCACTTAATTAAAATCGAAAAGATAACAGTCGGAATTTTGCAACCATCATTGTATTGAGTTGGTGAAACTAGGGTTTGCTCTTGTGTTTGTTTTGTGTTTGTCCATATGCGTATCCTTCTATGCATTTGCACGTTTCCGATCGCCATCCACTTACATTCATCTCTTGAAGATGTCAGGATATCAATCCCCATACCCTGATCAATATGGTCATTCATACTCGACCATATACCATTCACCTTCGCCTTCTCCTTCTTCGATGTATCCTCCACCATCTGCGAGAGACTCTTACCCATGGTCGGTCACACCCCACCCCGAGTATGAAGTCAGAACTTCGACTGACTTCTCCACTTCTTCGCATTTCTCACCTACTTTACATTCTAACACTCTGTATCCACTTCCATCCTTGGTTGACTCACCATATTCTCGAGAGCTTGCTGGAATTAAAGAATCATTCGATATGAAAGACACTACTGAGGCAAATAACTAGCAGAACTACCTACCCCCACATACTTCATTTCCTCTTCATATGAATGGTGGGACCAATTATTGAATCACACATACACATCCTGACTTGATCTTCAGGTACAAAGTCGATCGAACACCTCGAATGGAGAGGTCTGCACATCATGATTTTCCAGACTTGATTAACTTTAGTGATCAAGATTACATTGACCAGTCCTCATACATCACATTCGGAGAGCCTACACATGTAGGGGACTGGACCCATGAGCTTGATCTACGAGCCCTCTATTTATTGAATCCATCATATGAGGCTTCGACCAATATCTGCCATCCAAATGGTCCATACTCGACCCATCATTACATACCAGAGTCTAGGTATGTAGAGTATGAGACTTCAAGATCTCAACAGTATCCTCCAATTGAGTAGAATTCTACCATGATTTGTCAAGAGAGTTCTACTAGACTTATCGAGAAAAATGAAGCATATGGTAACAAGTTGAAAGATGACACTGAAATGCTGCACTCAATTTCTGCCAACTTGGGTATGAAACTGGACAAGGAAATGCGTGGATTTGATGTTGAAAACTGAGCAGACACTAGAGAACCCACACACTCTGTACAATTGGAGTCCATTCTGCGTCCCTCTTCTGCTAACCACTTGTCTTCTAGTCCAAAGTTAGTACATTCTCTTACTACTCCTTCACCTATCAAAAATATAAAAAATTGTAAATCCCCAAAAAAACCGAAAACATTTAAGAACCAAAAAATCTCATAAAAATAGAAAATGAGAATGATTTTAAAATAGTGGATCTTGCCTTAGGGAAGCCATTGCTAAGGAACTGATTCTTAAGCTTCCCTTAATAAAGGTCATAGAACACTTTTCCGACCTCAAAAGATTTGTAAGGAGATGATTGATGCCCAAGAGGTTAGAAAATAAGAGAACAAGGATAGAAAGATACCTAGTGTCTATGGCCACCTCCTTAGTGATGTGGAGAAAAACCAAGAGCCGCAGAGTGGAGCAGTTGCAAAGGGTTGAATGTGAAATCAAGGAAACCATATTTACCCATGCGTGAATCTATGATGACTCCTCTCTAAATATCCTTCAAACCTCTGTGTTTGACAACCTCAAACTCAGACCACATAGGAAATAGAGAGAGATCGTGCAACTGGCTGATCGATCCATCAAACAATCGAAAGGAACCATTTCAATAATCATTGCTTTCCGAGGTGCTCCACTAAGAGTGGACTTCACGATCATTGATATTGAGTACCGAGGAGAGTTCACCTAGTCTCCATTTGGGAAATCGTTTTTAGCCTTGGCTAAGGCGACTATAGATTATGAGACTAGGGAGATCGAGTTTTAAGCATTTGGTACATATCAACAACAGGTGACATTTGACGACACAATCCATCCCAATGTGACCTACACAGCTGCTGACATTCGTGACCATCGAGAGATAGATGAGTACTACCTCTCTACTACACTTGATATACCGATCGTTTAGTTGACCATTGGTTCATATACTCAACACATCCACACTCCCCGCTGCTCGTATCACCACCACTAAAAACTTCTATAGAGGACTCACAAATAGAATCTCTCTCTAAGTTGGACACCATATTCTTAGATTGACTTGACCATTTTGGTGGTCCAACTCTTGTGCCTTCACTGTCACAACCACCAACCAGGGAGACGGCAAACATCTCACAAAAGGAAGCCATTTCTTCTAGTTGATCTTCTAGTGAGAAGATGAAGAGAATTGATTCCTCGAAGCATTCCCATGAACCCCTCAAGGCGTGTCACTCTTGCCATCCTCTCCATACTTTAGGTTCTAGAAAATCGACTAGGATGGTCTCCTCTGAGGACTCCTCTTCAGATTCTAATGATGTGATCATCATAAATGGGCATGTCAAGGCTATCATTCAACCGTATGCAAGCAAGCTACTTTGTATCAATAGTTGATGGACATTTCTTCCTCCTCCCTATTATTCTTTTGGGGATGAATCACACAGCAACATAGGTCCACATTTCATCTTTCCTCTTCGTTCACACAAGAAGGTCCATTGCAAACCTTCTTGATCCTTTACATTCTTATTCCATCTTGTATAGTTTTCCTTCTTTTTGATCCCTCCCTCTCACGTGATTCGTATCACTCGCCCCAGCTCCATATCGTTATCATTTTATGGCTATACATAGGATGACCAGATCCTAGGAATAGGTGGGAGAGTGACCCGAGTTGCTCCTTCCATTCTTCCCCATTCTCTTTGTATATTCCCCATCCCCATCGATTCTCACACCATCCTTGTCATACACTTAAGTTGACCAGAGCCTAGGTAGACCGATGCATGCCATGTGTATATACTCATCCACTTCACCTCTTAACCTCGACCATCCCATTTTTTGCTCTTCTTCTATGCTTAGACTGACTATAGCCTAAGTATAGGGGGGCAGGTCGACCTCTATACTTCAATTCTTTTAACTTTCCTATGCTTAACACGAGCTATGTCTTTTCCTCACTTTCCATGCTCTGAGGACATAGCACACGCTAAGTATATGGGGGCATGTATATATTACACTTTTACTTTACCTATAGCTCGTACTTTAGCGTATTTTAGTATATATTATGCAATAATTATGAGATAGGTAAAATTGGTAAAAAAACAGTTTTTTTGTAAAATACATATATAATTTCATACTGTTATAATATGTATATTGTATATAAGTTGTAAATTTTGTATAATACTCTCTTTAAAGAAAGTAATATTCTTGTAAATAAATACTTTTTGTAAAATTATTGTAAAATAGGAGGTATACCAAAAAAAGTTTTAAAAAAAAACTTTTTGTTCAATAAGAAAGGGTTTTTATTTACTCTTGCATAATCCTTGAATTCATTCAAAAAAAATAAATTTCATCTTGCACTTCATATGCATTTCATAACATACGCATTTTATTTGCATTTCTAGCATATACAAAGTGGAAAGTCAGTGGGTTTTAAACTGAGTTATGAATAGAAACCGAGGATGGACTTGACGGAACTTAATCTACTTAATTTCAGAGAAACCTTATAGGAACTAGAGTTAAGACTTTTCAGGTTGAGCGACTTAATTCTTTTAGTCCACAAGACTATGTTCACATGTAATCTTGATTGGTCTAAGTAGAATATTTCATACACACGCATGATTCTTTTAGACAGTGACCTAACTTGGACAAGCACATTGCACGTAGATCTTCATTGATGAGTAGTGAGGAGGTAAAATCCTTTAGTTTGGGGAAACACACGAGTGGAAACATTCGCAGTCACAATAAGTGGCCAGTGTGTCTCAATCTAGTCTAGCAGCATTGACGTCTAACGAGGGATGTTGTGGGTTGCAATAAAGCTTCAAAAGAGGGATAGCCTAATGGCTCAAGAAGAAAAGCTACCTATGTACATGCTGCACATTTGTATATATGTTCAAAAAAAGTAAAAAATCTCCAAAAAAGTTAGACGAGCAAAAAGTAAATAAATAAAAATTACAGTCAAAGAAAAATATTGAATAAGAAAGTCATATGTTTCAAGTCTCATATGAAGGAAGCATGCAGCTGAAGACTTGGCTACACTGGTCAAGCTCCCAGGATATGTGGCTACACTGGTCACAATCCATTCCCTTCTCTACCCCCTCTTCTTGAGTTGGTTGCATTTAAACTTAGAAGGGATACCTCGTTCCTCGAGGAAAGAGTAGCTAGACATTGGAATTAGGGTTATCTTCTTAAAGGAGGATGTTTCTTTTCCATTTCTTATGTGGAGAGCTATATTTCACTTACACAGTACAAGTAAGATTCATAGTCATCAGAATTTACGTATGAGGACTTGTTCTGACCTGACTGTTAAGGTGACTTAAATAGATACTTGTGGAACTTAAAGGCTACTAGGTCTTATAACCTATTCTCAATAATGTTCCGCCATATTATTAATTCAAAGGTCGGGTCAAGCTCCATTTTCACCATTTTTTCATGACGTTGGTATGGAACCCATAATCAATTCACTTTTGCATCTCATTTTAGTTGCTCAAGGACGAGAAAGTTCTAAGTATTGGGGATTCATCACTCTAAAAATTGGAAATAGAGCTTCGTTCCAGAATGATTAGCTGCATTTCTCCATTTTTTTGAACTATTATAATTCATGCACTTGTAGATAATTTCAGCATTTAGCATACTTATTTACATGAATAATAAGCCAAATTTCCTTGTAAATATCACATGTATTATACCATATTTTCTCCTATTTTCGTATAACTTTCACTAACTTAGAATTAAATAAAATCAACTCTAGAGTGCATATATTACTAACACTAATAAATGAAAAATACCAAAAAATACGAACTTGTAAAATTGATGAATAAACCCCAAACCCTAGGTTGAGACTAAAAGCCTTAAAACATGAATATGTCCTTACTACAGTCTCCTATGGACCCCTGCTCAGTTTTGAATTAATGTAAGTTAAATTACCTTCAAAATAAGACCAAATTCAAAATAATCAGAGTTCGTATGTGAAACTTGGATTTTGGGCCTCTATTATATATTATACATAATGTCTAATTTGACCTTATTATTTTATGTACAAAAATAATCCTTTTTTATTTATTTCTTTTGTATTTATCTTCTTCGATTATTGTTTTAATAAAAAGTGTAAAAATACAAATGAAAAATGAAGCAAAAAATAATGAAAATAAATTAACCTGAGTTTGCATATATATTGTACATATGCCTCCTTTATTTTATTTATTTTATCTTTTTATTCTCTTACATACTAAAATTCCAAAAAAAATAGATTAAGTTGTAAATATTTATGTTAAATTTTTCCTAATTTTATTTTGATTTTATCTTATTCAAAAATGAAAAAATTCGCAAAACACAAAATGCGATATTTTATATCTAAAGGATACCACCAAAAATACTTTTTGTATAGATGATTTATTTTGGTTTCAGGTTCTTCACGAAATTGTAGATGTCGTCAAGACAAGCATTTTCATGTGACCATTTTTTGATTTGACCTCTTTTATTATTATTTTTTCTTTGGAATTAATTTTTTATTTTTTGGGAGCGACATGTGGCCGCTTCTAGAGCTACCATCTGTCACCCCCATATTTCTTTATTAGTTTTCTTTTAAATTCAACTTTATTTTTAAATTTTATTTTAATTATTTTTATTAAATTTTATTAATTTTATTAAGTTTATTAATTTTATCATTTATTTATTTATTTTATATATTATTTTTATTTTATTATCATTATTATACTTATTTTATTATATTTTATTATTACTATTATTTTATATTTATTTAATTATTTATTATTTAGATATTTTTATTTGATTTTTATTTGTTTATATTTTCATTTTTTAATATTTTAATTTCAATTTTATCATGCCATGTGGTTGCCCCGTAGCAACCCCATCTTTTACTCTTCTCTCAATGTCACACGTGATGCACGTAAGGGCCCCCTACTCTCCCACTGTGCCCGCATCCCCCGGCCACCAAGCCTTCTCTACAATCGTCGTTCCCATGCCTGTGTCGACCACATCACGGCGCCCCTCTTGCACCCAACCACCACCCGTACGACATGCAGACCCATCAGCGGCCAACCACTTCTCCATCTCTCCCTCCGCCCACGACTCTCCCAACTGTCCCCGCATCACGCAGACAGCATCCTGCAACCACCTTGACTCTGCATGACTTGCCGACCTCTCGTATGATAGCCACGACTTCTGCCGCCCCGCAACCGCTCCCCCTTCACCCCCCATCTGACATGGTCACACTCTAACTGCAATTGTCACCAACCTCACTCCGCCAACATCGCTCTCGGCCACTTCTCACACCTCCTCCAACCGCACAAATGAATGTACGCCACCTCCAGCAAAAACTTATCTACCAATTGGGAGGAGGACCAATAGCTCGGGCACCCATTCACCCTCGAGCACCGACGGTGCCTCCGTCATGGTAAGATTTGGAGCAGTTACAGAGCTCCATCATGACTCCTTCTCGAGCAGCCGACTTCAGCCAATGTCTTGAGTAAAGATCGGAGCTCCTTCATGAGCTCCTCCTAAGCGATCCTTCATCCACAAGTTCTTCTTTATTTATCCCTCTGTTTTTCTTTTCTCGTACCGATCACCATCGTCTCCACCGTGCCACGCCTGGAGTAGAACCAATGGAGCCACTTTGCAGACTGCCCTTCGCCCCCTCTGTCTCACCGCATCGATTTGCAGCCTCTTCCGCAGGACTCCACCTTTTGCCCTCGTCGTTGCCTGCTCGACCATCATAGACCAACTTCCCTAGTGCTCTGCCTCGCTCGCCATCGGTCATCATCGCCCGAGCTTGCCTTTCACCCTCGACTTCATAGCCCATCGCCGCCTCGTGCTCCGGTCACTACAGCCTTGCGCTTCAGCCACCCTCGCACCTTTCACAAGTCGCTCGCCATCGACTAGCATCTCCTGACTCGCTCGCCATTGGCCATCTAACCTCGCCCGCACCGCTAAGCCCGACCCCATGGGTCGCACGTTATAACTGCATTATCTCCACCTCATGTGAACGGCATGTGCGGATGGGGAATATTTCATATGTACCCCTACCTATTTCATATATCACGCAGAGGAACTAGCCACTCAAGGCATGTGCAACGCACATGCCAAATGTAAAAGTTTGTGCAGAATAACCCTCGGCTCCTAGGTAATTGTAGTTCCGTCCTCATTAGCATATTTTCTGTTTTTATTTTATTTTTTGAGATTTCATGCACACCCCTACATTTACATGTTTATTTGAACACTTATTTAGCATTATTTTATTATTCTAAAAATTGTACATTGTAAAACACTTTGTGCTTATCATTATGGATATTTAATTTTATTTTTGTGATATGCGGTTGATTTAATATATTTAATCTAGTGGAAAATTGCATATTTTACCCTCTACGTGATCTGGAATTACTACAAAATTAATCTACTCTAAAAATTCCCAAAAAAATCAGAGTAATTAGATTTAAGTGTGCTTTATGATGTGTCCAAAATTCATCGTATTTGCATATCGAGGTTAGAATAAAATAATTGATGATTTGTGTAAATGATTTTTAATAAATTGTAGACCCGTCATTTTTCGAACTATTATATTTCTTGGATTCCTCTCACATAGACTTATCTAAGATAACTTTATTTTTGAAAAATAAGTTATCTTCTTTTTATTAAATTTAATTTGTGAAAAATCATCATGTATGCATATTTAATTCGTAACTAATTCACATTGCATCTGAAAATTCCAAAAAAATACAGAGCATTATTACCTCATTTTTCATATTATGTCCACGTTTTAGGATTTTTGAAATTAATTTGATCAAAAATTGCATTTTGACCCTTAACTAACCTGAATTTGTATGACATTTTTAATTGCATAAAAAATATAAAAATTGCTTCTCTAAAAACCTAAATTCTAGATCGTCTAATAAACAACCTAAGGAGATAGCTTCCTCCTTGAGTTCGACTTTGGGCTTGTCCAAGTAAAATAGAAATTAACTGCTCGCTTTAATTGCTAAAATTAGTTAAGTGGTCATTTATATAAATCCTATTTGCTCGAAAACTAAAACAATTTGACATAATTAGCGAGGGTAATTCAGAGTTTACACATGCGAAGCGCGTGAGGTGCGGATCATTTACAAGATGAAGCTGCAAGTTCTTCAAAATTGCAGAGAGGTCTAGTAGGCGCGTGCAAAGCATGCATACTTGGGATAATTTGCAAAAGGGTCCTACCTGGTTCCTAAGTTTGCACATATGCCCAAACATATATGGATTTTACAGGGAAGGCCTTGTGGGTTTTTAAAATTGCACTTATACCCCTCCGAGGGCCTATTTGTGATAATTTATATATTTTTCATGTTTTCTTTCAGTTATGCCCTTGGACTATTTTCTTTATAAATTTAGCATATGAATTAAGATTTCGAGATTTAAATTGCATTTTGATGCTTGTTTAATTATTTAGCAAATGGCATAAATTATTTTTTGTTTTCACACTTCAAATAATATGATATAATTCAAGATGTACAGTATCAATTACTTGATCAATTAAATGCCTTGAAGTGAAATTGGATTTATTTTGATGCATCAAATGAATTATGAAGTCGATCTACATTTATTGCTCAATTGATCAATCACATCGGGGTATTTTTGTGTGTTTGTAGTTGTTTTCATGTCATCACATTTTGTAGCATTGTGTTCTTAATCTAACAATCAAGGAATCAAAATAATGCATACTGCTCTAATTATTTTGTGTGCATTGTTTAACCTAGGTACATTAATGAACACTTAATATAGGTATTAAAATTTAATTGTATATGTAGATAGTTCATTATCCTGGACTTGCCTAGGAAAAATTAAATCAAGTCCAGCAGATATCTTTTGACTCGATTTTGATAAATTGTTAAGTGGCCATACTACAATACGATAAAATTAGCATACCCATTTAGTGATTTGTTAGATGTCTCCATTGTCGGGGACATGGCTTCATCTTTGTGATTAATTAGGTTTTAATATTTATTTAAGTTGACTTTTATGGTAAATAGATCATTTGTTATTTTGTGATTAACTTGCATTAAGTGTTGTGGTATGTATTGGCTTCTTGCTAATTCTCTCTTTAATACAAGTCTAACCACATATGCCTTTGTGGTAGGCTCGTGAAGATCAAGGATGCTTGGGAAGCGTGTAGGCGAGTAAGTCGGGAGCTCCAGCTACGAGGAGCCGCAAAAGCAATTTAATTAAAATTAAGGAGATCATTAACTAATTTTGTATTTGTATATTGCTTTCGTGTTGTAAATAATTGTCTTTACAATGGTTCTCGTTTGAGAACTCTCGATTGTATCTGGACTTGGCCATTATTAACCTATGGTGTGTTGAGCTTGTTTCAACCCTAACCTAGGTGGGGCTCAACTTAAGTGTTCAAAACTAGGATTAGGCACGCAGCTCTTCGAGCATCATTCATTTCATATACCTTTTTATGTCATTAGTCGTAATTAGGATACACTAACTCAATCTTAAGAGATTCACATATCTCATAAAGATTAATTATACAATCCTAAACTACATTTAACTTGGCCAAACTTAATTCGTACTCTGCCTCGCTAATAGAACTTATATTAAGGTTGTCATTTTAACGACTTGCATTTTGTTGAGTTGGAAATTTATATTCAAATCTTGCATCAACATGAAGAGAGCTGGAAAGCAATGTGAGTATCTATATCTCGAGCATGCATCATGGTTTATCCTTCGCATCAGCTTTTTCTGAATCCTTTTTCTCTTGATTTATAACTTAAGAACATAAAAGGAATCATGATGGGTCAGTAGATGATGTATTCTTGCTTGCTCACATTAAACTCAGGTGACAACAAAGCTCTAAAAATTGGGACTACTAAATGCAAGTTGATTAAATAAATGGAGATAAAATGAATCTTGTCTTATGGGAGAGCAAACCCTACATTGTACACAGGTTAGTATGCATGTTGAGAGGTGTTACGCATCCTTAGGATAATGCCCAAAATGCATATTAAGCATGTGTGTTATGGACTTATATCTTGGATTATCACCAATAAAACTGACAAGACAAAATGGCCAATCTTTGTTGGCCTACATGGGTGAGTTGGTGTACTCAAGGATGTTTGCTTGCTTGGTTTCGACCTTGAATGTGATTTCTTTAAAAACTCCCGGAACGACTCCATTTTCATCATTAAGATTCAATTCATCTCATTATATTCATCTAACCCTAACTTTTGGTGTCATGATTCCCCATCCTTAGCTCAACATTTTCAATACTTAGGCTACTCTTTAGCCTAAGTATAGGGGACCCAAGTTTATCTTTAATTGTTCACCTTGGGTCTCTTGTAACTCATTTAGCATCTCTCTATTAAGGCTCTTCTCAGCTTAGTATGGGCGGGGACCCAAGTCCCCATCCATTTCTATTCATTTCTCGTCAAACCCTTATCTTGGGCCCTCTTCTTATGCTTAGATTATTTCTAACCTAAGTATAGGGGGGAATTCGAGTCGGTTCCCATAAATTCCCATGTATTTTAGCATGAGCTATGGCTTCATATCATTTAGTGTTATGAGGATATAACATAAGCTAAGTATAGGGGGTGTACCATATATATTTTATATATACTTTAGCCATAGATCATATTTCAAATTTTTTGTGTGAAATGAGGACTTCATCACATTTGAATCTTCAATCCTCAAATGGTGATATCTGGATCGTAGATCGATTTTAGAAAATATTGTTGCTCCCTAGAACTGATTAAAAAGATCATCAATCCGAGGGAGAGGATGAATGGTTCTTGATCATCCTCTTGCTTAGTTACATGTAATCAATGCATGGATCCATCCTTCTTCTTGACAAAGACTGTGGATGAATACCTTCTCTATTAGCTCTTGCAACTTCACATTGAGCACTCTCAGCTTAGCGGGTGCCATCCTATATGGAGGGATAGAGATATGACATGAATCTAGTAATAACGTGATCTCAAATTCTCTCTTTCTGTGGGTAGTCCAGGAAATCATCTGAGAATACATCTAGAAACTCACATACCACCTGAACATCCTCGATTGTCCAGTCCTAGGTATATGTGTCAACAATGTACGTAAGGTATCCCATACATCCCCAACTAAGATAGTGGTGTGCTCTCAAGGCATATATGTATTAAACTCATGCATGTGATGTACATACATCAAACTGGAAGGCCGGTACTCCTTGTAAGTAGAAGACAACGGTCTTACCAAAGTAGTCAAGGTAAGCATGGTGCCTATCTGTCTTGTCCATGCCTAATATAATGTCGAAGCCCTCTAGTTGTATAAACCATTGGAATGCGGGAATCTCGTGCCCACAAATTTGTAAAACTACATCCTTGGCTGCCAGACAGATAATGAATGAAGGATATGGGATTATCCTCAAGTGCATCACGGAAACGTGAGCATCGTATCGTATACGATGAAGAGCGACTAGTCGCACTAGTTGCTCGGTGCAACGGAATTTAAAAAATTATCTATGATGAAACCACATGATCCAAGAACATTTCTTAGATTGTTTCATCTAACCACACACAAGATATAGGAATACCTCTTGGAGCGTGGTTGCGATCGAGCCTCTAAGTGAAGAGACCTCCTGTCTCAAGTCCGATCCGTCGGAGGAGACGCTTGCGAGCACGAGGATGAGTCGTGTGCTTCTCGCAATCCAAGTAATTGATCCAAGCGATGGATCATGACCTCGTCTCATGAGATCGAATGCCTTCTTCACAAGTATCACGCACCAAAGAAGACGGAGATCCAAGAGTCGTCGAAGCGGGCACGACGACGAAGATGACCTTCTCTTTATGAGAGTGGACGACCACTTAAAGAGAGAAGGGATGGAGTATGTGTGAGAATGAGAGGGAGAGAGAGAGAGACGTCGTCGAGATTGTGTAACTTGAAGAGCAAGGGATGCCTCTTCTTATATATGGTTTTGGGAGTCCATGGATCCCAATCCATGGAGAACACACAATCAATGGATGAGATTGATTGATTTGTGTTTCTTTCAACGGTTAAGATGTTGTTGTAAAATAACAACATCAAATGATTTAATTTAAATTAATCTATATTGATAAATCAATAAAATCAATTTAAATTCAAATCATCTTTGACTAGAAAAGAGATAATGAGGAGACCAACCACATTCCCTAAAATAGAGGGGACGGCTACTCTTCTCCTCATGGAGAGTTGTAGCCGTCCACTCTTCTTGAGTGGAATGGGTCTTTCTCCTCTAATTATCATGAGATCTCATTATCTCATGATATCTCCTTAATTTACAACAACTCTTATTGTAAATATTTTTCACAAAAAATAATTCACAATTATTTTGTGAAAAATTTCAATTAAGCCATTAAAATTATGTGAATCTCATTCACAACCCAAAACTAAATGTAATTATATTTTCAACTAATCATTCAATGTGAATCCAGTTCACATTAACAATTAATCAACAAATATAAATCATACAAGTCTCTCTCTAATATATATTATAAATTGTATTTATAATATACATGGATAATTGGATAGTGCTATCCATATTATCCTTATCCACACTAATTAAATCACATTTAATTACATTGGATAATTATTCTCATGCATTCAGATAATGTGAATCAAATTCACATTATTCATGGTAATTAAATCACATTTAATTATCCATTTCTCAATGCTCGGATATAATTCAACTTTAGAATTATTCTTGAACTCTTTCAAGAATAATGCGCTTTCTCCGCAGATACTTGGAGATAAGGACAGGGTGATTGTATTGTTCCATGTATAGTGACTTGGATATTGAGATCACATCTAAAATTTAGATCTCACGGACCTCTCGTAGATGCTTGATTTGATCAAAGCCGCAAATCTAATCTTCTCATTGCATATGAATCTCATTCAGATCAATGTCCAACACTTGGACGAAAATCATATTATTTCTCTACTGAGAGGAGTCGCTAAAATCCAGAACTGTTTCATCACTCCCTCGGAATGGAAGCGTCATGGTTATACAATCGTTTATAATCACATCACCCTCAGGTATTCCTGATACATGTACATCCTGCATACTTGATGACATATGATCAACCCAAAGATATAGATCAATTTTACACTGTCATCTTCAGGGTTTCATCATCAAGTTTCTCAATCTTGCTCATTGGGATTTGGTATCGATCATATGCTTTCCAAAAGCATATATCATACCTTCAAATTATTGTCATGCTTCTAAAGCATGACGAGCATGCATGGAATTTTATCAGTCCCAATACCTCATGAGTGAGCTCGTCTTCTGGTTCAAAAGTGAACATGTATGATCTCTTTGAGAGATCGTATTACTCATATGCCCTTACATGCACACCAGCTCGCTGGTGTGTAGACCTTGGTTAGGTCATCAACCTATTCGTCTGCCAAATGTACACACTCAGACATATAGTAGCACATCTATCTCTGGTTAGAGGATGTGTGCCTATATCGCGAGAGTATAAGATATAGGACTTTGGTTATCTCGATCTCATTAAGTCAATTCTTTGACCTAACTAATCTGACACCTCTGAATTTCTATTCCCATGTAGAGGACATGCATCAAGAGGTCGGTCAAATATCAGCCTATATGAGAAAAGATTGGCATCTCCTACTCAGGCTGGAAATCATCTCTTAACAATCATTTGATGGTGCTTGATTAGTCCTCAATCTAATTCCTTCGATATTCATCCAAACACCCGCCTCTATGATTCTATTACTAAATCAATAGCTGTGTGATTATTAAGATGGCCATGGTACATAACCCTAATTGTATAGAGGGACCTTATAGTGCATTCATTCACTTAATCTCAGAAAGTGAGTGAAAACAAATCAATAACTTTTATTGATAAATCAAACATTACAATAACATTTATTGTTGGAATGGTTCGCCTCGGGCTCACATGGCTAAGAATATCCCACTAGCCCTCAGAACCATTCATGTACAATCCTTAAACCCATACTCATTACATGCTGGTTGAAAATCTTCTGTCTCAGGGGTTTGGTAAGGGAATCAGCAACATTATCGGCAGAGGCCACCTTGGTGATGATGATGTCACCACGCTTTTTTATCTCCCGAATGATGTGGTATTTCCTTTCCATGTGCTTGCTCTTTTGATGCCATCTAGGTTCCTTCGCCTGGGCAATGGCTCCTGAGTTATTGCAGAGTAACGAGAAGGAAGTATCAGGGGAAACTACGCGAAGTTCTAGGATGAACTTGTGCAACCGCACCGCCTCGTTTGCAGCATCTGATGCGGCAACGTATTCAGCTTCTGTTGTTGAATCTGTCGTGGTGCCTTGCTTCTTGCTTTTCCAGCTCACAGCATCACTGTTTAACAGGAACATAAACCCTGATGTTGACTTTTGATCATCTATATCCGACTAGAAGTCTGAATCTGTATATCTCAAGACTTTGAGATCACCATGTCCATAGACCAAGATGTAATCTTGCGTCCGTCTTAGATACTTGAAAATGTTCTTCACTGCATTTCAGTGTTGTTCTCCATAGCAGGATTGGTAACGACTTACCACTCCCACTGCATGGCAGATATCTGGCCTAGTACACATCATGGTGTACATTAAGCTTCCTACAGCTGATGCATAGGGGCATCCAGTCATGGCCTTCTTTTCCTCAACAGTTTGAGGAGCCATCCCTTTAGACAGGTGTATACCATGACTTAAGGGGAGGAAACCTTTCTTAGAACTATCCATATAGAAACGTTCAAGAATGTTCTTAATGTACCCATGTTGTGATAATCCTAACATTCTCTTTTCTCAGTTTCTAAACAGCTTCAGACGTAAGATGTAAGAGGCTTCTCCAAGATCTTTCATCTCGATGGTATGAGATAGCGAAATCTTAACACTGGTCATCATCCCTGTATCATTCCCAATGATAAAGATGTCATCTATGTAAAGAATGACGAATACAATGGCGCTCCCACTAAGCTTCTTGTACACACAAGGTTCATCAGGATTCTACACAAAATCATAACTCTTTATGATTTCATAAAATCTGATGTTCCAGCTACGAGAAGCTTGTTTGAGCCCATAGATGGATTTCTTCAGCTTGCATATTTTACCTTCCTCGGTTATGAAGCCCTGGGGTTGCTCCATATAGATATCATCCTCGAGGTATCCATTGAGGAAAGCTATCTTGCCGTCCATCTGCCAGATGTCGTAGTCAAGAGATGCAGCTATAGCTAGAAGTGTCCTGATGGGCTTAAGCATAGCCACAAGAGAGAGTGTCTCATCATAGTCGATGCCTTCTCTCTGTGTGTAGCCTTTGGCCACGAGTCATGCCTTGAAAGTCTCTACTTTCCCATCAGGTCCCCTTTTTCTCTTCAAGATCCATTTACAGCTGATGAATCTCCATTTCATCACCTTTATTCTATCATTTTGGCCTCAAAAACCCTAGCAAATGCATGTAAATAGCATCTATTTATACATAATAGCACCTATTATTCATTGTATTAATTGTACATAGAATAAGGTTTTTAATGCCAAAATGATAGAATAAAGAGAAGAAAAGAAAAAGGAATAAAATATTGCAAATATTTTATGACCCTAACCCCGAGACCAAGGCCAGCATGGAATTGGTCGACAAGGAATAAAGTAGGGGGAGATGAGGGCCAATCATACAATAAATACCTCATTTATTTATTCATCCATTTATGCATTTTTGACACCTATTTTGTATATAATTATTTATTCATTAAATAGAGGAACTTTGTACATGAAAGTTGTAGATAATAATGTGAATAAAATTACAAAATTGAGTTTGTGCAAAAATAACACACAGTGTACATTTTATACACCGAATAAAAAGCCAAAATCTCAACTTCACAGATCCATATCTTGCAAATAAAAACTCCAAATCACCCAAACTCACCTTTAATTGTATATAGCATTCCATAAATATTTAATAAAATTGGTTTCATAACTTTTGGAGTCCATCTGTGGAAGTTAGGTTTTTGGCCCTTCTTGTACATAATACCTGATTAAAATATTCATTTTATTCAATATTCATTATTTTCACAAATTCATATTTTTAGAATTTTGTAAATAATATATATACTACATGTACATATTGAGATTAAAAGAAAACTAAAAAGAATTTGTGAAATAAAATAAGTCTATGTATCACATAGGCAAAATACCTATTTTAAGAATGTATATAAATAAAAGGGATTTTTATTCTTTGATTCTTTATTCATTTATATTTTTATACTAATGTATATATTATGTATAACTTATTTAAAATACAAATCCAAAATAAAAACAAATAAAATTCATTAAATAAATAAAATGTATATAATATAGGTAAAATACCTATAAGTATACTTACATATACATAGACACATTTATTTAAAAATGTAAATAAACTCATAAAAATAAAATAAAAATATATTTATACTTATAAAAATAAGTTACAAATTATAAAATAAGAAAAATAAAATAATAAAATAAAATAAACAAAATAAAAATAAATATACATATACATACTTATAAATACATTATTTTAATAAAACCATAATAAAATACATTAAAAAATAAATAAAAATCATAAATAAATACTACATTAATTTATAAACATTTTTTATTTTATAAGTAAATTCTAAATAATTCATTTAAAATGTTAAATAAATATGTCAAGATAAGCCTGACGTGGACCAATCAAGGGCCAGGGAAAGTTGACCTCCGGTCAACTCCCCCTGCGCCTCTGACTAACCCGTCAGACCTGTCCTTTCCCCTCTTTTCTTGCCTTTTTCCCGCGTGGCTCAGTGGTCAATAAGGGTGCCCAGTCTGTTTATAAATAAGGAACCACCGCCTCCCTCACAAAATTTGGTCAGCTTTTTAGCCAATCCCTTCCCCAGATTCGGTCTCGGCGATGTTCCTGGTGACAGGAGGAGCTCGCCAGCACCTTGAATCGATCGGAGAGGCAGAGGTTGCACCCATGGTGGCGCTCCGGCAGCCACCCTGCTCCCTGGAGTCCCTTCAGGTATAAGAGCTGCGCCTTTACATTTTTAGGTAGATTTTTGTTCTAGCATTTTATTCCCGCATTTTAATTCGCATTTATATTCGTAGCGTAGCCTAGTTTAGTGATTTCGTAGTTCGCCGGAGCTCTGCTCCGGCGAGCTTTTCACCGTGTTTCCGACTGTGCCACGCCACCATTTCGCCTCCATTTCCTTCCCTATCGCCGTCTCCACCTTCCAGTCACCTCCTATCAACCGGAGCCTTCCTGGTTCCGCGAAACGAAGCTCCTCCACCACCCTTCGCCGGAGCTTCCTCGCCCATCATCACCCCTGTGCTTTCAGCTTCAAACCTCGGGTCGATGGTGACGCCCTCGAGCCCCTCTACCTTCCTGTGCAGGTTAGGTGCCCCAAAGCGCACCAGGAGTCGAGTTACAAGCAGGCAGAGGTACCTGGAGCTGCTATCCTTCTTCGAGCTCGTGGCGGCGATCCAGGGTGCCTCCGGTCGATCCAACACCTCCAGCAGATCAAGCCACCTTCCAGGAAGTGATTGGGACCTTCAGGAGCAGCGATGATCGACGGGAGAGCGAGATCGGGTCGGAAGAAGCTCGCCCCGGCGGGTGTTCTTCCCTGTTCTTGCACGTGTGCTCTCTGTCGTTGGATGAAGACGAAGGCCCCAGATGAGATCAGCATTGTTGGATGGAGCTCTGCATCGACCGTCAGATCAGCTTGGCTGATCTAATCTCAGCCATCCAGCAGCGAACCTTCATCGGTGCACGTGGAGGCGCCACGTGGATTAGTGATGAAGACCAGCTGTTCGATTCAGCGCCCATTGGGGGTAATTTGCACTTCCAGCTCCCGTTTTTTTTGTATTTAATATTTAATGCTGTAAATAAATTAGCACGTTATAAAATAATTGTAAATTTTGTAGAAAGGACCCTGAGTTTCTTGAAATTGCGTTTTGGTCCTTCCGCGCCTCACGTGCAGTCCCACGTGAGGCGCGTGAAAATTGCATGTAACCCCTGGCGGTTTTTGAATATTGTAAATTAGTTCTAAAAATTTAAATAAATGTTTATTCCTGTTGTATCTTTGCACTGAAGCCCCTGGAACTTATTTTATTTGCAAAAATGCCCCTGCCAGGCTTAATTATTTTTGTGTCTTTTATCCATTTATTAAAAATATCTAAGTGGCTTCTAAAAATTAACAAAAATTAGGGTAGATGTTTTATGCCATGCTCTTCCACGCCACATCTTATTTTGCATTTTTTTCGCATTTTGCCTAATTATTAAAAATGACATAGAAGCCTATTTTGTACTGTTTAAATTGAAAAATACAAAAAATTAGAAAATGTTTTTGAAAAATTCCAAAAAAAATTATATATGGTATAATTATATATATATTGAGTCCAGAAATTGAAAAAACCTAAAAATATGAAAAAGAAAATTAAAAAAAATCAGAAAGCTCCAAAATCCAACAATAAATAGAAAAATCCTTAAAAAACCCCAAAAAATATTTTTCTGTTTTATAATTATCTATATATTATTATTAATGTATTAAAATTA
Source organism: Ottelia alismoides (assembly GCA_037367405.1). Lineage (NCBI taxonomy): Eukaryota > Viridiplantae > Streptophyta > Magnoliopsida > Alismatales > Hydrocharitaceae > Ottelia > Ottelia alismoides. The sequence continues at coordinate 349,897 of JAZKJV010000135.1, forward strand.
ATTTGGGAATTTTTGGAGTTTCTTTTATATTTTTAAAACCCAAATTATATTCGGGTATTTATTTAGTCCTATATTGTGGACATTATTGAAATTAAAAATACATAAAATTAGAAATATTCCAGGAAAAAATAATAAAAAAAATAGAAAAATATTAAAAAGCTAAAAAGAATTATATCTATATATATTTTAAGTATTTATATCTATATTTATATATATATTATATTATTCCTCTCTCTCTGTTCTTATATATACATCTCTTTATATATATGTCTTATATATTTCTATATTTATATTTATATAACTAAAAATATAATTAAAAAAATAAAAAATATAAAAACAAAATAAAAATTATAAAAACAAAAATATAAAAAATTTACAAAACCCAAAACCCACTAAAACAATAAATGGACATGAACAATGAATTGAATAAATGATACATCACATACATTCCCTTCGCCTCCCAGTGTTCGACCTCTACCTGTACTTACACCTATACACATTTACATGTAGAGTTATAATAAATTTTAACTCCATATTTTTGGATTTTCATTGCATATATTTATTGTGGGTTAATTGTTGATCGATTCGGGGATTTCGTCTGAGGTCAACTCAGCGACTGTCTCTCCGCCTTGTGGAAAGATACGACCTAGGCAAATCCCCTTTCATCAAATGGCACCGTTGCCGGGGAGGCAACGGAATTTGTATGATTTTGTGAGCTTATTTGTTCATTTATTCAATTAATTGCTCATGTCCATCATGCACTTATTTATTTGTTTGGTTTTTATTTACATTTGATATTATTTGAGTGACTGCTCTGACCTCCTCTTTTCTTTGTCTTTGATGCGAGGGACCGCCAAGCGAAGGAGGACCTCCTAGGAGGGCCTATGCACCCAAGCAAGGTGGAGTTGGCTCTTCGATGCCTAGCCAACAGGAGAGGGCATCCAGGATAGAAGAAAGATAATTTTTGAAGACAGTCTTTATTTTTATGCATTTTAATTTATTTTAATATGTATATTTATGTGAGAGAGTGACATTTAATATGTAATAATACAGGACTCTCACACGTACACTTCGACTCCCGAGGTCCAGTGCCCGAGGGATTGTTCCCTTAGGGGCCTCGATGATTTTTGACGCTTTTATTTTATTTTTATTTTTATTTTTTTATTTTGTGTGAATGAGCCTTAGCTTAGGAGTTGCTTGCTCGTAGAGTTAGGTCCAAACACCCTAATATTTGCATGTACCTATAGTTCGCTTTGGATCTAGATCAAACTCTAAACAGCCGCTCATTTATCTCTTAGCCTTTGTGTGCCACAGCGAGCCCCGCAAAGCGCTTTCTCCTAAGCTCAAGTGTGTTGAGCACAGAGGAGGGGTGAGCCAAGACCGGACTTTTTGAGGCTAAAGATTAATGAGCGACTTGTGGTGCTTCACGATAATAGCAATTTTTGAACCTAGGGTGATTTCTTCGGTTTGCATTTGCATATAGCATTGGTTTCAAATTCTGTTATGTATCCCGCATGGAGAGAGCTGGGAGGCACTGTAAGTCTTCTTACTTGGCATGCATCATCGTTTTCCAACTTGCATGGCTTTTCCGATCTTCTCCCTCTGTTTTTGACAACCTAGGATGCTAAATGGAAATTGGAACCTCGATAGGCACGTGCATTGAAAATACCCAAAAAAAAGTGATAACTTAAATAAAATCGGGACTGTTAACTCTATTGGACCTAAAAATAAGACATAATGGACTTCCTTGTCTTGGGGAGAGCAACCCCCTCATTGTATGCGTTTTAATTGCTCACGTACACACTAAGGAGTAGAGCCCAAATCCCATCAAGCCTCCTAGGTGATTGTATAATTTTGTGGTTCTCACCTAACTCTAAAATCGAAAAGATAAATGACCGTCACCTGATGGTCTTCACTGTGTTGAGTAGGTGAATTGGGGGTTTGCTTTGTGTCTTGATTGTGATTTGGAGTCCATTATGCTTTTCATTCATTGCTAGAGTAGTTCCGCCCATGTGAGTCATGCATTTTTTATCTTTGAGTCTCTCTACCTCTCTTATACATATATCTCTTCATTTTGCATCGAGTCGCGATATTGGCGCTTGAGCTCAATCATTCTTCGCCAAGTCCTTTGTTTCCCTCTTCTTTATCACTCTCCTTGTATTCTCCGTACCATCACCATTCTCTGGTTCAGAGAGAGCAGTCTCCTTGAACCACCATTTTGACGGTGTTTCCGCCTTGTGTGGAACACCCAATTGTGTCTACATCCCGATTTTCTCGCCCGCCCTCCTCGTACCCTCTGTATCACTCTTCTACCACCCACGATATTGGCACGCCTACTCAATCAGCTTCTCCACCCCATTGTGTACCCTTCTTATCCATCTTCCTCGTGAACCCCGTATCATCTCTCCCTTTACCCGGGAATGCTGTGCAGTTTGATGAAGCCCGCATTGAGGATTATTTATAGAAATTATTTGTAAGTCGGGCACATGATGTTGAGGTTGCTGAGATTGAGGTGATGAATTTGTCTTTGATACATGCATATGGGCTTCCTGAGGATATTTGCTGATGCATAGAGCATAGGTGTGGTGCATTATTGAGGAATTATAGCCCTCGCACACCGGATTAAGGATGTGATGTGATGCGATGATTTGGTGAAGACTTCATGAGTATTGATTGATCTATCTGTCTTAAGGATCCACCCATCTTGATTTTGAGGGTTGATTGATTATTCTAATTTGTACTTCATGATAAGGTGTGCGGATCCTGCATGATCTCTCATCTTTCGGATTGACCCATCCTTGATCTCCTGTCTCTTTGATCCACCTATGGCACTTTGAGGATTCCTGACTATTTTTCATGCCATCTCAACTGATTGGATTGACCCGAGGGATGTTTGGTGAATGACATGATTGTTTGCTCCCTTGGATGATCTTATGCCCTCCAAATGATTGAATGATTTATTTCTTTTGAGGACCTGAGATGACTTGCCAGCATTCCCATGGTCCACATTGATCTACCTCACATTACTCCCCGAGGACTGTCTGCGGGAGAATGCGATAATTTCTAGGACTGCGGTTTCATTCACTGCTTTGGTCGCCATTGAGATGGGACCTGGAATCGAGTCAGATGATATGCTTAATTGGACTCCCCCTGTGATTGTGTACCTGACCTATTGGTACACGAGGCCAATGTTCTAAGACTCATCTGAGTCCGCTCTCCTTGACGGTCCTCGCAAGGCAGAGCTCCACTTTTCTGATTATTCCATGCCTAGTTCATAGCTCTCCGAGGGTTATCTGCGAGAGGCTATGACACAATATAGCTCTCTTGGTCTCTTCTACTGGTAGATGATCTGTCGTCTATCGAGGCCACATTTAATGTGGATCCGTCTGATGGGTCCGGCTCCTTTGAGCTATTCTCTATCCTTGACGACCCTCGCAAGGTCGAGACACGTTCTGACTATTCTTTGCTTAGTTCACAGTGCTCTCCGAGGACTATCTGCGGGAGACTGCGACACTCTCTTTACGCTCGGTTCCCACTGCCGACTGTGTCTCCAATCTGCGGAGCACGGAATCGAGTCGTCTGATATAGCTGATTTTTGGTCCTATCTTGAGTTGCGTATCCGATCTGTGGATCATGGGACCCATCTGATTAGACTCCTTTGATTATGCTCGCCTTGATGGTCCTCGCAAGGTGGAGCTTCTGGTATCTGCTATTCCCATGCCTAGCTGGCAGCACGTTCCCCGAGGGTTATCTGCGGGACGCTGCCACACTTTCTTGATTTGACGATCTCTTCTTCCGGTAGCCGATCTGTCGCCTACCGAGATCGTTTCTATGATCCGTCTGATGGATCAGGCTCCTTTGAGCCCGCTCTCCTTGATGACTCTCGCAAGGGTGAGCTTCTGTTCTGATTATTCATCGACTAGCATGCACTACTCCCCGAGGGTTATCTGCGGGAGAGTACAGCATTTTGTAGGTACTCGGCTTCATCTCTGGTGTCTCCCAGTTGGTGGAGCACGAAGCCGGGTCTTCTGACTTGTGTACTCGGTCTCCTCCCTGGTTGTGTCTCCTGTCTGTTGGAGCACGGAGCCGAGTCTTCTGATTATTCTCTGATTCTGCTCACCTTGAGGACCCTCGCAGGGTTGAGCCATGTCCTGCGGTATTCGGTGTGTACTTATGATCTTTCTACCTCACCATCATCGGATACCATGGTGTCTCCTATTCTATATCTTCCATATCTATCTGAGACCATGATTGACCGGAGGAGTCTATACTGCTCTTTCTTCCTCCCGGTCCTACGGTATCGGCTTTGTTCCCTCATGTTGACCTTATGAGCCGATCGTCTGCTTCATGCTACCGTACCCGATATCTATCTTTTCGACCTGTTGTCCCCGGTAGCTGACACCCACTTGATTGCAGATTCGGGTGTCTTTTCACCTTCTGACTGCGTCCTCGTTCTCACAGGGAGACGACGATGAGAGCACGGTAGTCGCTTACCAGATACCGTCCTGTACTCCACCAGTTTTTTCACCGCTTGTATATATGTGTTCCTTTTTCATTCTTTTTCCCGCATGTTATGTGTGCCCAGATCTATCGCCATATCTTTGTGCCTACATTTAGGACGTTCCTTGTCTTAAGTGTAGGGGGTACACACCGAGTTGTTCTTTTCTTGCACATTTTCGTCACTCATGTTCTTGCCTATACCTAGGGATATCTCACCCTAAGTATAGGGGGAGTGATGTGTATATTCTCCTAGATCTTTTCATCTATCTGTATATATTTCTTCTTTTCTTCTTTTCTTCTTTTCCTTTTCTATCTTCTGTATCTAAATAAAAGGTGTCGCCCCTTTGTGTCAGTTTTCTGTACTTAGGACGTAGTTTGTCCTAAGTATAGGGGGGTGCACCCCCTGATTTGTTCATCTGTTTATTCCCACCCTTGACCCTCCCTGCTTTGTGTACAGTCTGCTATATTTAGGATTACTTGATCCTAAGTATAGGGGGGACGGTCAACTTCTCATTCGTTCATCTCTTATTCATATATTCTTTAGACTTTCCTATACTCAGTACGAGTTATGTCTTCTCTTTTCTTTTCGATCTATGAGGACATAACTCAAGCTAAGTATAGGGGGGTCGTATATACTATGTATATACTTTAGCCATAACTCGTACTTTCGTATTCTCTTAATAATATGGCTAATACTTCTTTAAATTCATTAAAAACACTTAATAAAAGGATGTGATTATTCCTCAAATTCTTTTTGTATATACTGATTAATAAATCAGGTGAAAATAATTTTTGCAAAATGTTTGAAAAATAGTTTGAAAATCTTTGTGAACATTTATTGAAAACTATTTTGAAAACGTTTTGTTACATGTTTTCAACCTGTGTAAAAATGTGTGGTTTGTAAAATTTATTTTATTTGTGTGAAATAAAATGTTTGAAAAATGATTTGCAAATGGTTTGAAAAAAATGGTTGCAAAAATATTTTGAAAAATCTATATATACTGTTTTGAAAAACCTTTGCAAAATGATTTTCAAATGTGCGTACATATTTGTAAAAATTATTGTAAAAATTATTTTGGACTATAGTTTTCAAAAATTGTTTGAAAAATGTGTGTCAAATAAGTTTGAGGAATAGTCATATATAACAAAAATAATATATATAACAATTATTATAAATAAAAATAAAAATAACAAAATTCTTTAATAAGTGTACATATATACCTATAAATAAAAACTATATTGTAAACTCTTAATTCTTGTAAAATAAAGCGACACGCCCGTGTAAATAGTTGTACATATTTTATACTTTGAGTGCCAAAATTATTTGCAAAAAAAATTCTTTGTGTAAAAAGTCTTCTCTTTGTTTTCAAATTCTTGGAAAATTGCATTATTCTTTGCATATTTGTAAATAGCATTTGCATAGCATTCATATTCTTTCATTGAGCTTGATGATTGAACTAGTCCAATAAAATCGAAGATTGGAGCTTGGTTGGACCTTACTGCACCTAACAGCACTGGAACCTTACGGGAACTAGGTTTAAGGTACTTCAGGTCTATTCAGACTTAATTCTTCGAGAAATCAGGGCTGGGTTCAAGTCACCTCAGTGGACTAACTAGAACTTTTCGAGACACACGTATGTCTCTTGCTGACCGTGACCTAACTTGGACACTTGCACCTATCACTTGCTCAACTCAATTGGAGTGGTGAGGGGGTTGGATTTGCCAGTCTGAGACGCACACGGGTGGAAACATTCGTCCTCGTCTAGGGAGGAAGTGCACCCCAACCTGGTCCAGTAGCCATGAGGTCTAACGACAGGAGAGTGTGGGTTGCAATAATGCTTCAAAAGAGGGATAGTCTTCTGGCTCAAGAGGAAAAAGTCCTTATGTAAATGCTGCTGTAAATAGTATGTTGAAAAAAAATGAAACTCCAAAAAAGTGGACAGGCTTGTAAATAAAAAAATAAATGCATGTCGGAGTATGTATATAGAAAATAAGCAAGCTTGAGCATCAAAGTTATACCATGTGAGCCTGCAGCTGGATGACTTGACTACACTGGTCTTGCATCCCAGGATAGGTAGCTACACTGGCTACCGTCATTCTTTTCCCTACCTCCTCCTCTTGAGTTGGATGCCATTTGAACTTAGAAGGGAATACCCTGCTCCTCGAGGAAAGAGCTGTTGGATTAGGGAATCATTGGGTTGTCATTCTGGAGAAGTCAGTCCCTTGTCATTCAGTTGGGGAGAGCCACCATCACTTACACTGTACAAGTCAGCTTCATAGTCATAAGGGTTTGCGTATGATGTAGGCTAGTTCTGACATGGCTATTGAGGTGATTTGAACCAAGTTCTGTGACTCTCAGAGGCTGTTGTGTTTAAATTTGGTTCCCGACTAGGTTCCACAACATTCTCACACCAAGGTCTAACATGAGCTCCAAACTTAGATTTTGTACAGATAAGTTTAATAATCATGCCCAATTCAATTTATTCTTTAAATTCTTTATTTTGCCTTTTCTTTTCTTCTTATTGTTTTGTTCTTTTTGTACTTATTGCATAAGTGTTTGCTAGGGACTAGCAAAGGCAAGTATATGGGGGTGAATGAATCTCCAATTCATCACCTTTATTCTATCATTTTGGCCTCAAAACCCTAGCAAATGCATGTAAATAGCATCTATTTATACATAATAGCACTATTATTCATGTATTAATTGTACATAGAATAAGGTTTTAATGCCAAAATGATAGAATAAAGAGAAGAAAAGAAAAAGGAATAAAATATTGCAAATATTTTATGACCCTAACCCCGAGACCAAGGCCAGCATGGAATTGGTCGACAAGGAATAAAGTAGGGGGAGATGAGGGCCAATCATACAATAAATACCTCATTTATATATTCATCCATTTATGCATTTTTGACACCTATTTTGTATATAATATTTATTCATCAAATAGAGGAACTTTGTACATGAAAGTTGTAGATAATATGTGAATAAAATTACAAAATTGAGTTTGTGCAAAAATAACACACAGTGTACATTTTATACACCGAATAAAAAGCCAAAATCTCAAATTCACAGATCCATATCTTGCAAATAAAACTCCAAATCACCCAAACTCACTTTAATTGTATATAGCATTCCATAAATATTTAATAAAATTGGTTTCATAATTTTTGGAGTCCAACTGTGGAAGTTAGGTTTTTGGCCTTCTTGTACATAATACCTAATTAAAATATTCATTTTATTCAATATTCATTATTTTCACAAATTCATATTTTTAGAATTTTGTAAATAATTATATACTACATGTACATATTGAGATTTAAAGAAAACTAAAAAGAATTTGTGAAATAAAATAAGTCTATGTATCACATAGGCAAAATACCTATGTTAAGAATGTATATAAATAAAAGGGATTTTTATTCTTTGATTCTTTATTACATTTTATATTTTTATACTAATGTATATATTATGTATAACTTATTTAAAATACAAATCCAAAAATAAAAACAAATAAAATTAATTAAATAAATAAAATGTATATAATATATAGGTAAAATACTATAAGTATACTTACATATACATAGACACATTTATTTTAAAAATGTAAATTAACTCATAAAAATAAAAAAATATATTTATACTTATAAAAATAAGTTACAAATTATAAAATAAGAAAAATAAAATAAATAAAATAAAATAAACAAAATAAAAATAAAAATACATATACAATACTTATAAATACATTATTTTAATAAAACCATAATAAAAAACATTAAAAATAAATAAAAATCATAAATAAATACTACATTAATTTATAAACATTTTTTATTTTATAAGTAAATTCTAAATAATTCATTTAAAATGTTAAATAAATAGGTCAAGATAAGCCTGACGTGGACCAATCAGGGGCCAGGGAAAGTTGACCACCGGTCAACCTCCCCCTGCGCCTCTGACTAAACCCGTTAGACCTGCCTTTTCCCCTCTTTTCTTGCCTTTTTCCGCGGGGCTCTGTGATCAATCGAGAGCAATCACTTCATGAGATTTGCTCCCCCTTCATCTGTGATCCCCGCCAGATCATTTGGATTCTTTTGTACATAGATCGTATCGCCGCCACAGCCCGGTCAATAAGGGTGCCACCTGTTTATAAATAAGGAACCACCGCCTCCCTCACAAATTTTGGTCAGCTTTTTAGCCAATCCTTTCCCCAGATTCGGTCCCGGCGATGTCCTGGTGACAGGAGGAGCTCACCAGCACCTTGAATCGATCGGAGAGGCGGAGGTTGCACCATGGTGGCGCTCCGGCAGCCACCCTGCTCCTTGGAGTCTCTTCAGGTATAAGAGTTGTGCCTTTACATTTTTAGGTAGATTTTAGTTCCAGCATGTTATTCCCGCATTTTAATTCGCATTTAGATTCGTAGCGTAGCCTAGTTTAGTGATTTCGTAGTTCGCCAGAGCTCTGCTCCGGCGAGCTTTTCACCGTGTTTCCGACTGTGCCTTGCCACCATTTCGCCTCCATTTCCTTCCCTATCGCCGTCTCCACCTTCCAGTCACCTCCTATCAACCGGAGCCTTCCTGGTTCCGTGAAACGAAGCTCCTCCACCACCCTTCGCCGGAGCTTCCTCGCCCATCATCACCCCTGTGCTTTCAGCTTCAAACCCGGGTTCGAGGGTGACGCCCTCGAGCCCCTCTACCTTCCTGTACAGGTTAGGTGCCCCAAAGCGCACCAGGAGTCGAGTTACAAGCAGGCGGAGGTACCTGGAGCTGCTATCCTTCTTCGAGCTCATGGCGGCGATCCAGGGTGCCTCCGGTCGATCCAACACCTCCAGCAGATCAAGCCACCTTCCAGGAAGCGATTAGGACCTTCAGGAGCAGCGATGATCGGCGGGAGAGAGATCGGGTCGGAAGAAGCTGCCCCGACGAGTGTTCTTCCCTGTTCTTGCACGTGTGCTCTCTGCCGTTGGATGAAGACGAAGGCCCCAGATGAGATCAGCACCGTTGGATGGAGCTCTGCATCGACCGTCAGATCAGCCAAGTGGATTAGTGATGAAGACCAGCCATTCGATTCAGCGCCCATTGGGGGTAATTTGCACTTCCAGCCCCCGCTTTTTTTGTATTTAATATTTAATGCTGTAAATAAATTTGCACGTTATAAAATAATTGTAAAATTTTGTAGAAAGGACCCTGATGTTTCTTGAAATTGCGTTTTGGTCCTTCCGCGCCTCCATGCAGTCCCACGTGAGGCGCATGAAAATTGCATGTAACCATGGCGGTTTTTGAATATTGTAAATTAGTTCTAAAAATTTAAATAAATGTTTATTCCTGTTGTATCTTTGCACTGAAGCCCCTGGAACTTATTTTATTTGCAAAAATGCCCCTGCCAGGCTTAATTATTTTTGTGTCTTTTATCCATTTATAAAAATATCTAAGTGGCTTCTAAAAATTAACAAAAATTAGGGTAGATGTTTTATGCCATGCTCTTCCACGCCACATCTTATTTTGCATTTTTTCGCATTTTGCCTAATTATTAAAAATGACATAGAAGCCTATTTTGTACTGTTTAAATTGAAAAATACAAAAAATTAGAAAATGTTTTTGAAAAATTCCAAAAAAATTATATATGGTATAATTATATATATATTGAGTCCAGAAATTGAAAAAACCTAAAAATATGAAAAAGAAAATTAAAAAATCAGAAAGCTCCAAAATCCAACAAAAAAATAGAAAAATCCTTAAAAAACCCTAAAATATATTTTTCTCTTTTATAATTATCTATATAATAATTATTAATGTATTAAAATAATTTGGGAATTTTTGTAGTTTCTTTTATATTTTTAGAACCCAAATTATATCTGTGTATTTATTTAGTTCTATATTGTGGACATTTTTGAAATTAAAAATACATAAAAATTAGAAATATTCCAGGAAAAATAATAAAAAATTAGAAAAATATTAAAAAGCTAAAAGAATTATATCTATATATAGTTTAAGTATTTATATCTATATTTATATATATTATATTATTCCTCTCTCTCTGTTCTTATATATACATCTCTTTTATATATATATATATATGTCTTATATATTTCTATATTTATATTTATATAACTAAAAATATAATTAAAAAAATATAAAATATAAAAACAAAATAAAAATTATAAAAACAAATTATAAAAAATTACAAAACCAAAACCCACTAAAACAATAAATGGACATGAACAATGAATTGAATAAATGATACATCACATACATTCCCTTCGCCTCCCAGTGTTCGACCTCTACCTGTACTTACACCTATACACATTTACATGTAGAGTTATAATAAATTTTAACTCCACATTTTTGGATATTCATTGCATATATTTATTGTGGGTTAATTGTTGATCGATTCGGGGATTTCGTCTGAGGTCAACTCAGTGACTGTCTCTCCGCCTTGTGGAAAGATACGACCTAGGCAAATCCCCTTTCATCAACAACCTATAGATTTTACCCTTCAGATGGATCCTCTAGGGTCCATACACCATTCTTATGCATGGAGTCAATCTCTAACTTCATTGCTAACATCCATCTATCCATGTCATGATCCGCGAGTGCTTCATCAAATGAAGTAGGATCACTGTCAGTCTCTCCTGATACATGGAATCCATACCTTTCAGGTGGTGCAACCACCCTCGAACTCCTTAGAAGAGGTATGGGTGTTTCATCTTTATTTATCTCTTCAGATTCCGGTTCCGGAAGCTCAGAATCCACAGGGAATTCAATGAGTTCATCTACTTCATTTTTACCTTGACCTTTAAGGAAGTCATCCTCTAGAAATCTAACATCTCTAGAGATGAAAGCCTTCTGGGTCTCGGGGTCATAAAGCTGATATCCAATACCATCTTTAACATACCCAATGAAGTAGCACTCTCTAGTGTGAGATTCCAGCTAACTTGCATCCATGTTCTTCACATGAACCAAGCAACCTCAAACCCTCAAGTGATTAACACTTGGTTTGATTCCATACCATAGCTCATGAGGAGTCTTAGGCACAAATTTTCTAGGAATGTTGTTTAGGATATATATTGCAGTCCCTACTGCATATCCCCAGAAACTAAGGGGTAAATGTGATTTGTTCATCATTGAATGAACCATATCCATGATGGTCATATTGCATCTTTCGGCAACACCATTAAGTTGGAGGTTCCAAGAGGAGTGAGATTGGAGACAATTCCATTCTCTTTAACGTATTCCTTGAATTCACCTGAGAGGTACTCGCCACCTCGGTTAGATCTAATTCGTTTAATCTTCCTATCGGTTTGGTTCTCAACAAAAGCCTTGAATTCTTTGAACTTTTCAAAGGTTTCAGATTTATGACATAGTAGGAAGATAAAACTGTATCACGAATGGTCATCAATGAACATCAAGTAATATCGATATCCATTTCGGGTCACGGTAACTGAAGGGACCACATACATCAGTGTGTATAAGGTCAAGAATACCTTTGCATCTCGTAACCTTGTTACTAAAAGGCATCCTAGTCATTTTTTCTTGAATACAATGTTCATAGGTAGGCAAAGGTTGAACCTTTAGAAAATCTAAGGGTCCATCCTTTATCAATCTATTGATCGTATCAACAGATAAATGTCCAAGCCTTTGATGCCAAATCATGTTTGAATTATTTCCATTCTCCCTAGACTTTTTAGGGTTTTCTTAGTGGCAGTAACATTCATGACATGTTCATCAATGCACAATTCATAGAGTCCACCAGAAAGTCATAACATCATCTGCAATATATTAATCATACTGACTTATGACTACTTTATTACAGAAAAGGAATGAATATCCACTTCTAACAAGCTTGGATACATATATTAAATTCCTTCTGACTTCGAGTACATAAAGACACTCTTTAAGTACAAGGACTCTTCCACTAGATAACGATAGTCGGCAGGTCCCGACGGCGAATGCTGCAACACTTGCATCAGATCCCATCTGGATGGCTATCTCCCCTTCATCAAGACTCTTAGTTTCCTGAAACAAATGCAACAAATTGCCATACATGAACAGAAGCACCAGAATCTATAATCCAACTTCCTTCTCATCCAACGAGAAAACTAGTTTCAATGATAAAAGCAGATTTCATACCTGCTGGGGCTTTACCTTTATCGATCGACTTTATGTAATCCGGACAATTACGCTTCTAGTGCCCCAGCTTCTTGTAATGATGACAGACATCGTTTTTCTTCGACGCTATCAGAGTGGATGCATTGGTAGATGAGCCAACTCCTTGACTCTTCTTCTTTCTCTTCTGGGTCGGACCCTTCTGAGAACCATGCTTCCGACTGCTCTTTCCTTTGACCTGTGCAACCATTGCACTCCCAGAGGGGCTATCCTTCTTCATTATGTCCTCAGTGGACTTTAATGCAGCTAATAGCCCAGCGTTAGTAAAATCAACTTTGCTCATGTGAAACGTGACCACAAAGTTGTTGAAAGACTTAGGGAGTGACAGTAGAATGAAATCAGCCTGCATCTCAGAATCCATAAAGGCTCCCAAGGTTTCTAGTTCAGAGAGGTACCTAAACATTTTGAGCACATGTTCTCTAACAGATGTCCCCTCCTGCATCTTGCAGCGAATAAGTTCTCTCATTATATTGTAAAGTTGTGTATGGTTTACATCACTGAACATATCTTTCAGATTCAGCACAATCTCTTGGCAAGTGTTCTTTTCCACATGCTGCTTCTGAAGCACATTGGACAATGAACCCCGAATATAACATCTTTCCAGAATATGATCTTCATCATATTTCTCATTAAAGGAAATTTCTTCCCGAGTTTTAGGGTATGTGTGCTTGTCCTTTGTTAGCACATAGGAGATGCGCTCAGCAGAAAGGACAATATCCAAATTTTAGATCCAATCCGAATAATTTGGTCCGGTCAGTTGATTGTTCTCCAAAAGCCTGCTAAGTGGATTCATGGACTTCATTTTCTAAATCAAGAATTCACTATATTAGAACATATAAATAATTATATATTCAATTACAAATGTTTGATTAAGGAATTTTTAATCAAATTAGTCTTGATTTTTCAACTTTTAAAAGTTGATTCCCTTAATTACTTTCAAAGCAGTAGATATACTTACTGTTATATCTCTAGCAAGATCTGGAATCTCCTCTTAATCTTTGTCACATCCCAATAATATGAGAACCTGTAACTCCAATAAAGAGAAGCGAGAACACATTACGCCTTGCAAGTCCAACTTGCATTTCCTAATTTGGTCTTTAACACCCGGGCCCACCACCCCTAAGGTGATGTTGACCTATTGTTAATTGAACCAACCGTCAACAGGAATACAACTCTCTATGCGCAATCCAATATCACCCCAATAATATGAGGACCCGATATTGGGGTCACTACGCATACGTCTTTACTCTTTCAAGAAGCGAAGAGCCCAATCAAAAAGAATTGTATGCAGGAGTTGTTACTTCGAACAAGCATCTCCTACATACAATATATGGCGACGGAACCCTTCGCCTTGACGGGAGACCATAGATATCACTTATGTGATCCTCCACTTCTTATTCAAATTTCAATTAATTATCACTAATCATATTCATATAATTAATTCTTCTAAGGGAAATACACATCTATTCATAATAGAGTATTTTAATTGGATATAATTATTTAATCACATTAAATCAATTATCAATCCAATTCAATCAACAAACTTGATTGTTACTTGAAAAATATGGTATTATCTCAAAGTACGTGTTAATTCAAATTTTAATAATTAGAAAATACACCATGATTTCTCCAGCATTATCGAGTCCCTACCCGTTGTCATGGCCAGTATGGATGGGAGTAGGACAGACCATACACGGTGCAACCTGCTACGCCAATGCTCCCCGACTAGACACCATATCCACCTCAGGAAAGGATAATGCCAAATCGATCATTGTGTACTTGAGATGATCATCGGTTTTTCAACCGAAACTATACCATATAGTAATAACCAAAACCATTTTGATTATAAGGAAATTTGGTAGACAAATTCCCAAACCTATTCAAGAAACATGTTTGTTGAAGGTGTATCAAGTAACCAATTGGTGATCTAGATCCAATCTAATCATATATTGGATGAGACAATGTAATTTAAGGGAACAATCATCATTCTAATATTTCCCAAATATTTTCCACAATTATTCCAGGAAATTAACCATTAATTTCACAATTTTCTTAAATGACTGTCACAAGGTTAATGATTAGGATTGCAATTTTCAGCAGTGACCCTCACTTACTAAATTTAGCATATCTCATTCCTTTTAAATCCAAAGTAAGCAAAATCAATTTTCAAAGTTTGAAAATTTGATTTAAAACAGAAATCATGTGATTATCATGCATTTACAGGTGTTTTAAAATAGTAATTAACTCCTTAATCACGTCATTATTTATCATCTCCGAAACAGTGGAATATGGTCATTAAAAGAATCATAACTTGAGCAAATGGAACCCAAATTATGCAAACTCAAATTCCATAGTTTTCTTATTTAATATGGAACATTATCCAACTATAAGATTCATGTTTAAATATTTTAAACAGGGCCGAAATTTATCACAAAACATGGTTGCGAAAAATTGAAATGCCATAAAATTTTCACGAACCCTCACGAGCCCAAATCTTCTTCGGTTTATGGATCAAAACTAAAACCTCCAACCTGGATCTGATACCACTTGAAGGATATGGGATTATCTTTAAGCACATCATGAAAATGTGAGCATCGTATCGTATACGATGAAGAGTGACTAGTCGCACTAGTTGCTCGGTGCAGCGGAATTTAAAAATTTTTCTACGATGAAACCTCACGATCCAAGAACATTTCTTGGATCGTTTCATCTAAACACATACAAAATATAGGAATACCTCTTGGAGCGTGGTTGTGATCGAGCCTCTAAGCGAAAGGACCTCCTGTCTCAAGTCCGATCTGTTGGACATGCAAGCCCACAGCGAGCCATTATGCAATAAATGTTATTACGAATATCATTCCCTGATTTGAAATGAAGAATACATAATTTGCATAATAGGTCTCATAGTACAACTAGGGTTATGTACCATGGCCATCTTGATGATCATACAGCTGTTGATTCAAATATTGAATCATATAGGCCGGTGCTTGGATGAACATCTAAAGAGTTAGATTGAGGACTCATCAAGCACCGTCAAATGATTGTTAAGAGATGATCTCCAGCCTGAGTAGGAGATGTCAATCCTTTCTCATTTAGGCTGATATCTAACCTACCTCTTGATGTAGGTCTTCTGCATAGGAATAGAGATTCGGAGGTGTTAGATAAGTTAGGTCAAAGAGTTGACTTAATGAGATCGAGATAACCAAAGTCCTATGACGTGTGCTATCATGATATAGGAACACACCTCCGACCAGAGACAGATGTGTTACTATATGTCTGAGTATGTACATTTGGCAGACCAATAGGTTGATGACCTAATTAAGGTCTATACAACGGTGCGCTGGTGTGCATACAAGGGCATATGAGTAATACGATCTCTCAAAGGGATCATACAGGTTCATTATTGAATCGAAAGACATGAGCTCACTCATGAGCTATTGGGAAGAATCAAATTCTGTGCACGGTCGTCTCGCTTTGAGAGCTTGACTGAATTTGTAGGTTTGATATATACTTTTGGAAAGTATATGATCAACACTTGGGTATGATATATGCTTTTGGAAAGTATATGATCGATACCAACTCCCAATAGTCAAGTGAGAAACTTAATGATAAAATTCTGAAGTAGACAGTGTAAAATTGATCTTATACTTCAGGTTTATTCTGAGGCTTCAGTATGCAGGATGTACATGTATTGGTAATACCTGAGGGTGATGTGATCATAAACGGTTGTATAACCATGACGCTTCCATTCCTAGGGAGTGATGAAACGGGTCTGGATTTTAGTGACTTCTCTCAGAAGAGAAGTGATCTGATCCAGATCCAAATGTTGGACATTGATCTGAATGTGATTCGGATGCAATGAGAAGATTAGATTTACGGTCTTGATTTAATCAAGCATCCATGGGAGGCCCGAGATCTGGATTTGAGATGTAATCTCAATATCCAAGTCACTATACGTGGAACAATACAATCGCCCTATCATTATCTCCAAGTATTCATGGAGAAAGCGCATTATCCTTGAAAGAGTTCAGGATAATTTCATTGTTGATATATGTATCCAAGCATTCGATTCATATTATAAAGAGAGTTAACTTAGATGATTAAATGTGATTTGATTATCAAATATGTGAATAATGTGAATGTGATTCATATTATTTGGGCACATGAGAATTGAGATCCAATATCATTAAATGTGAATTAACTATCATAGATATTGAATAATGTGGATAGCACTATCCATATTAATCATATATATTAAAAATGTGATTTATAATATATAAGAGAGATCTATTTGTAATTTACATTTGTTAGTTAAATATTAATGTGAACTGGATTCACATTGAACATTAAATTGAAAATGTAATTCACATTTTATTTTGGGTTGTGAATATGATTCACAATTTTCAATGGCAAGATTGCAGTATTCACAAAATAATTATGAATTATTTTTGTTGAATAATTTACAACAAGTGTTGTTGTAAATCTTGGAGATTTCCATGGAATAATGTGATCTCATGAGATATCATGAGATTACATGAGATTGCCACCAAATCCCATATTATGGAAGGAGGCAATCCTAATTCCAATAATCTCCATGATTGCTTGATTTAATTTGGGATTGATTTATATTGATTTATCAATATATATTTTAAATAATTAAATTAATTATTGTTGGTTTTTACCAACATAAATCTTAGCCATTAAAAAAAACACAAATCAATGTGAGCCATTGGATTTGTGTTGTCCATGGATTGAGATCCATGGATCCCAAAATATTATAAAAGGAGAGGCAACCCCTTTGCTCTTTTTTACACAATGAGAACATAAGTCTCTTTCTCTCTTTCTCTCTCTACACGCCCTCTCTTCTTCTCTCATGTGGTCGTCCAACATGGATGCCCTAAAGAGGTTCTCCATCGCCGCAGCGTCGTCGTTATGTTGCCCGATCGTTTGCTCGTGGACCTCTGTCTCCTTCGGTGCGCCTCGCTCGTGAAGAAGACGTCGGATCTCGTGTGTCGAGATCAGGAGATTCTCCGCTTGGATCATCAACATGGATTGCGAGAAGCACGTGTTTCATCAGCACGCTCGCAAGTGTCTCCTCCGTCGGATCGGACTTGAGACAAGAGGTCTCTTCGTTTAGAGACTCGATCGCAACCACGCTTCAAGAGGTAATCCTATTACATGTTTGTGTTTTAGACGAAACGATCCGAGAAGTTTCTTGGATCATGTGGTTTCGTCACATGAAAATTTTAATTTCCGTTGCATAGAACAACTAGTCCAACTAGTCGTTCCTCGTCGTATTCGATACGACGCTCACGCTTCTGTGATGCGCTTAAGGATTATCCCATATCCTTCACGATCCGTCGGAGGAGATGCTTGCGATCGCGGGGATGAGTCGTGTGCTTCTCGCAATCCAAGTAGTTGATCCGATGGATCTCCTGATCTCATCTTACGAGATCGAACACCTTCTTCACGAGCACCACACACCAAAGAAGATAGAGATCCAAGAGTCGTCGAAGCAGGCACGACGACGAAGACGGGCTTCTCTTTATGAGAGTGGAAGGCCAGTCAAAGAGAGAAAAGATGGAGTATGTGTGAGAATGAGAGAGAGAGAGACGTCATCGAGATTGCATAACTAAAAGTGCAAGGGATGCCTCTTCTTATATAATGTTTTGGGAGTCCATGGATCTCAATCCATGGAGAACACACAATAAACGGATGAGATTGATTTGTGTTTCTTTCAACGGCTAAGGTGTTGTTGTAAAATCACACCATCAAATGATTTAATTTAAATTAATTTATATTGATAAATCAATAAAATCAATTTAAATTCAAATCACCTTTGACTAGAAAAGAGATAATGAGGAGACCAACCACATTCTCTAAAATAGAGGGGACAGCTACTCTTCTCCTCATGGAGAGTTGTAGCCATCCACTCTTCTTGAGTGGAATGGGTATTTATCCTCTAATTATCATGAGATCTCATTATCTCATGATACTCCTTAATTTACAATAACTCTTATTGTAAATATTTTTCACAAAAATAATTTACAATTATCTTGTGAAAAATTTCAATCAAGCCATTGAAATTATGTAAATCTCATTCACAGCCCAAAACTAATTGTAATTATATTTTCAACTAATCATTCAATGTGAATTCAATTCACATTAACAATTAATCAACAAATATAAATCACACAAGTCTCACTCTGATATATATTATAAATTGTATTTATAATATACATGGATAATTGGATAGTGTTATCCATATTATCCA
Source organism: Ottelia alismoides (assembly GCA_037367405.1). Taxonomy (NCBI): domain Eukaryota; kingdom Viridiplantae; phylum Streptophyta; class Magnoliopsida; order Alismatales; family Hydrocharitaceae; genus Ottelia; species Ottelia alismoides. The sequence continues at coordinate 368,828 of JAZKJV010000135.1, forward strand.
TATCCACATTAATTAAAGCACATTTAATTACATTGGATAATCATTCTCATGCATTCAGATAATGTGAATCAAATTTACATTATTAATGATAATTAAATCACATTTAATTATCCATTTCTCAATGCTCAAATATAATTCAACTTAGGAATTATTCTTGAACTCTTTCAATAATAATGCGCTTTCTCCGCAGATACTTGGAGATAAGGACATGGCGATTGTATTATTCCACGTACAGTGACTTGGATATTGAGATCACATCTCAAATCCATATCTCACGGACCTCTCATAGATGCTTGATTTGATCAAGGCCGCAAATCTAATCTTCTCATTGCCTCTGAATCTCATTCAGATCAATGTCCAACACTTGGACCAAGATCAGATTATTTCTCTACTGAGAGGAGTCACTAAAATCCAGACATGTTTCATCACTCTCGGAATGGAAGCGTCATGTTATACAATCGTTTATGATCACATCACCCTTAGGTATTCCTAATACTTGTACATCCTGCATACTGGAAGACCTATGATCAACCTGAAGATATAGATCAATTTTACACTGTCATCTTCAGGGTTTCATCATCAAGTTTCCCATCTTGGTCATTGGGATTTGGTATCGATCATATGCTTTCCAAAAGCATATATCATACCTTTAAATTCTTGTTATGCTTCTAAAGCATGACGACCATGTATGGAATTTGATCAGTCCTAATACCTCATGAGTGAGCTCATGTCTTCCGGTTCAGAAGTGAACCTATTTGATCCCTTTGAGAGATCGTATTACTCAAATGCCCTTACATGCACACCAGCTCGTCGGTGTATAGACCTTGGTTAGGTCATCAACCTATTGGTCTGCCAAATGTACACACTCAGAGATATAGTAACACATATGTCTCTGGTCAGAGGTTGTGTGCCTATATCATGATAGTTTACGATATAGGTCTTTGGTTATCTCGATCTCGTTAAGTCAACTCATTGACCTAACGAATCTGACACCTCTGAATCTCTATTCCTATGCAGAGGACCTGCATCAAGAGGCCAGTCAGAGTTCAGCCTATATGAGAAAATATTGCCATCTCCTACTCAGGCTGGAGATCATCTCTTAACAATCATTTGATGGTTCTTGATGAGTCCTCAATCTAACTCCTTAGATATTCATCCAAACACGAGCCTCTATGATTCTATTACTAAATCAACAGCTGTATGATTATTAAGATGGCCATCGTACATAACCCTAATTGTACAGAGGGACCTTATAGTGCATTCATTCACTTAATCTCAGAAAGGGAGTAGAAACAAATCAATAACTTTTATTGATAAATCAAACATTACAATAACATTTATTGTTGGAATGGTTCTCCTCGAGCTCACATGGCTAACATGAACAACTAGGACTAATGACCCTTGATGTAGTACGGGGTAGGTACACTCACTATAGACTTTCCTAAAGTGGGCACCAAACAATGTGTGAGAAGAGAATGTGTAGCCCTTGAACCAAACAATGCATGTAAAGGAACTCCAAGTATTAAAACCATACCTCGGACGACTGATCCAAAGGCATGTGCTTGCTCTTGTGTCGTGGCATTCAGTTGATCGCATGGGGGTGGTGCACCGGATTTTGTAGTGCTGAATGACTATTGTGGTGTACCCTATAAGTTACAATCTCTATGGTGGAATCTCGATCCTTGGAATTGTCCAGATGGTCTTGTTGATCTCCCGCTATAATATATTTGGGTGCCTAGGCGACTACCACGGTAAAGACACGTGACTTTAAAGTGGACCAACTGTCTACAGTAGAAACAATCCCTATTCGACTGAGAAGGTGTGCCTCTAGTAACCAAGTTACCTCCCCCGGATCTCTGACTTTATGTATGCATCAGGGAATGAGAAGGTATTGCCCCACGACTGGCTAAGGCATGCCCTAAGGTAGGAGATGAAGTAGAACCATTGGATGGTTGTGTCACTGTAGTGTGATGGTGATCACTCTAAAAGATGAGAATAGAGCTTTATTCTTAAGTAATTAATTTCATTTAATCATATATATTGCATTTTTATCATTCAAGCGTAATTAATTAATATTCATGTTTTAGCATGCATAATTGCATTAAATAAGAAGCCAAAAATCTTGTACATTATCACATGTATATTACCATAAATTCTCATATTTTCAATTATTTTCACTAACACCAATTCAAATAAAATAAACTTTATCATGTACATACTACTAACATTAATGAAGGAAAAATACCAAAAAATGTTGACCTGTATATTTGCCCAATAAAACCCAAACCCTAATTTTGAGACAAAAAGTTGTAAATGTGAATATCTTTCCCATATAGTTTCCTATAACCCCTAATCACTTATGAATTATAGTACGTTCATTATCTACAAAACAAGATAAAATTCAAAAGAATCGGAGATCATGTGTGAAACTTGGGGTTTGGGACCTCATTGTATATTGTATATATTGATTGATTTTTGCCTTATTATTTATGCAAAAAATAAGTCTTTTTGACTTATTCATTTTTCATTTATTTTATTTTATTTATATTTAAATTAAACATGCAAAAATATAAAAATTCAAGTAAAAATAAAAGAAAATAAATGACTCTTAGTATGTTTATATAGTCTGTATATATGTCCCTTTTTATTGTATTTATTTATTTATTAACTTTTAAAATCCAAAAAAGATTTTTGTGAAAATAATTATTTTATATTCTGTATGATTTTATTTTTTTATTTTAAAATGATAAAAAAAAGTGTAAAATGCAAAAAATATGATATTTTAAATCTATAGAGTCCAACAAAAATACTTTTTGTACAGATGATCTCTTTTGATTTTGGTCCCTTCAAGAAATTTGTAGATCTCGTTGAGACGAACAACTTTCATGAAGAACACCTTTTTAATTTGACCTCTTTTTTATTTCTTTTTTATTTTTCTTTTATTTTCATCTCTGATTTTTCTGGGAGCGATATGTGGCAGCTCTTGGAGCCGCCACGTGTTGCCCCCTTTATTTTATCTTTATTTTTATTTTTTATTTTATGTATTTTGTTTTATTTTATTTATTTTATTTCATTTTAATTTATTTATTTTTAATTAGTTAATTTATTACTCTGTCACATGGTGGCTCCTCAGCTCGCCACGTGGCACCATCTCAGCCTTTTGATGGTCCCCTATTGGATGGAAGGGGCTACTTCCTTCGCCCTTCCCGATGGTGCAACCCTACCGTCGTCGGCTTCAATTGCACCTCATCCATGAGCAACCATCTCCCTCGCTCCTCCACTCGCACGATTTCCGCATCGTCCCTCTCCTCTGATCATCTCGCCCATAAAACCTGAACCTCTGCCCACAGCTGCCTTCTTCTGCCAATAGAGATAAAACCATCAACCTCAAGCTCCTGATACCTTTAGTGATAGCGAAGGTCATTTATCAAATGACAATGAGGTTCTTATTTCCTTCCATGACAAGATCCAAGAAGCGACATCTTCTTGTCACAGCAGAGCTTGTATCACGCTAAAAGCTTCACGGGATCTTCGCCTCTCCCGTTGGAGGTCGTAACTAGAGAAGCATCGATGTGCTCTAAATCCATTGGCATTGGCAAACCCGTAAAACACCTACAGCAACACACCGATCACCTTTTCTCACCACTTCGACATCAGCACCTCCACTGACGGCCTCTCCCGTGTTTCACATTCCACCTCTACACTATAGTACCCCCTCAGCGCCATCATTCGTTGACCGCTCTACCAGTCTTAGCTCTACCTGCATTTGATCCTCCACCCTCGGTCGCACCGCATCGTCGACCACCGAGCTCCTCCACTGTGTTCGTGCCATCACCCCTCCTCCGCCCCAACTGCAGCCTCGAGTGGACCTGAAGCAATCTCCATCAGCCACCTGAAGGCTCACATCCAAGCATCAAACTAATTTCCTGAGTCTTGCAAGGTACATGATCCGCACGTGGGGTGGGGGAGTAAATTACATCAAAGCCCCTTGGCTTTCAGGAAATCATGATGAAGCCCCCTCCTACTGGAAGCACGTGTGTGGCACGTGTGCATGTGGAAAATAAGCAAGAACCCCTACTAGTATGGGTAATTGCATCCCTATCCTGACAGCATATTTTTTAGTTATTATTCATTTTATTTTCTACACTGCATATCAGAACATGTGTTTGCACTTTATTTTGAGTGTCTTTTTCGCATCATATATTAAATCCAAAAACTACACTTTGTTAAATAAATAACGTTTTAACATTCTGAATGATTAATATAATTTTATGAGTAGTCATTGATTTTAATAATATTTATTGAGGTTTATCATATTTTACCATGTTTGTGTTGGAAATTCATAATAAATTTATAATTGCTCCAAAAAATCCCCTAAATTCACATCAAATAGAATTAATTATTTTCTAATTAGTTCCTGAAAATTGTCCACTTTTCATGCATAATTAGTCTAAAATAAATTAGTTGGTTATTTTGGTAATTAAATGTTAATTCTCTATAAACTTGGTATTTTTATGATTGTCGAATTTCTGGATACATCTTCGTTAGACTTATCAAGGACAATTTTACCTCTGGAAATTAATTAGGTTTATTATTTATTAAAATTAATTCGCTAAAAATCACACATCCTGCCTATATAATTCTCCATAAATTCATTTAGCATCATAAAAGTTTCAAAAATTCAATGTAGGTTAATTACGTCATAATTAATTTACTGGCAAATTTTCTTAATTTTTGTACACCATTTGCATTAAAAATTGTAGAAATTATCCAACTAAGGTAGAAAAGGAGATCCCAAATCTTACTAGAGATATAGCGGTAAGTATATCTCTTGCTTTGAAAGTGATAAAGGGAATGGACTTTCCGAGTTGAAAAGGTAAGACTAATTTGATTAAAAATTCCTTAATCAAAGAATTTTAATATTGAATATATAATTAATTATATTTCTAATATAGTGCATACTTAATTTCAGACAATGAAGTCCATGCCATGAACACACTCGATAGGCTCCTGGAGGTAAATCAATTGACCGGGCCAAATTATCGGATTGGATCCATAATTTGGATCTTGTTCTCTCTGTAGATCGCATCTCTTAGGTGTTATTCAAGAACAAGTTCACATATCCTAAGACACCGGAAGAACTAAAGTTCAACGAAAAATATGATGAAGATCATACATTGGCTCGGAGTTATATTCTGGGATCTCTCTCCAACGTGCTTTAGAAGCAACATGTGGAGATGGAGACTTGCCAGGATATAATGTTGAATCTCAAGGAGATGTTCGGTGATGTCAACCGCACATAATGTTATAATGTTATGAAACAGCTTATTCACAGCAAGATGCAAGAAGGAATTTCAGTTCGTGAGCACGTATGCAAAATGTTTGGGTACTTGTCTGAGCTGGAAACTCTCGAGGTGGAGATGGATGCAGAAATACAGTCTGACTTCATTCTGTTGTCACTGCCCAAGTCTTTCAATAATTTTATGGTAACGTACCACAATAATAAAATGGAATCAACTAACACTGAACTCTTGGTTTCATTAAAGTCTACAGAAGACGTAATGAAGAAAGAAAATCCCAATGGTAGTGCAATGGCTGCACAAGTCGAAGGGAAGCGCATTCAGAAGCAAGGATCGCGGAAGGGCGCGGCCCAGAAGAGAAAGAATAAGAGTCAAAGTGTTGGATCATTGTCTACTAATTCCGCACTTGTGACATCAAAGAAGACCGATGTGTGTCATCACTGCAAGAAGCCAAGGCAATGGAAGCGTAACTGCCCAGATTACCTGAAATCTACTGACAAAGGTAAAGCCCCAACAAGTATGACTTCTACTTTCATTATTAAAACTAATCTTCTCGTAGGATGAGAAGGTAGTTGGGTCGTCGATTATGGTGCTTTTGTTCATGTATGCAATTTGTTGCATCTATTTCAGGAAACTAGGAATCATGATGAGGGGAAAATAGTCAACCATATGGGATATGATGCAATTGTTGCAGCGATCGCCATCGGGACCTGCATACTATCATTATCTTGTGGATGAGTCTTACTACTTAAAGAAGGTCTTTATGTTTCAGATGTCAAAAGAAACTTAATATATGTATCTAAATTATTTATAAGTGGATATTCATTTCTATTCTGTAATAAACTTGTCATAAATCGCTATGATAAATATATTATGGATGGTGTTCTGACTTCTGGTGGACTCAGTGACTTAAGCATTCATGAAAATATCATGAATGTTACTACCACTAATAAAAACCCTAAAAGAACTGGGGATGATGGAAATCCTTCAAATGTGATTTGGCATCAAAGTCTTAGTCATTTATCTATTTATAGAATCAATAGATTGATAAAAGATGGACCCTTGGATTTTCTACAGGTCTAGTCTTTGCTTATCTGTGAGCATTGTATTCGAGGTGAAATGACCAGGATGCCTTTCTGTAACAAGGTTACACGATGCGAAGGTATTCTTGACCTAATACATATTGATGTATGTGTTCCCCTCAGTACCGTGACCCGAAATGGGTATCGATACTATTTAACGTTTATCGATGACCATTCACAATGCATGTTTGTCTTCCTATTATGTCATAAATCTGAAACCTTTAAAAATTTCAAAGAGTTCATGGCTTTGGTTGAGAACCAAACCAAAAGGAAGATTAAACGGATTTGATCAGACCGAGATGGCGAGTAGCTCTCGGATGAATTCAAGGAATACCTTAAGAAAGGAATTGTTCCAAACTAGCTCCTCTTAGAACTCCCCAACTTAATGGTGTTGCTGAAAGACGCAACACGACTATCATGGACATGGTCTGTTCAATGATGAGTAAAGCACATTTACCACTTAGTTTCTGGGGACATGCATTAGAGTCTGCAATATATATATTGAATGTAACACCCATACCTCCAAACATAGTCCCACATCTAAAACTCACAAAGTGTGAGAGTGGGTTATAAATGGTAGGGATTACTACTTGATAACTTGGGCTTAAGCATTTTGGGTGGTTGTCAATGGATCCATTCGGACCTAAATCCAACAAGTTGTTAGGGCCAGTTTTCCTCGATAATGGACTGGAGACCTAAGCCTGGGACGTTATTAATGGTATCAGAGCCAATTTCCCTCTGATAATGGAAATGGCTACCCAAGAGGTGGAGCCACCCCTACAAAGAGATAGGAGGAAATGGCTATCTAGAGCGTGCAGTCGCCACTGTCATTGGAAATAAGTGATGGGCCATGTCGCAACGATGACGTTACGAATATAAGTGGAGGAGGTTGTAATACCCATACCCCCAAACATAGTCCCACAAAACTCACGAAGTGTGAGAGTAGGTTATAATTGGTGGGGATTACAACTTGACAACTTGGGCTTAAGCATTTTGGGTGGTTGTCATTGGATCCATTCAGGCCCAAATCCAACAAGTTATCAAGGCCAGTTTTCCTCGATAACATACCAGGGACCTAAGCCTGGAACATTACATGAAGATTCCTAGAAAATCGGTACCTAAGACTCCTCATGAGATTTGGTATGGAACTAAACCTAGGGTTAATTACTTAAGGATTTGGGGTTGCTTAGTCCATGCAAAGAACATCGACGTGGGTAAGCTAGAATCTCACACTTGTGAGTGCAACTTCATTGGGTGTTAAGGATGGTATAGGATACCAACTTTATGACCCTGAGACTCAGAAGGTTTTCATCTTTAGAGATGTAAAATTTATGGAGGATGATTTCCTTAAGAGTCAAGACAAAAATGAAGTAAAGGAACTCAATGAATCCCTTGAGGATTCTGAGCTTCCTGAACAAGAAACTGAAGAAATAAATGAAGATGAAGCACTAGTACCTCTTTGAAGGAGTTCGAGGGTGGTTGCACCACCTGAAAGGTACGGATTCCATGTGTCAAGTGAAACTGAAAATAATCCAGCTTCATTTGATGAAGCACTCGTGGATCATGACATGGACAGATAGATGCTAGCAATGAAGTCAGAAATTGACTCCATGCATAAGAATGGTGTATGGACCCTATAGGATCCACCTAGTGGGGTAAAACCCATTGGGTATAAATGGATCTTCAAGAGAAAGAGGGGACCTAATGGGAAAGTAGAGACTTTCAAAGCATGGATCGCAGCCAAGGGCTACACACTGAGAGAAGGCATCGATTACGATGAGACATTCTCTCATGTGTCTATGCTTAAGTCCATCAGGGCTTTGCTATCTATAATTGCATATCTTGACTATGACATATGGCAGATGGACGTCAAGATGGCTTTCCTCGAGGGATACCTCGAGGAGGACATCTATATGGAGCAGCCCTAAGGCTTCATAACTGAGGAAGGAAAAGTATGCAAGATAAAGAAATCCATCTGTGGGCCCAACAAGCTTCTCGTAGCTGGAACATCATATTTGACGAAACCATAAAGAGTTATGATTTTGTGCAGAATCCAGATAAACCATGTGTATACAATAAGTTCAGTGGGAGGGCCATTGTGTTCATCATGCTTTATGTAGATGACATCCTTATCATTGGGAATGATATAGGGATGATGACAGTGTTAAGATTTGGCTATCCCATACCTTAGAGATGAAAGATCTTAGAGAATCCTCTTATATCTTGGGTCTAAGCTGTTCAGAAATCGAGAAAAGAGGATCTTGGGATTGTCATAACATGGATATGCTAAGAAGATCTTGGGACGTTTCCATATGGAGAACTCCAAGAAAGGTTTTCTTCCCTTAAGACATGGTATCCACCTGTCTAAAGGGATAGCTCCTCAAAGTGTTGAGGAAAAGAAATCCATGGCAAGATGCCCCTACGCATCAGATGTAGGAAGCTTAGTGTATGCCATGATGTGCACGAGGCCAGATATCTGCCATGTTGTGGAAGTGGTAAGCCGTTACCAATCCTATTATGGAGAGCAACATTGGAATGTGGTAAAGAACAAATTTAAGTATCTAAGATGGATGCAACATTACATCTTAGTCTGTGGATATGGTGATCTCCAAGTCTTAGGATACACATATTTGGACTTCCAGTCTGATATTGATGATAGAAAGTCGACATCAGGATTTGTGTTCTTGTTGAACGGTGGTGTTGTGAGCAGGAGAATCAAGAAGGAGGACACTACGGTTGATTCAATAACATAAGCTGAATACATTGTTGCATCGGATGCTGCAAAGGAGGCGGATTGCACAAGTTCATCTTAGAGCTTGGCGTAGTTTCCTCTGATACTCACATCATGCTACTCTATGACCAGGAGCTATAGCTCAAGTGAAGGAACCTAGATGGCATCAAAATAGCAAGAAAGTGGAAAGGAAATACTACATCATTCAGGAGATTCAAAAGTGTGCTGACATCGTCATCACAAAGGTGGCCTCTGCCGACAACGTTGTCGATCCTCTTACAAACCTTTGACACAGAAGATTTTCGACCAGCATGTAATGAGTATGAGTTTAGGGATTATACATGAATGGTTCTGAGGGCTAGTGGGATATTGTTAGCCATGTGAGCCCGAGGCAAATCATTCCTACAATAAATGTTATTGTAATGTTTGATTTATCAATAAAAGATTTTGGTTTATTACACTCCCTGTTTGAGATTAAATGAATGAATGCACTATAAGGTCCCTTAACACGATTAGGGTTATGTACCATGGCCATCTTGATGATCATACAGCTGTTGATTCAAGTGTTGGATCATAGAGGCTGATGCTTGGATGAATATCTAAAGAGTTAGATTGAGGACTCATCAAGTACTATCAAATGATTGTTAAGAGATGATTTCCAATCTGAGTAGGAGATGGCAATCCTTTCTCTTTTGGTTGATATCTGGCCGACCTCTTGATGTAGGTCATCTGCGTAGGAATAGAGATTCAGAGGTGTCATATTAGTTAGGTCAAAGAGTTGACGTAACGAGATCTAGATAACCAAAGTCCTATGTCGAATACTATCATGATATAGGTATGCATCCTCTGACCGGAGACAGATGTATTACTATCTGTCTGAGTATGTACATTTGGAAAACAGATAGGTTGATGGCCTAATCAAGGTCTATAAACCGACGAGCTGGTGTGCATATGATGGCATATGAGTAATGCGATCTCTCAAAGGGATCATACAAATTTATTTGTGAATCGGAAGATAGGAGCTCACCCATGAGGTATTTGGATCGATCAAATTCCATACATGGTCGTCTTGCTTTATAAGCATGACAAGAATTTATAGGTATGATATATGCTTTTGGAAAGCAAATGATCGATACCAACTCCCAATGACTTAATAAGAAACTTGATGATAAACAATGAAGATGACAGTGTAAATTGATCTATATCTTCGGGTTTATTATAGGTCTTCCATAATGCAGGATGTATGGGTATTAGGAATACTTGAGGGTGATGCAATCATAAATGATTGTATAACCATGATGCTTCCATTCCGAGGGAGTGATGAAACAACTCTGGATTTTAGTGACATCTCTTATTAGAGAAGTAATCTGATCTTAGTCTAAATATTGGACATTGATCTGAATGTGATTCAGATGCAATGAGAAAATTATATATACAGCCTTGATTTAATCAAACATCTATAATATGTCCCGATATCTAGATTTGAGGTGTGATCTCAATATCCAAGTCACTATACGTGGAATGTATAATCGCCCTGTCCTTATCTCCAAGTGTCCGCGAAGAAAGTGCATTATTCTTGAAAGAGTTCGAGAATGATTTCATTGTTAAAATTATATCCAAGCTTTGAGAAATGGATAATTAAATGTGATTTAATTATCATGAATAATGATTCATATTATTTAGATGCATGAGAGTGCTTATCCAATATAATTAAATGTGATTTAAATATTGTGGATAAGAATATTGTGGATAGCATTATCCATATTATTCATATATATATATATATATATATTATAAATGTGCTTTATAATATATGAGAGAGAGTTATTCGTAAATAACATTTACAATTAAAATGTTGTGGTGAATTGAATTCACACTGGACAAATAATTGAAAATGTAATTTACATTTTATTTTGGGTTGTGAATGCGATTAACAATTTTCCAATGGTATGATTGCAATGTTCACAAAATAAATTGGATTTATTTCTGTGAAATAATTTACAACAAAAGTTGTTGTGAATCTTGGAGATATTCAAGGATTATGAGAATTCTTGAAATAGGAAAGATGGAGCCACCTTCCTTGTGAGGAAGGTGGACGGCCACAATTCCTATATGGAATGTGGTGGTTGTCCCCTCCTCTAATGGAAGGAGACTCGCCTCCTTCCTATTTTCTCCAAGATAAATTGATTTACCTCAAGTTAATATATATTGATTATTTTTCAATATATTTAATTTAATTTAATTAATTTTTGTTATGTTTTTAACAACAAAATCATGGCCATTGAAAGAAACAGAAATCAATGTGAACCATTGGGTTTGTGTTGTCCATGGATTAGGATCCATGGACTCCCAAAATATTATACAAGGAGAGGAAACCCTAGCTCTTCTTTACACACTCCAATAGCATCTCTCTCATCCCACAACATCTCTCTCTCTCTAAGTGGTCATCAACTTAGAAACCCTAGAGAGACTAACGTCGATACTACGCTATTGTGTCATCACTTCGACTACTCGTGGATATCTGTCTCCTTTGGTGAACCTTGCTCGTGGAGAAGAAGTTGGACCTCATGAGACGAGACCAGGAGATTCACTGCTTGGATCAACGCTTTGGATTGCGAGAAGTATGTGGTTCATCACCACGCTCATAAGTGCCTGCCCAATCGGATCGAATTTGAGACAAGAGGTCTCTTATGTTAGAGACTACGATTACAATCACGCTTCAAAAGGTAATCCATATTCTTGTATGTGGTTTAATGAAACCACATGTTCTTGGATCATGTGGTTTCGTCGTTTTATATCCCGCTGCATCGAGCCACTAGTGTGACTACTCGCTCTGATCGTATATGATGTCATCTTCACGCTTCTGTGATTCTCTAAAGGATCTTCCCATATCCTTCAAAAACGCTTCTGTCATGCGTGAGTATTTTATTTGGTTGTTGGAAACTTTGCACGTGTGCCTATGAATTTTGTATTTTTGTTATTAAAAGCATGGAAACTTATTTTTAATTGCACTATGGTCCATGTTTGATTATGTATTTTATTTTCACGTTCCTTTATATCAAAAATAGCTCCTATTTATTTTTTATTTTGCAAAAAATAATGAAGATGCACGCAATGATACACTTTCATGCCACGTTTTTATTTTTACATTTTGAGGCATATTATTATTTATTAAAAATCAAATAGTAGCTATTTATTTACTGTATAAATATAAAATACCAAAAATAGCAAAACACTTTGAAAATTCAAAAAAATAGTATTTGTTTATTATTGTATTTTGAACCTCTAGACCAAAAATTCTTAAAATTAGAAAAAGAAAATCAATAAAAATTAAAAAGCTCAAAAATCCATATAAAAATTATAAAAAAATCTTTTAAAAATAAAAAACATATTTATTTCTGTCTTTGAGTTTTGGAAATTTTTGAATTTATTTAGTATTTTTAAATTACAAAATAATTCAACCCAATTAAAAAGTCCTAGTTTTTGTACCCTAAAATGTTAAAAATACCTAAAAATTTGCATAAATCACTAAAAATCACAAAAACATTAGAAAAAATAAAAAAATAAACATATGTTCTTTTGCAAATTTCGGTTATTTTTAGTTGTATTTATAATTAGATTACCGTATATTGTATATATAGTTATATACCAACCTTTATTACATAGTAAAAAGAAAAAGAAACTTAAAATCAAAATTTTATTTAAAAAAGAAATTAAAAATATAAAATTAAAAATCTAAAAAATATATAATATGTAAAAAAGAATTATTTTATGTAATTAAAACCCACTGAAAACATTAATTTATTCATTGAGTAAATACTATACAAAATACACCTATATTATTTATTCATTATTTATCTATAAATAATATAACTGTTGCACCAACTTTTCTCCATGTGTTTGACACCCTACTATTTTTGTCGCTATACACCCTTGTTTCGTAGGGTTATAATAAATTTTGGTTCACAACTGCTTATTTATTGCTTGATATTACTTTGTGTGGGTTAATTGTTGTTTAGTCACTTGGGCTTCTTGGGCTATCGCCACAACGACTCAGTGGTCCCACCTTGTGTGGACCACAAGACAATCCCTATGGTTTTGGGCAACTAATCACTCACCTCGTGACTAAGTGGGACCGACTCAGGAAGAAGGCCATCTCGAGTCTGTGAAGACATACGATGGACAGTGGAAGGTCAAAAGCTCACGAAGTCTGAGCATAAAATCTGTCTAGTCGACATCCTCGATGTTAAAAGAGTATGGGAGAGAATACAATAATCAACTCAAGAACACGAGTGTGAAGGTGTATAAGATGTGGAATAACGTACATCCCACAAACAAACACAGTGCAAACCCAAATTCACCAACTTCACATGGTGAAGACCGTAAAAGTTTGATCTTTTAAATTTTCAATTTTATTTTTGGTGATTATTCAATTGTATTAGCAAACTCGCAGAGGGTGACGTCCAGTCTCCCAACGTACATCCTTACAATCCCCCAACCCACAGGGAACTGAGAGGCAGGGCACACCAAAACAAATTTCTATGGTCGGAGGCAAGTGCTTACAGTTGCAACCATGCACCGAAAAGTCATGCACAGGTATTTAAGGCACAAGTCCAAGGATTTTTGGCTCTAATCCTTATGGTTGTGTCCTCATCCACTCTGTCTTGAGTGTACCTGAATACAATGAGGGGTTTGTCTCCCAATACAAGTTAAGGCCGGGTATTTTTTATTTTTATCAAGTTTCTAAAAGAGGAAAAAATTTTATTTTTGGCTGCATCCTCACCCACTTTGTCTTGAGTGTACCTGAATACAATGAGGGGTTTGTCTCCCAATACAAGTTAAGGTCATCTATTTTTTTATTTTTATCAATTTTAAAAGAGGGAAATCTTTTTTATTTTTGATGATTTTAACTTTTTTGGATATTTTCAGAAATATCTAATGGGATGTCAGTTTCCTTTTAATTTTAAAAAATGTGTCTCACAGAGGGGGAACACTGAATGCTATAGAAAACAATGATGAATGCTAAGATAAAAGGCATATCTTTCTCCAATACTCTGCATGCAAGTGATCCGCACATAAATGTAAAACCTAGTCTAATGCATGCAAAGTAGAGGAAAAATGAATCCTCATTCAGCAGTTCTAGCATAAGAACAGACTAATTTTCAAAAATCAATTATTTACGCCTAAGTATGGATTAGGGATCTGGGTTCACTTTAGTCATCTAATCAAACATGCATACAACCCTTGGATCCACAAAAACATGAGAAACACAGAAAAATCGATAAAAATCGAAAACTATGGTGAGGTCCCCTAAGTGCACCGGAACCAGACGAAACAGACCTCGAAAAAATAATCAATGTCTATGTACACCATAATGGACCCTTTGCTTCAAAAAAGAAAAATAGACAAGCGCCCCTTCCTCTCTCACAAAAATAGAAAATTGGGTAAGTGCCCACTCTCAAAAGAAGACAAAAAATAGAGGAAGTGACTAAAAATACAAAAATTCTATATGGATAACCCACCCTGCTCCTCAACAACCGTATATGAGTAGAATTACACGGTCTGTACACTCTCAGCCAAGTCAACTTCATAAGAAGCCGGCTAATCCTGTAGGCCTTGTAAAAATGGGTTACCATAAATAGAAAAAAATTTAACCAAAAACTCAAGGAAAATCAAAGAGAAGACTAACACAAAAACTGAGAAAAAGAGTCAAGAAAAAGTAGATAAAAACCGATAAAAAGAAAAATCTCTAATATAAAAAAATCAAAATAAAGAAAAATCATACAAAAATCATGAAGAAAATAAAGAAAAAAATCAAGAAAAATCAAAAGAAAAATAAAACATATAAAAATGAGAAAAATCGAGAAAACACAAGAAAGAAGAAAATAGAGAAAGAAACAAAAATATCACAAAAATATAAGATTTAGAAATCTCAAGCGCAGTTAGGCCTCCCCAGCAACGGAGTCATTTTGATAACTGAAATTTTGCATGATGTTAAAAGTGTGTCAGTTGTAGAATACCACTCGAAACAAAATTCAGTTGACCAAACAAAATTCAACACCGAGATAAACTTGGTGTTGTTCACTATTTATTTATCCAGGTAAGTGTGCCTGGGCCGAAGACATGGAGGAAAAAAACCACGTTTGTGAATTTCAAGTGAAGAAAATATTTTGTGATATTTTTTATCTTTCTTTTATTTTCTTCTTCAAGGAGAAAACTCTTTTTGTATTTTTAATTTTTATTCTTTTTATTTGATTTTTAATTTTTCCATTTTAATTTAATTTTCAAAAAGGGATATTTTTCAATCAAATTATTTACAATATAGTAGGTGAAATAATATGATAAAAAGGTGATATTATAGTACATAAAGTGACTCGAGCAACGGGCTCGAAGACAAATTCAAAAGGAAAACAAGATGGATCGAAAATCAAGAAAGAAATCCAAGCAAAAAGTGCTAAGAAATACTTGTAATTCGATGCGAATATAAAATGTAAAAAATGTAACGATGATATAATAGTGTCCTACAATATCCAAAGTGTCTAAAATGTCAAAGAAAATAGGGTAAAAAATACAAGTAAAACTATAAAGGTTATCTTACAATTAGGTCCCCAGTTAGGGACCTAATTCTAAGAGAACTCTGGAGTATTACAATGAGGTCCTTGAGAGGGGACTTAATTGTAAATAAAAATACTTCTGGAGGCAAATGTGGATTATCTGATAGTTGCGAGGGCTTCTTTGCAAAAGTTTCACCCCTTCGCCGACGAATGGCAGAGATTAGAACATGCTCTTGTGATCTGGACCATTGGATTATAGGTTCGCAAATCTGCACACTATGTTATTCACTTTGTTCTTCCCCGATTTTGGGGAGAACAAAGTCTATGGAAGGTCTTCTAGTTCCCGACGATTGAAGCGATAACGCGACGTCTGGAGGAGTTACTGCTCATTCGAGGTAGGGCGAGAAGGGGGCACCTCCTTCAAGCTCGCCTACTACGAGAGGAAGCGTAGAAGAAGATGGAGACTAAGATCTGCTAGGGTTCCATCTCCTGGATGCTTGCTGGTCTTGAATAGGTTGCAGAATCGCCTCAAATAAAAGCAAATCATTCCTCCCGAAGAAGATCCTTGCTTCCAGATGTAGTACAACCTACAATGAAGATTGAAGGCTCAATCCTCAAGTAAATCCGGCAAAAGATAGATTTTCTTGTAGCAGAACATGGTTTTGGTAATAAGGACTTGCATATAAATATTGAACGCATTTTGAGTCAAATTAAAGGTGGAATCGGGTTTCCGAATGATAGATGGATGACTAAGATGATCTAAATTTGTGATTAACAAAGCTAATCTAGCACGGATGTTGAGGAAATTTCAAAAGAGATGAAGGATGCACCTGGGGGCTGAGGTATAGGACCTCGGTGATTGCTCTACAACGGGTACTTCACCGGAGCTCTACGTGACGGAGCGGCCACGATGCAAGGCCGGTCAGCCTTGGAACCTCCTCTCCAATCACCTAGCTTCCACGTAGGGACTTATCCAGGTGTTGTCACCACCAGGGTTGGCCGGAATCTAGGGAAGAAATTAAGGTGTCGTCTAATTAGTTCTGGAGATGGGAAAGTTCAGTTCTAACGACTGATCTTTGGATCAATATATAGGGAAATCAATGAGGGGTTGTTGAAGATCTAATGGTGGCCAAGGATTAGGTTAGGTGAAGAGAATGAAAGGGTTAGATTGAATAATGGTTGAAGAATGGGTGCAGGATAAACAGGAGAAATGTGGTCAGTGGAACAAAGCTATAATAGCTCAATTCTTGAGGAAGATGGCCTAGGTGTTGATACGTGTCAGCATCTGGTAGGCCATAAGATAAATAATTTTATAAATTAGATTTAAAATAGTAGATAGTATTATTTAAAAGTTATAAGAATAAAAACTATATATAATTAAATTAATTATTTTATTATATAATTTAATTTTTAAAAATAATAAATATTTAATGAAAAATAAATATAATATTAATAAATATGTATATAATATACTAATAAAAATAGGCTTTTGATTTTTAATTTAATAATTAATAAATAACATGTCATTTTTAAATTTTATACTTATATAATAATAAATAAGATGTGTATGAGTTTTTTGAATTTTAGTGGATTATTTAGATATATCAATGAATACAGGTATAAGTGACACAGTTCAAACATAATAAAAATTAGGTTTTTTATTGATTTAAAATATTAAATAGAGTGTAAAATTTCTGAAATAATTTATATGTAATCCACAAGATCAAGAAAATAATTAGAAATTATAAAATCACTAAAATTATAAATAGCATATTCTGAATAAAATAAATAGCTTAGAAACCTAGTTATCATTAGGTCTCAAAATTGACTTTTTACAAACGGATTCTGATTTTAATGAAATCATCTCCATTAATTAGAGAATATTATTTTATGAACTTTAAAGGTGAGTAGAGTGAAATTGGAGTTCGTATGAAGAAGTTATGATGTTCGAAAGTAGGAAACTTGACAATTTGAAAGTTAGATTTCTTGGCATATATACGGGGTTGGGATTTTTTAGAATTTATATATAAAAAGAGATAGGTAAATAGGCGAAGAGATTTTTGAAAAATATATACAGATGTTAACAATCTTAGAAGTTTTAATAATTATTGAATAAATAATGAATAATGCGTAGAGTGCAAAATTAATTCTTTTTGTGATTTTCTTCCTTATCTCCTTCTACTTATTTATTTGTCGACCAATCCATGCTAACTTGGTCTTGGGGTTTAGATTTTATAAACATACTTTTTGGTTATGTTTATATTTTATAGTTATATTGTACATATATACATATTTCCAGTCCACCTTCTTTTTATTTTATTTCTTTTTATTCTTTTATTTTTTTACATGTTTTTATGCATAAAAATGATTTTTATTCATGAGTGATGTTTCTATAAGAAATGAAAATTAACTGATATCTACATGCATTTGTTAAGGATTTTAAGACAAAATACGACAGAAGTGTTAATGAATCATGGATTCATCACCCTGCCAGCTGAGGCACGTGCCCCACACGTGCCAGTGTGGAAATTTTGAAGGGAGGCCCAGCCTTTCCCAGAATTCACATCCAGGTCACCACCCTCAAATGCACGCGAGGAGCCCGTGCTGCATGAAAAATTACAATAATGCTCCTCCAGCTTTTTCTATTTATAGATAAATCCACTAGGGAATTTTGTCTTTTGATAATTGATCGTATTCTTTGAGGAATTAATCTCTGTAGAGGCTTAATTGAGGAGGAGGTATTTATTTCCTTGACATTTGATGTGATTAAAGTTTATTATTTTTTAGGAGTAATTTACAGGGAATTTCGAGGTCATGTCTTCTTAGATAAAATCATCAAGTGATCTCTTTATTTGCATGATTATTCATTTATTATTCTTTTAGCCTACAACATGAAATTAAATGGTTAAATATTTCTGGATATAATCTCTTTCGATATGTGATTAACTTTGAGGATTAATTGATATTTTTATTTTATTGAAAACTTATATAATCACATATTACGTGCTTCACTATTCGCTCTGTTTATTTTACTTCATTTGCTTGCATTTTCACCAATACATTTCCTTTATTTTATTTTATTTGTGTTTTCAAACATTGAGATTAACCTATTGAAAATCGACTTGGATCCTGCGAGGGTCTAAAAGTAGTCAAACGTGTCACCGGAGCGACCTCTCACAAAATCCTGGTCAATTTCAACAATCAACCCACAATTCAAAGATGAAGCTATAAAAACATGGTGGATCAAAATTTATTATAAACCCTACAATATAATACGTATAGTGACAAGTGGAGTAGGGTGTCGAACAAAGGGAACACACGCTATAGCATGATATATTATTTATAAATAAATAATATAAGTATATATGTGCATATAGCGACGCACAATATTTATCAAAGAATGTGGGTTTTTAATAAAATATATTTTTTGTTTTTAATTTTCTATTTTTATATTTTCTTTTTCTTTTTTTATTTTTATATGTTCTTTTTCTTTTTTGTATTTTAAATATATATAAAGCAATATATAGGATATATGCAATATAGGCAAGGGTAGATATTAGTATTAATAAAAATAATCAGAATAAAGAAAATAAAGCATTTTTTGGTTTTGAAATATATTTTACTACTTTTGTGATTTTTTAGGTTTATTTGCTAATTTTTATATATTTTTAAAGTCAAAAGTACCCTAAAACATGTATTAATTAAATACCTGAACTAAAATGGAGATATAAAATATAAAGCATTAGCAAAATTTTTCCAAATTAATTTTTATAGATAAATAATAATGTAGAGAAAAATATAAACAGAAAAAAGATCTTTTGGGCTTTTTGGGAATTTTATACATTTTCATAAAGGTTTTTGTTAACATATATATTAGCGTTCTTTGTGTCTTTCTGTCATTTTTAGTTTCAGTTGTATGCTTTATGTAATTTACCCATAGGCTACTCTCCTATATAAGAGAGCCTAGGGCTTATGGAAAAAATATCTCTTTCATTTTTCCCAACATGGTATCAGAGCGACGGTCCTAGACCGGAGTTCTCGAAACCCTAACCCTACCCCACCCCACCCGTGTGCCCCTCTCTCCCTCATCGCCGGCACCGCCGCTAGCGCCTCTGCCCCGCTGCTGCTCCTCCGCCGGTGCCTCTGCGCCTGTGCGCATCCACTGCGCATCTGCCAGCGCTCCTGCCTGTGCATCTCTGCGCGCGAGTGCTTTCACGCACATGCACCTGTGCGCAACTTCACGCGCATGCGCCTGTACGCACCTTCACGCGCCTGCGCCTGTACACGTACGGTAGTGCCTTTCGCCTGCGCCTAGCGCGCAACTTCACGCGCGACTTCATGCTCGTTCTCACGCTGCACGACTGACTGATTGACTCTGCATGCCGGCGAGGTTCAAAGGGCATTGAGGATCCCTAAGCGTGTGCGAATCCCTAAAGCGCACACCGTCAACTACATGGGTTTAGTTGTTTGAGGTCTACACAAGCAACTAAACCCGTCTATGTCATTGTAGACAAATCTTATCTTCAGTCAATCGCTCCAGTCTTCAGTTTCCAGTATGTCAGGAAGCAAGGCGGATATCCCATCCATTGGCACCTTTCGTGGTATGGCGCCTATCGTAAAGATGGACGGTACAAACTATGAACGGTGGGCGATGCAGTTCATGAGTATGATGAAGTCAACAGGTAAGAAGCACATTCTTACCGAAGCAGAGCCTGCTGAGAAGACTGGAGCCAATGCCTCGTGGGAGGACGATGACGCATATGCCAAAGTTTGGTTATCTGGAACGTTGGTGATCGAAATTGCCAATGACATTCTACATCAGCCCACGGCCAAAGACATGTGGGACATTCTGGCGGCCACATACTCTCAGGCGAAGAATGAGATGAAGATTCTGCAACTCCAGCATGATATATTCACTATAAAGCAGAATGGTTGCCCCCTACATTCACTCTACACATCTCTATGAGGGATGTTCGAGAAGCTATACAACTTCATGCCACTGACAGCCATGCCAAAACAACAAAAGATGTATCGGAATGCGACTATGGTGGGCGTGTTCCTTGCTGCACTTGATCCAGAATATGAGGCGGCACGATCCCAGATTTTTGCTGATTCTACTATTCCTCCCATGGAGGAAGCCTTTCACAGACTGAGCTGCATCACCGTCCCTTCCACGGCCACGAATCAGAATGCTTCAGCCATGGCTGCCAACAGGGGTCGTGGATTTCATCATCAGACCTGTGGACGTGGACCTCGTGGTAGAGGAGGCCGCACTCGGTCAACATGTACCTACTGTCATCGTGTCGGACACAATGAAGACACATGCTACTCTAAGCATGGATTTCCTGCATCTGCACGAGTCGCTGAGCAGATAAAGCCTCCATCTGCTGCCACTTTGGATCAATGGTTCGATGATCTAGTTGCCCGTCTAAGGGGTATTATTCCTCCATCTGGCCCAGCACCTACTACTGAGAGTCAATCTAATGCTGCTGCATCTGCCTCTACGTCTACCAGTGCTTAAGGTAGCATACTTGCATTTACCAGTAGTAGATCAGATACATTACCTTGGATTATGGACTCGGGCGCTACACATCATCTATGTGGCGATCAGAGTTTACTTACATGATATTCTCAGATTCCACCAGGCCGAATAGTGGTCATTGCCAATGGTACACATTCCCCCATCACTGGTCAGGGGGAGATTAGACTGACATCTTCTATGCAGCTCAAGAATGTGTTACATGCACCTGACTTTTCAATGAATTTGTTATCAATCAGTCAGATTACAAAGGATTTACAATGTCGGGCAATTTTTGATCCATCTGATAAGCCTCCCGCACCCTTAGTTAATTCAGGCAGATTAATGTCCAAATTAATGTTGAGAATTCGTTGCAGTCGGATACGAGATGTTGATCAAAAACCACTTATCGATTAGTTTGAAGTTAATCTTAAGCGGCAATATTTTTTTACTTGGGGTAAGTCCACGGTCGATCTCAGGGAGGCAGCTGTCTCCTTAGGTGAATTTAAGCAAGGATCTAAGTGTTGACCTTCGAGGAGTATCTTTTTTGGTCTTTTTATTTTTATGCAGACGTATGCAGACAATGCAGGCCAATTTAATGTGCAATTTAATTAATGTATCAAATGAAGTCCAAAAATAATGAAAATTGACCAGATGGTTATTTATGATGAAAATGACCTACACTAATTTTTTTAGAATTTTTCGACTCAAAACGAATTTACTGTGAATTAAATAAACAGACAGAGTGATTTTCAGAATTTAGTTTTTAATAAATATCAAATCACAATCTTTTCAAGCACTAAAATTATCCTAGGTAGCTCTAATGATCAGGGACCTAGGAAAATTGACAGAACTTAATTTCACTGTGAAATGAATTAATTAAAATTAATTTAAGAAAATCACTAAACAATTTATTTAGGCCTCGATATGCGTGCAAATGCTATGAAATTTTTATGGTATGTTAAAAATGATGTCCTTAAGATACTGTGAATTTTTGATAATTTTTGAAGGCACAGATAATTAATTAAAAATCAAAAGGCATCACTGGGCAAAATATGTCAACAATGCACCAATTAATTCATTAATAATTCAAATAAGCCTACAAAAATCAGACACGTGTACTACTAGACAGAGGACAAAATTTCCAACAACATGCAATTTTTAGAATCTCAAAATGATGAAAAATGCACTCTAGGGACACGTGCAAACACAGGGGTGTAAATGCAATACTGGAAATTAAAATTTCAATAAATAAATATGCAGACAGGGACTAAAATGCAATTACCGATAATACGATGGACTCTTATGCAATTTCTCCACGGGACACGTGCTCCTCACGTGGGGTAGGCTTCACAGGGACCTCTTTGTAATTTCGGAAAGCTTCAGGGGCTTCTGTGCAATTAACCCAGGCCGCACGTGCTCCTCACGTGGGCGGCCTAGGTTCGGAGGGCGTCGGTGGCTCGGAGCGAGGCTTGGGTTCTCTGGAGGTTCGGACTGCGGCTCGGTGTAGCCTCGGGTCGCCCGAGCCTAGGCTTGGAGGCCGAGGCTCGGACTCATTGACGTGGCGGCCTGAAGGCCCTCGGATCAAGATGGATCCAAGGGTTGTCGATGAAGATGCGTGGCAACTGGAGAGCCGTCAGATCTGAGGCGCGATCAACGGTCGAGGACGGCCGCGGTGAGGGAACACGTGGCGGGACGAGGGCCGTTCGATCGGTTGATCGAACGGCTGCTGCTGCTTCGTCTCGAACGGTC
Organism: Ottelia alismoides; assembly: GCA_037367405.1. Taxonomy (NCBI): domain Eukaryota; kingdom Viridiplantae; phylum Streptophyta; class Magnoliopsida; order Alismatales; family Hydrocharitaceae; genus Ottelia; species Ottelia alismoides. Next base: position 391,765 of record JAZKJV010000135.1, read on the forward strand.
CTCCGCCACCTGCGGAGGAGAAGGCGGAGCTCCGGCATGGCTGGCCCTGCTCTGCCTCGGTCGCTAGGCGTCGATGAAGAGCGTCGTCGGCTCCCGAGTACCTCGGAAGATGCGGGGGCGTACGGCGAAGCTTCCGGTGGGCTCAGTGGCTGCGGAGATGTGCTGAAGCTCGCTGGAGACGAAGCTCGAAGGGAGCTCCGGTGAGGCTCCGGCCAATGAAGAAATGAGAACCTGCAGGGGTTAGACTAGATAGCCGAGGTGTGCAAGTGTTCGTGGAGAAGTGTGGGTGAACGACGAGGCCTAGAGCGTGAAGGAGGTGCACGGTGGATGAGCTCCGGCCAAATGGTGGAGCTGTTGGTCGGAGTAGTGTGAAACGCGTCGATGAAGTGTGAAAATGGGTCAGCGAGGACGGGAGCTTCGACGCGAAGCTCGTCGAGGTGATTTGGAGGCGCGAAGGTGGCTGGTGACGGCGAATAAAGTCGGAGAAATTAAAGGAAAAACTAAAGAAAAGATCAGACGATGATGGAAGGGTTTACCTGGGGAATGGAGCTCGGATTTGAGCTCCAGGTCTTCGCTCGAGGGATCGGTAGGGTCCCGAGCTCGGGCAGCTGCTCGTGGGAGGCTGCAGCACGGCGGTGGCTGCCGTGGATCTCGCCGGAGTTGGATCCCTGTCTTCGCTCGACAACACACCAAATTGCTGTCACCAATGGGTAGCTTGGAGCTTGAGGGACCTCTCTGGAATGGCGGATGGGTGTGAACGGCGCCGGTGGTGGCGTATTTATAAGGTGAAGATGGTGGGTTGGCTGGTGGAGTAGCGAGGTTGGTGGTCGTCGTGGGGCGAGTATGGTGGAGGTGGTGGAATTTGAGGGAGCTGGCGAGGGAGAGGAATGAATGGGTAACGTCATGGGGGGGTCAGCGGCCGGAGGAGATGGCTGACGTGCGTCCAAAAATAGGAAGGGGGCGCCCCTCCCGCAAGGCAAGGGACGTGGGGGAGAGGGGCGCCTGGAGGTAGGAGACGAGGTCTCCACCGTTGGATCTTGTGATCCAACGGTGGAGATCAGAGCGTGGTGAGCGGGTAGGATTAGATCTGGGGAGCGTAGATGATGGATTATGATGGAGCCACGTGGCGCGTTGTGGCGAAGCGCGAGCGGGCGGTTTAGATGAGAGGGTGGAGTTGATCAGAAGGTCGAGATTTGCTGGCAGAGGGGCGGCTGTGATGGAGAGATCGGAGGTCTGATCAGGCGGCGCAGATGCTGCCACGTGGAAGGCTGTGGGCGCGGCGCTAAGGGATGGTGGAGATGAAGTGTGGGGCAGATCTGATGGCTGGGAGATGGTCAGGTACGTGGAAAGGCCTGGGCCGTTGGATCTGAAGCGAGATCCAACGGCGGAGGGCGCGGGCGGATGAGGCGATGGGCAGTGGGTCGCGTGGCGTAACCAGAGGGCGCCACGTGGCCTGTTGTGAATGTCTGGAGTAAGAAACACGTGTAGAGAGAAGAGGAAGCCGAATTTGGAAAAACTCAAAACATGAAAGTTGTAGATCTTGATGAGATCTACAAGTTTCATGTTGACCAGAGACGGAGATGAGGTCAAATATGATACATAAATACAAGGATACATAAATATACATATGTAGTATACAAAATGGCCCAAAAACCCAAGTTTCTCATACGAGCTCCAAATTCAATGAAATTAGTCTCATTTTGAAGGTCTTTTAATATGTAGTATTCTAAGAGTGAGTAGACCTAATTCGGAGTTTGTATGAGGGCTTTATGTGTATTTTAGTGTACAAGGGTTCTCAGGCTGCATTGGCTATTTTACAAAGGTGATTTTTGGCATTCTTCCCTATATTATCAACTAAGGAATATATATTATAGAGAAGAGGTTATTTTAGGGATTGGATATCTTACAAGGGATTTTGGCTTCTTATTTAAATGCAAATGAGCTGCTAAAATGCATGAATTATGAATGTGTGCATGAATGCTATTTATGTAATTTAAAAGGAAATATGCCTCTATTTTCTCGGGAACAAGGCTCTATTTTTGACTTTTGAAGTGATGAATCACAGATTCATCAACCCCCTATACTTAAACCTTGCTCGTCCCCGAGCATCTAAATGAAATGCAAGAGTGAAATGATTTTGGGTTCCAAACCAAGGTCATGAACAAAAGTTGAAAAATGGAGCCTGACTTGACCTTTGGATTAATTGTGTGGCGGAACCTTATTTGGATCTGAACTTAAGACCTAACAGACTTCAAGTTCCACAAGTCTTCTATTCAAGACGCCTCAATAGTCAGGTCAGAACAAATCCTCAAACGCAAATTTCTGATGACTATGATTCTTACTTGTACTGTGTAAGTGATTTGTAACTCTCCACATCAGAAATGGCTCGGAACCAGCCTCCTCTAACAAGGTAACTCAATAACCCGGTCCAGTAACTCTTTCCTCGAGGAGCGGGGTATTCCCTTCTAAGTTCAAGTGCGACCAACTCAAGAGGAGGGGGTAGAGAAGAGAATGGACGGTAGCCAGTGTAGCTACCTATCCCGGGATGCCTGACCAGTGTAGCCAAGTCATCCAGCTGCATTTCTTTACAAGCTCCGACAGGTATTTTATTTTTTTCTTGAACCTGTCTGATTTTTTTTTTAACAAGAGCAGCATGTACATCAGGAGTTTTTCCTCTTGAGCCAGTAGACTATCCCTCTTTTGAATCATTATTGCAACCCACAGCATCCTGTCCTTAGATGTCAACACCACTAGACTAGGTTGAGACGCACTTCCCTCCCTAGAGGAGGACGGATGTTTCCACCCGTGTGCTACTCCAAGCTAAAGGATTCTACCTCCTCACCACCTCATCAATGAAGAGCTACGTGTATAGTGCTCGTCCAAGTTAGGTCATTATCTAAAAGAATCCTGTGTATGCACGAGATATTCTACTTAGACTAATCAAGATGACATGTGAACATAGACATGCGGACTCAAAGAATTAAGTCACTTGACCTGAGAACTCTTAACTCCAGTTCCTATAAAGTTCCTCTGAAATTAGGTGGATTAAGGTCAACTCAAGTCCATCCTCAATATCTACTCATAACTTGGTCTAGAACCCACTAGCTTTTCACTTTGCATATGCAAAGATATGCAGATGAGATGAGATGTCATGCTATGGAAATGTATATTTTTCAATTTTTTTTTCATTTTTTTTCATTTTTACTCACCCGTAATTATTGTAAAATATATACAAAAATACGCGAAAGTACGAGCTATGGGTGAAGTATATATGTAATATATACACGCCCCCCTATACTTAGCGGGTGCTATGTCCTCAGAGCACGAAGAGCGAGGAAAAAGACATAGCTCGTGCTAAGCGTAGGAGAGCCAGAAAGTATAGAAGTCGTCTCGCCCCCCTATACTTAGGCTCTGGCAGCCTAAGTGTAGAAGAAGATCAGAAATGGGGCGGACAAGGAAAGAGGGGAAATGGATGAGTATACAATGCGGGCATCGGTCCCCCCTATACTTAGGCTTAGGTCAGCCTAAGTATAGGTAGGAAATGAGTATGAGGACCAATGTGATCTGGAGAATGTACAGTGAACCGACTTAGGTGACCCTTCCCCCTATACTTAGGATCTGGTTATCCTAAGTATAGTCCAAGATAGTGATCTGATGAGGCGGGGATGGGTTACTAAAGTCGCGGGAGAAAGGGTAGGTTGTATAAGAATGATGATATATACAGATGAGTCAGTCTGAATCTTTCGAGATGCTGCGGATGTCTGGAGTTCACTGCTGCAAGGTCTCATACGCGGCCTGATGTGAATCTGTTGTATCTGTCTCGCGCATGAATACAATCTCCTCGACATGGACTAACTGCTCATTGGATTCGACGAAGTGTTTCAACAGCTGTCCATTCATTAGGAATGTCGGTGCGTCATCTGCGAGATCTGAGATCTCGACACATCCACTATCATGCACCGTACGGACGATAAATGGTCCCGTCCACTTAGACTTCAACTTGCCTTGGAAAATCTTCAGCCTAGCATTGAACAACCATACCTTCTGTCCAGGAACAAAGGTCTTTCGTCTGATATATCTACCATGCCAACGCTTCACCTTGTCCTTGTACACCAAACTGTTGTCGTATGCTCGGTTTCTGACTTCCACAAGCTCATTCAGATCCATGTCTCTCTGTTTCTGACCCAGGTGTGTGTTCCAGTTGACCTTCTTTATTGCCCATTCTGATTTATGCATTAACTCTGCGGGCAAATGGCACGGCTTTCCGAATACCATTCGGAATGGGGAGGTGCCTAACGGTGTCTTGTAAGCCGTCCTATACGCCCAGAGGACTTGATCCAATATCTGAGACCAGTCCTTCCTGTCCGGGCGGACAAGCTTTTGCAATATGGTTTTCACCTCCCTATTTGACACCTCAGCCATACCATTGGTTTGTGGGTGGTAAGGACTTGCGACACGGTGTTCGATGCCGTAGTCCTTCAGGAGTTTCTTCACCTCCCGATTCACAAAGTGGCTACCCCCGTCTGATATCATCATCTTGGGGATCCCGAACCTAGAGATTATGTTCTCTCTGATGAATTTACAGACAGTCCTGCTGTCTGCGGCTCGGGTCGGGATAGCCTCCACCCATCTGGATAGATAATCTACCGCAAGGAGGATATATTCGAACCCGTGGCTGACAGGAAATGGACCCATGAAATCGATGCCCCAGGCGTCAAAGACATCACAAATGATGACCGGCTGCATTGGCATCTCATCCTTGGAACCAACGGTTCCTCCCATTCTCTGGCAAACTGGGCATGACTTCGCGAAGGCGGTGGCATCGCGAAACAGAGTCGGCCAGTAGAAGCCACACTGAAGTACCTTCCATGCGGTCCTCTTCCCGGAGTGGTGTCCTCCTGCCTCTAAGCTATGGCATAAAGAAAGGACACTCTGGTATTCCTCCTGAGGAATACAACGTCTCCAGACACAATCCGGTCCTTCAAAGAAAAGGATCGGATCCTCCCAATGGTAGTGTCTAGCGTCCGACTTTAGTCGGTCGATTTGGCTCTTGGGCCAATCCTCGGGAACTTTCTTGGAGACAAGATAGTTCACGATATTGGCGTACCATGGGAGTGAGTCGATAACAAAAATCGACTCGTCAGGGAAGGAGTCTCGAATCGGGGAAACCTCGGAAGTATTAAGATCTTCGAGACGAGAAAGATGATCGGCTACTACGTTCTTCTTTCCAGGTTTATCACGGATGTCCAAATCAAACTCCTGGATAAGTAAAATCCAACGAAGAAGACGTGCCTTCGCGTCCTTCTTCTCCATCAGGTATCGTAGTGCCGTATGGTCTGTGAACACGGTTACCTTGGATCCGATTAAGTGGGATCTGAATTTGTCCAAGGCAAACACTACCGCAAGCATTTCCTTTTCGGTAACTGTATAGTTACGCTGAGCAGAATCAAGCACTTTGCTTGCGTAGTGAATTGCAAACGGGACGCCATCTCTTCTTTGTCCCAATACAGCCCCAACAGCATAATCTGAGGCGTCCGTCATGATCTCAAAAGGTAGAGATCAATCTGGGGCTTGTAAGATGGGTACGTCCATGATCATTCCTTCTAGAAGCTTAAAGGCCTCAAGACATTTGTGATCTACAATAAACTCCGTGTCTTTGCCTAAAAGCTCAGTTAGCAGTCGGGCAATCTTAGAAAAATCCTTGATAAATCTTCGATAAAATCCGACATGCCCGAGGAACGACCGCAACTGTTTTACGTTGGTTGGTGGCTGGAGTCGTCTGATCACGTCCACCTTGGCAGGGTCAACCTCCATTCCTCTCTTGGAGATGACATGCCCCAACACTATGCCCTCCGTCACCATGAAGTGACTTTTCTCCCAGGAGAGCACCAGATTGACCTCACAACATCTTTTGAGGACTCGGTCCAGATTCCTAAGACAGGAATCAAAAGAGTCACCGTGGACCGAGAAGTCGTCCATGAAGACTTCCAGGAATTCGCCGACCATCTCGGCGAATACAGCAATCATGCACCTTTGGAAAGTACCCGGAGCATTGCATAGCCCAAAAGGCATGCGCCTAAAAGCATAGGTACCGAAGGGGCATGTGAACGTGGTCTTTTCCTGGTCCTCCGGAGCTATGGCTACTTGATTGTAGCCCGAGAACCCATCAAGGAAGCAGAAGAATTCCTTCCCCGCTAATCTTTCTAGGATCTGATCAATGAACGGTAGGGGGAAATGATCCTTCTTCGTCGCGGCATTCAAGCGTCTGTAATCCACACAAACGCGCCACGATGTGGGTACTCTCGTCACGATCTCCTCTCCGTCCTCATTGGTGGTCGTCTGAATTCCCGACTTTTTCGGGACAACATGGATTGGGGCCACCCACTTAGAGTCGGAGATTGGATAAATGAAACCTGCGTCGCACCATTTTTCGATCTCTTTCTTCACAACCTCTCGTAAATTTGGATTCAAACGGCGTTGGAATTCACGAGAGGGTTTGGCTTCGTTCTCCAAGTATATATGGTGCGAACACAGAGCGGGATTTATCCCGTGGAGATCGGAAATGCTCCAGCCTATTGCCTTGCGGTTCTTCTCCAGGATCTCTAGCAAGCGAGATTCCTGCTCCTCGGTCAATTACGAACTGATAATGACCGGAAATTTCTTGTCTTGGCCCGCAAGGAAGGCATACTTCAAGGTTGTGGGTAAAGGTTTGAGCTCAGGAATAGTGTGATCGTCTAAAAAGTCTGGCTCAATCTGATCTGGTTCGGTGTTGGAAGTGGCTGGATCCTGTTCTGTAGTAGCTGTCACCAAACTCGGCTCTGGAGTCGAATCGTCAAAGGTCTCCATGCAATCGGCAAACGCCTCGTCTGACTCGTCATCCTCATCTTCCGATTGTCCTAAGGATGTCAGGACTGACAGGCCCGACTGGGCCTCTACGTCATCGAAGATGTAGGGTGATGCAGGCTCATAGCTGTACTCGTTCCTGAGGATCTCGCAGACTGACTCATGCACTGGATCATCTTCAAAGGAGATGGACACATCGATGCTGGCTGGGTTCTGTCTCCATGGCCCAACTACGTCTACATGCTCACAGTCTGTTCCGGTAGAAGAGTACTCGGTGCTGGATTCAGAGTCCGGTCTCTGCCATCTTGTCTGCTTCATCTCTAGTTCCTCATCTCCGCCTGGAGTTTGGAACTGAATCTTCCCATTCTTGTAATCAAATAAGGCCCCCGCTGTTCTGAGGAAGGGCCTACCTAAAATGATCTGGGAGTCTCTCCAATTACGAGGGGTTTCCATATCCAGGACAGTGAAGTCCACCATGTATTCTTGCCCCTCGACTTTGATCACAATGTTCCTTAACTCTCCTTGGGACCTCTTAGTGGATTTGTCAGCAAACTGCAGAATAGCTCTAGATTTCCTAAGGGGTCCGAGATTAAGCCGCTCATAGAGGGCTGTGGGCATCAAGTTGATCAAGGAACCATTGTCCAGGAGAGTGCATGCAAACGCGATGTCATCAACATGACTCACTACATAATGTGCACCCATGTCTCTTCGTTTCTGAGGAAACGAGTTCTTTATTGCACAAGTCATGGCTACTGATAGAACGTGTTTCTCAACACGTCTTTTGGTCTTCCTGCTAACCCTAGTAGGTGTGCATCTCACCTTAAGGTATTTTTGGAATGCAGGGGTCATTTCCACGAACTTGTCAAAAGGGATTGTGACCTTGATGTGTTGATTGCAAAATTCAGCCATCTCAGGGTCATCTTTTTGGATTTTTTTGAATTTCTTCTTTCCACCCTTGAGAGCTTGGGGGAAAGGGATTATTAACTCAGGTTCTGGAACTGAAATATTTTCATTAGCTGCTGGAACTGAGTTCTGAACAAGACTCTGACTCGGACTTTTACATAGACTCTGACTCGGACTCTGACAAAAAGAAAAATGCTTAGGCGAAACCGGTGATGCTTCTTCCGCTTCTTCTGGATGGTCCTCCTCAGATGGAGGTGCGGGCTCATCGGTGTCGTCTGACTCCAGTGGATGCGGGAATGCTGCTTCGAGGACTCAGATGTCCTCTTCTTTTGCTGGCTGTGGTGGTGGTGCTCCTCCTCTTCTTCCTCCGAATCCTCCTCAGGTAGAATTTCGGAGGTTCCTTCCTTTTGCGCCCGTGCCCGATCAGGTATGGTCACGGTCCTTCCGCTCCTGAGGGACATATGATTAACATTATCGTATGAAAGGATCTCATGTTCAGATAAATAATTATCTGAATAGTATACCTGATCTCGGGGTCGGTTCTGGCCCTGCTGTACGCTGTTTGGGTTGGCCTGAACCTGTGCGGGAATTGGAGTCCTTGGCGCCATTTGTTGGTCCTGGGCACGAGAGACCCGATTGATGTCGGTCCTCATGTCCAGGTAGTCATTTTGCATCTGTTGGACCCTATCAGACAGGGTCTGGATCGCCAAGGTGAGGGACTCCAATTCGGTGGGCTGGGCTGGCTGCTGAGTGGATGCGGTCCTGTACTGGCCCTGCTGGTAGTGCCGATACTGCTGGTGATGGGACGGTGTTGGCCCCTGCTGGTAGGTGCGCTGCTGCGGCTGGTACCCCTGTTCTGGCCTGGACTGGTATCGCGGGACTGTGACGGGCCTGGTCTCTTGGTAGACTGGGGTTGGACGGTGTGCTTGATCCTTCCCCATCTCGATTTGCCGGACTAGCGGGTCACGGCTATACCAGAGCCCGTTGATCTCATAAACAGGCAGAGGCTCCTCGTATTCTGTTTCCACTGGTGGGGGTGTATGATGGTTCGGTTGGGTATAAGTCTGATCCCAGCTGCTCTGAGACCCCGGTGCCTGTTCATGTACAAGATGGACTCGATGTACAGGTACAGGTGGTGCAGAAGGGGTGGGTAGCTTAATCTTGGCTACCTTTTCAAAGAGTTCCTCCACCTTCTTGGGAAGGCTTGAAAGAGACTCCATCTCCGCGACTCTCTTGTGGATGTGCTCGACCATGGTAAGCTTGTCGGCAATCATCCCCATGCTGGGGATGAGGTCCTCAGTCAGATCTGCAACAGTCCTTCTAGTTGTCTCATTGGATAAGATCGAGGGAGACAACTGATAGGCCCTTGTGGCATGTGACCTGCCGGTTTCTGCCATCTGCTCTAGGATTTTCCACACGGCGTGCTCGTTCTTGTTCAGATAGCTTCCTCCACAGGCGGCGCTGACTAACCCCTGCATCTCTGGGGTTAGACCGCAGAACAAGGTCTGGACTAAGATCGCCTTAGAAATGCCGTGGCATGGGCATTTCTGTACTAAGTCATTGAACCTGTCCCAAGCCTCATGGAACGGTTCGCAGGGTCCTTGGGCGAAGCTGGCAATCTTCGTTCGCATCTGATTGGTTCTACTGAGAGGGTAGAACTTTTTCAAGAAGAGGTCCTTGAACTGCATCCAGGTAGTACATACCACCCCTAAATTTTTCAACCAATGTGCAGCCTTATCTCCTAAGACAAACGGGGTGGCCTTCAGCCGGATATAATCTTGGCCAACATTGGGATGGCTAAGATTGTTGCATACTAGTTCGAAGTCACGGAGGAAGGTGTAAGGCTCTTCACTGAGGTTTCCGTTAAACTTCGGCAGCAGGCTAAGGAAGTGGGGCTTCAACTCGAATGCCTGGTCGGGAACTGCTGGTGCTAGCCAATTTTGGATCTCGTTCTCCGCCGGGTTGTAGGTATCGACCATTGGTCGGTCGATCCCTTCAGCTACTATTATCTGTCCCATCCGTGCTGTGAGATCAGCATTTTTCTGTTCGGCTTCGGCAAGGCATCTAAGAATCTGTCTCATCTGGTCCTCATCGGGCGGCATCCTTGGAGGCATTTCTCCCTCTAGTTCTGGGGAATGGAAAATAAGATCGGTGTTAGAGGGTGAATCAAGGAAGGGATTACCGAGGCAATGGTCTTCCTCGGTAATCTCATAGGAGATAAAAGGGTTGGTTTGAGAGTAACCACCCTGAGCATGAGGGAACCAGGACTCAAGAGGGTCATGAGTCCTGGGTGGTCCAAGGTGCGCTCGGACCGAGAAAGACGAGTTACTTGGGGGACTCATAAAGAGATCAGTGAATGGTGCGTCGAGATCTCCCCAATTACTCATCTTGGTGAAGCAAGAAGAAGATAGGATTTTACTCCTACCTGAAGCAAGCACAAGAACAATCCAAGACCCTGGATTCACACTCAACACAGTGAAGGACTCAAAGTTGAGTCCAATTTATCTTGTAGTTTTTAAGTGTGATATTCAAGCAAATCTAACAAGGATTACGCGGCCTAGAGGGAAGTCGGCTCAGAGCCGGATGCGTCTTCCTTGTTTATCCTGTCGTCTAAGATACCGCCGCTCCTTCCTTTCTTCGCTCCTATCCCAAGCCGATGGATTCAGTGACCACGCCCCTATCTACCTGCAAGCAGGCGGAGGCTGACAAGGCCGGAACTTCACCCCGGGGGGTTACTGGCAGCTTGTCGCGAAGTACCGCAATTTCGCCCCTATCTACCTGAGACAGGCGGAGGCCACTTGGTACTAGTCACAGAATCTGAAATTATTCGGCTTGTGATATTTGCTAGGATTAGTTAGAACGTGATATGGAAGACGGGGATTTGGGCTCTACCTTAGGGTGTTCACACACACTCAGGTACCCTCACTCAGCCTGAAAACAAGGTCGGGGATTAGTCTCCCGCAAACAATTTTCAATTTTTATTTTTTTTGGTCAATACTGTTAGCAGTCCCGATTTTAAAGTTAGGTTATCACTTTAGCTAATCCACCACAAAGCAAGCCTATCGGACAGTCCCAATTTCCTGTTTAATTTAAGTGAGAAAATCAGAGGGGGAAATCGAGAAAAGCCGATGCAAGTTGAAATCGATGATGCGTATGCTAAGTAGAGAGTACTTACAGTGATCCCTTCGCTTTTTGATGTAGGATGCAATACAGAATTGAAACTTTATTCTACATGCAAATGCAGGCGATGAAAGCCGCTCCTAGACAGACAGTTCTATTAACGTGAAGAACGGTTTAATTTTGACTAAGTACTGCGGTCTAGGTGCGTCTTTTAAGTGTGATGTGTGGTCCTATTGATTACGAGCACAAACAAATCCTAGAGTGGCTCGAGGAGCTGCTAGTGCAAGCTAAATTACCATTCACCCACACAACACACAGGACACAGTTTCCACTATATTTACACGCGCGAGATCCCAAACGGGAACCGCTGGAAATAATGCAAAAGAAAAATAAAATAAAAAATACAATGCCTCTCTTTCTCTCAACACAATTTAAACGCTAAGTCCTCGAAGCATCGCCGACTCCTCGCGGTCCTCGCACAAAAATTAAATGGAGGTCAGAGAGTGACACAGAAATAAAATAATGCAAAAATAAATAAGAGAAATAATTACAAGAAAAACCGGGGGTCAGACTACCCGGGGAATGCAAATCAAACACTCAAAAATATGCTACAAATTAACCTAAGCCGTGCCTCCCCGGCAACGGCGCCATTTTGATAAGCCTCCCGCACCCTTAGTTAATTCAGGCAGATTAATGTCCAAATTAATGTTGAGAATTCGTTGCAGTCGGATACGAGATGTTGATCAAAAACCACTTATCAATTAGTTTGAAGTTAATCTTAAGCGGCAATATTTTTTTACTTGGGGTAAGTCCAAGGTCGATCTCAGGGAGGCAGCTGTCTCCTTAGGTGAATTTAAGCAAGGATCTAAGTGTTGATCTTCGAGGAGTATCTTTTTTGGTCTTTTTAATTTTTATGCAGACGTATGCAGACAATGCAGGCCAATTTAATGTGCAATTTAATTAATGTATCAAATGAAGTCCAAAAATAATGAAAATTGACCAGATGGTTATTTATGATGAAAATGACCTACACTAATTTTTTTAGAATTTTTCGACTCAAAACGAATTTACTGTGAATTAAATAAACAGACAGAGTGATTTTCAGAATTTAGTTTTTAATAAATATCAAATCACAATCTTTTCAAGCACTAAAATTATCCTAGGTAGCTCTAATGATCAGGGACCTAGGAAAATTGACAGAACTTAATTTCACTGTGAAATGAATTAACTAAAATTAATTTAAGAAAATCACTAAACAATTTATTTAAGCCTCGATAAGCGTGCAAATGCTATGAAATTTTTATGGTATGTTAAAAATGATGTCCTTAAGCTACTGTGAATTTTTGATAATTTTTGAAGGCACAGATAATTAATTAAAAATCAAAAGGCATCACTGGGCAAAATATGTCAACAATGCACCAATTAATTCATTAATAATTCAAATAAGCCTACAAAAATCAGACACGTGTACTACTAGACAGAGGACAAAATTTCCAACAACATGCAATTTTTAGAATCTCAAAATGATGAAAAATGCACTCTAGGGACACGTGCAAACACAGGGGTGTAAATGCAATACTGGAAATTAAAATTTCAATAAATAAATATGCAGACAGGGACTAAAATGCAATTACCGATAATACGATGGACTCTTATGCAATTTCTCCATGGGACACGTGCTCCTCACGTGGGGTAGGCTTCACAGGGACCTCTTTGTAATTTTGGAAAGCTTCAGGGGCTTCTGTGCAATTAACCCAGGCCGCACGTGCTCCTCACGTGGGAGGCCTAGGTTCGGAGGGCGTCGGTGGCTCGGAGCGAGGCTTGGGTTCTCTGGAGGTTCGGACTGCGGCTCGGTGTAGCCTCGGGTCGCCCGAGCCTAGGCTTGGAGGCCGAGGCTCGGACTCGTTGACGTGGCGGCCTGAAGGCCCTCGGATCAAGATGGATCCAAGGGTTGTCGATGAAGATGCGTGGCAACTGGAGAGCCGTCAGATCTGAGGCGCGATCAACGGTCGAGGACGGTCGCGGTGAGGGAACACGTGGCGGGACGAGGGCCGTTCGATCGGTTGATCGAACGGCTGCTGCTGCTTCGTCTCGAACGGTCCTCCACCACCTGCGGAGGAGAAGGCGGAGCTCCGGCGTGGCTGGCCCTGCTCCGCCTCGGTCGCTAGGCGTCGATGACGAGCGTCGTCGGCTCCCGAGTACCTCGGAAGATGCGGGGGCGTACGGCGAAGCTTCCGGTGGGCTCAGTGGCTGCGGAGATATGCTGAAGCTCGCTGGAGACGAAGCTCGAAGGGAGCTCCGATGAGGCTCCGGCCAATGAAGAAATGAGAACCTGCAGGGGTTAGACTAGATAGCCGAGGCGTGCAAGTGTTCGTGGAGAAGTGTGGGTGAACGACGAGGCCTAGAGCGTGAAGGAGGTGCACGGTGGATGAGCTCCGGCCAAATGGTGGAGCTGTTGGTCGGAGTAGTGTGAAACGCGTCGATGAAGTGTGAAAATGGGTCAGCGAGGACGGGAGCTTCGACGCGAAGCTCGTCGAGGTGATTTGGAGGTGCGAAGGTGGCTGGTGACGGCGAATAAAGTCGGAGAAATTAAAGGAAAAACTAAAGAAAAGATCAGACGATGATGGAAGGGTTTACCTGGGGAATGGAGCTCGGATTTGAGCTCCAGGTCTTCGCTCGAGGGATCGGTAGGGTCCCGAGCTCGGGCAGCTGCTCGTGGGAGGCTGCAGCACGGCGGTGGCTGCCATGGATCTCGCCGGAGTTGGATCCCTGTCTTCGCTCGACAACACACCAAATTGTTGTCACCAATGGGTAGCTTGGAGCTTGAGGGACCTCTCTGGAATGGCGGATGGGTGTGAACGGCGCCGGTGGTGGCGTATTTATAAGGTGAAGATGGTGCGTTGGCTGGTGGAGTAGCGAGGTTGGTGGTCGTCGTGGGGCGAGTATGGTGGAGGTGGTGGAATTTGAGGGAGCTGGCGAGGGAGAGGAATGATTGGGTGACGTCGTAGGGGGGTCAGCGACCGGAGGAGATGGCTGACGTGCGTCCAAAAATAGGAAGGGGGCGCCCCTCCCGCAAGGCAAGGGACGTGGGGGAGAGGGGCGCCTGGAGGTAGGAGACGAGGTCTCCACCGTTGGATCTTGTGATCCAACGGTGAAGATCAGAGCGTGGTGAGCGGGTAGGATTAGATCTGGGGAGCGTAGATGATGGGTTATGATGGAGCCACGTGGCGCGTTGTGGCGAAGCGCGAGCGGGCGGTTTAGATGAGAGGGTGGAGTTGATCAGAAGGTCGAGATTTGCTGGCAGAGGGGCGGCTGTGATGGAGAGATCGGAGGTCTGATCAGGCGGCGCAGATGCTGCCACGTGGAAGGCTGTGGGCGCGGCGCTAAGGGATGGTGGAGATGAAGTGTGGGGCAGATCTGATGGCTGGGAGATGGTCAGGTACGTGGAAAGGCCTGGGCCGTTGGATCTGAAGCGAGATCCAACGGCGGAGGGCGCGGGCGGATGAGGCGATGGGCAGTGGGTCGCGTGGCGCAACCAGAGGGCGCCACGTGGCCTGTTGTGAATGGCTGGAGTAAGAAACACGTGTAGAGAGAAGAGGAAGCCGAATTTGGAAAAACTCAAAACATGAAAGTTGTAGATCTTGATGAGATCTACAAGTTTCATGTTGACCAGAGACGGAGATGAGGTCAAATATGATACATAAATACAAGGATACATAAATATACATATGTAGTATACAAAATGGCCCAAAAACCCAAGTTTCTCATACGAGCTCCAAATTCAATGAAATTAGTCTCATTTTGAAGGTCTTTTAATATGTAGTATTCTAAGAGTGAGTAGACCTAATTCGGAGTTTGTATGAGGGCTTTATGTGTATTTTAGTGTACAAGGGTTCTCAGGCTGCATTGGCTATTTTACAAAGGTGATTTTTGGCATTCTTCCCTATATTATCAACTAAGGAATATATATTATAGAGAAGAGGTTATTTTAGGGATTGGATATCTTACAAGGGATTTTGGCTTCTTATTTAAATGCAAATGAGCTGCTAAAATGCATGAATTATGAATGTGTGCATGAATGCTATTTATGCAATTTAAAAGGAAATATGCCTCTATTTTCTCGGGAACAAGGCTCTATTTTTGACTTTTGAAGTGATGAATCACAGATTCATCACCATCTTCTCTTATTTTTTCAGGGCATCCGTACGGGCAACGTGATTGGTCGTGGCTATGAGCAAGGAGGCCTCTATCGCCTAAATCAGACTCCATTTGCTGGAACCTTGTCCCTTTCTACTGGACCAGTATCTCCTCTGATGTGGCATCTGCGCTTTGGGCATCTACTGCTTCAGAAGTTGCGTAGTGTGTTACCCCAGGGTCTTCCTCACACATCTATCTAATGTGAGGCTTGTCAGTTGGGAAAGCATCACCGGTCTACCTTTCCCAGTCGTCCAGGTCGGAGTAGTACCTCCAAGTTTGAGTTATTTCATATTGATATCTGGGGTCCGATTCGTGTACCTGATCATTAGGGACACAGATTTTATATAGTTATTGTGTATGACTTCTCTCGTGTGTCATGGGTTTTTTTTATGAAAAATAAATCTGAAGCAGGCAATATTATTATCCATTTTCTGAATGAAATTCAAAATGTTTTCTCCACATCTATGAAATTTGTGAGAAGTGATAATGCCCTAGAACTATGCACTTATGTCCTATCCAACTACTACTCCTCAAAAGGGATTATCCATCAAACATCATGTGCTTATACCTCTCAACAAAATGGGATCGCTGAAAGGAAACATCGCCACCTACTAGATGTCACAAGATCACTTCTTATACGTAGTCATGTTCCTTATTCTTACTGGGGTGATGCGGTTCTCACAGCATGTTACCTAATTAACTGTATTTCGTCTTCTGTCTTGGACGAACAGATTCTGTTTTCCTGTATCTACCCTGGTAGGGATCTGTTTTCCCTTACTCCTTGTGTGTTTGGTTCAGTTGCATTTGTCCACCAGTTGTCTCCTGGTACTGACAAGCTCTCTCCTAGGGCTGTCAAGTGTGTGTTTGTTGGGTACTTCAGAACTCAAAAGGGGTACAAGTGTTTTGATCCTTTGCGTAGGCGGTATATGGTCAGTGCAGATGTTACATTTATGGAATCCGTAGTGTATTTTTCATCCTCACGTGATCAGCAACTACCTCCACTGACTACCGATGCCATATATATGACACCACCACCTCCAGCACCATCACCACCACCACCACCACCAGCTCCACGTACTATCCCCATTTCACCACTACCATTCCATTATACACGCAGGCCTCCTCCAGCTCATGGTCATGACTCATCTCCTAGCTCGCCTATGGTATGTACTGAAGATACTTCTCTTGATGGATCTAATGATATTTCTGAGCAGGATATGTTGCAGGGGCCAGATGAGGACGCAACCGATTTAGATGTTCCTATTGTTATACGCAAATCGAAGAGGAGTTGTGCTACATATCCATTATCAGCTTCTGTGTCATTTGAGCGACTATCTGGGGACTTCAGGAACTTTGTGGTGGCCTTGTCAACTGTAGATATTCCACGGAATTATCAAGATGCTCTGCAGGATGGTAGATGGTGTCTAGCAATGGAGGAAGAAATGGCAGCACTTCAATCAAGGGGAACTTGGAGTCTAGTTCCTATACATGCATATGTGACCCCGGTGAGCTGCAAGTGGGTATTTACGGTGAAGCAAAATGCAGATGGCGGTATTGACAGATACAAGGCCCGCCTTGTTGCACGTGGCTTTACACAGACATACGGGGTGGATTACCTTGATACATTCTCGCCAGTAGCCCGTCATTCTACTCTACGGATCTTGTTGTCAGTCGCAGTCACTTGAGAGTGGCCGCTATATCAGTTGGATGTGAAGAACGTGTTCTTATATGGAGACCTACAGGAGGAGGTCTATATGCAACAGCCACCAGGTTTTGCTGTTGAGGGGGAGTGTTCCAAGGTGTGCAGACTCCATAAGGCTATCTATGGCCTTAAGCAGAGCCCCAGAGCATGGTTTCAGAAGCTCTCATACCTGTTTGAAAAACAGGGATACAAACGCTCTAATGTTGATCATTCCTTGTTTGTATAGAAGACTTCAAGAGGTATTATTGCAATTATGGTTTACGTAGATGACATCTTGATTACAGGAGATGATGAGCAAGGCATAAAGCAGGCGAAAGAGAAGCTGGGGAGCAAATTTGTCACTAAGGATCTTGGAGTTCTTAGATATTTTCTGGGGCTGGAATTCGCTAGAAATCCGTATGGGTTAGTAATGTCGCAGAGAAAATATGTTACGGACCTGTTGAGTGAAACAGGTATGCCTGGGTGTCGGCTACTGCAATACCAATGGACCCCAGCATGAAGCTATATGATGATGACACAGAGGAGGTGGACAGGAGAAGATACAGAGAACTGGTAGGCAAACTGTTGTATGTCACGATCACTAGGCCCGATATATCCTTTGCAGTGAGTCGTGTGAGCCAGTTCATGGAGCAACCACGTCAGGTTCATATGGATGCCATACATATGATACTTGGATACCTCAAATCATCTCCAGGTGCAGGTTTGCTATTCAAGAAGGACAAGGGGATTTCTATCTCAGCATGTGCTGATGCAGACTATGCAGGTTGTCCCAAGGACAGGAAGTCCACCTCGGGGTTTGCAGTCTATGTTGGAGATTCTCTAATCTCATGGAGGAGCAAGAAACAGACTGTGGTAGCCAGATCTAGTGCTGAATCTGAATATAGGGCTATGGCCCAGGCTAGCACAGAGATGATGTGGGTAAAAGCTGTGCTTACAGATCTATGTATAGATGTACCACTTCCTACGAACTTAGAATGTGACAATCAGGCAGCCTTGTTCATTGCAAACAATCCAGCATTCCATGAGCGGACCAAGCATATTGAGGTCGACTGTCACTTCATACGTGACATGATTCAGAAGGGGTTTATTTCTACATCTCATGTTACCTCAGAAAATCAAACTGTTGATATATTCACCAAGGCATTACTACGAGGCCCATTCCAGAAGTGTGCGTCCAAGCTGAGCATGATTGATATCTACGCTCCATCTTGAGGGGGAGTGTTAACATATATATTAGTGTTCTTTGTGTCTTTCTGTCATTTTTAGTTTCAGCTGTATGATTTATGTAATTTACCCATAGGCTACTCTCCTATATAAGAGAGCCTAGGGCTTATGGAATAAAGATCTCTTTCATTTTTCCCAACAGTTTTCCAGGTTTACCTATTTTTAAGAGTTTTCTTTTGTAATTTTTAGTGATTTTTGGGTTGAAGGTTAATAATACTTAAATAAATAAAACATATTTTTGGGGAATTTTTCAATGTGATTTTACTATTTTTTGGGGCTTTTTAAGGTAAATAGGGGTGACCGTGCACCATTCGATTTCTAGAAAATAAGAATAGGCATAAAAGGGAAAAATAAAAATATAGTGGGATCAAACATGCATCCAGGTACCTATAACTATTTTTTGGTGATTTTTAGAGCACAACAACTATTTTTAACAAATAGGAAATAACACACAAAATTACTTGGCCTGGCAGGGGTATAATTGCAAATAAAATAACATGCAGGGGCTACCATGCAATTTTACCCAAAAGTCTACAATAAATTTAAAACTTTATGTACAAAACAATAATTGCAAAAACACGCAAGGGGTTCGATGCAAATTTTCAACATACACATGCGCCTACCCATGACTCTTGTAGAGACTAAATTGCAATATGCAACAAGTCTAGGGAGTTACATGAAATTTATCCAAAAGTTTTTAAACTTCATAAAATATTTACAGGACCTTTAAGTAAATACAAAAAGGCTAAGGGAATCTATGAAATTTTACCACTTAAGTGCCCAGATATAAGTGACCAGAAGTTGCCACGTGTCCACTCGAGTGGCTCTGATCGCGTTCCCCTTCGTTCGAGATCAACAGTCCAGATTAGATCTGGACTACTGTTCTTGATCGAACAGCGGTGGAGGGGCTTGTAAGAACACTCAACAACACGATGCTGGAAACTTTTGATACATCGATCCTCGCTCCTCCGGTGGCCTATGTCTTCTTCGATGGGCTCAGCAGATAGATGGCGTCCTCTGTGTTCTCTTACAAGGTCCGATGGCAGCGAGCGAGCACAGATTGCTCCAATAAAGGTGAAACTCCTAGAGCAGCTCCAGATGGTAGATGGGGTCCCAGGAGCGCCAAACGACCTACAAAAAGCCACCAAAAGATCCCCGGGTGCGAGGGCAATCTTCTCGACCCAAGGTTTACATAAAACGATGGGGGGAATAGAATGGAGGGGCAGCTCTAGTGAGGTAGTGCTGGAGGGAAATCAATTCCCATATTTGTGATGGATCTGGGTTGGACAAAGGGGGGTTTCGATGGAGAATGCGGAGGGGAAGGAAATGGCATGGAAATCGAGGGGATTAACGGCCGGATGATGGTGAATCAGACCTGGAGCACGAGCTCCATGAATTGGGGGTTTTTAATTTTTGTGCTAATCACTCAATTAAGCTACAAAATAAAGATACTAAACTGGAATTCGAATAGAGGACTACTAAGGAATCAAAGAAAATGCGGCTCAACCGTCCTGAGGCAGCAAGGAGCAGGACCTCCCGGTGGAGCTCTGGTGGTAGGTGGATACACCTCCTCCCTTGCTATCCTCGCTGCGAATCAAGGGCCAACACACGTTGTCACCAAGGGTAAGGACTGATCTGAGGGGCTAAAGCTCGACGAAGAGGGATCAAAACGTCAAAAGAGTTGAAGGGGGTTATTTATAGGCGATTGTTTTGTGAATTTCGAGGGGATATTGCGTGAGATCTAGCGAGGGTTGGTGGAGATTCTAGGATGTGCGTGAAGGAGGGACGAAGTGGGTGCACCATGGTGGTAGTCTCGAGGGTCATGGGTGTTGGAGGAATTTTTAGGGATATTTTATGTAGTATTTTATGTAGTATTTTTTATGTAGTATTTTATGAATATTTTTATTATTTTTTAGAGGTGTTTATATACAAGTTAATTTTTAGGGTACATATATAGGTATATTTACCTATGTTTTAGGTATTTTATTTTTATTTTGTATTTTTATTTTATTATTTTATTTTCATATTTTATATATTTAACTTATCTTAGGTGCTTAAATATATTCTTGCTATATTTTTTTGATGCATTATACACACTTAATTAAATAGATGTATTAATTGTAAATGTATGAATATAGGTAATTCATATATGTATTATGTATACATATTTTATTTTAGGTTTTTCTTTTTTTTTGTTTTATTCTTTTTTAATATGTACATATATTCTAAATAGTATTTACAAGATTATAAAAATATAAAATTTCAGAAATAATAAAGAATAAATAAAATGATTATTTTAATCAGATATGTTATACAATCGGGGTCCAAAACCTAACTTTCACTCCTTAACTCTAAAAATATGAAACGTTATTAAATAGCTTATTAAAAATTATATACAATTAGAGTTGATTTTGATATATTTTGAGTTTTTATTTGGGAGATATGGATCTGTGAAGTTTGGCTTTTGGAATTTTTTGTGTATAAAATACACATTGTATATTATTTTTGTGTGAAAGAAATTTTTTATTTTTCTATATATTATTATATACAACTTTCATTTATAAAGTTTACTATTTGAAATGTAAATAATAAAGAATAAAATAGGTCCCAAAAAGCAATTATTGGTCTATTTTAATAGAGTGATTGCTCTGTATTTTCTGTACACTTAGTCGCCCTATCTCTTCCTACTTTATTCCTTGTCGACTAAGTCATCATGATGACTAAGTCTCGGGGGCTAGGGTCACTTCAGTGTCCTTGACACTTCGCTCTTTTTCTTTTCTTTCCTTTATTCTTTTATTTCAGAGTTAAATACAATAAATGTATAGTATTTCATACATTATTTTGTATAAATTAGTGAGTTTTTGGTTTCACAAATTAATTATACATGCATGCATTTGGCTAGGGTTTGAAGGCCAAAATGAAATAATAAAGGTGATGAAATGGAGATTCATCACCCCCCTATACTTGCCTTTGTAGTCCCTAGCAAACACTTATGCCTATAAGTGTGGAGATGAAAATAAAGAAAAGAAAAAGAAAGAACTTGGAATAAGTTTCAACTTTAAAACTTGTCTTAATAATGTCAAAGTTTGGAGCTCCGAGAAAACCTTTGGATTAATGATGTATTCGGAACCACTTAGGGGTTAGGATTTGTGACACAACAACCTTTAGGTTCCATACTCCTATTATCCAGTCCAATTCACAGCCAGGTCAAAACCATCCTCTTAGTCGCATACTCCTGCTACTTTGAAATGATAGAACCATGTGTGTGAAATTGTTTAGATCTCCTCAGATAGAACCATTGAAATACCAAGTTGTCTGCTCTTTTGATAACTCATCCTTGTGGAGTCAGATATTTCCTTCAAAGGTCAGGTGCTTCTGGTCTTTACAATCGAATGAGGTAAGAAGATAGAAGAATGGGAATAGAAATGGGAATGGACCAGTGTAGTCTTCATTCCCTTGTAAAGTCGGTCAGTGTAACCATATCTTCACCAAGAAGAAGGATTTTTCTATAGCTCATATTTGTGGAATTTTTTATTGAAGGCTTCTTTGAATATTTTTTTTTGACTTTGCATAGCTTCTGCATTCTTTCTGTGCTTCGGTGGATATAGCATCTTTTTTTCCACTCACTGTTTTGGTGTCTTAGAAAAAGTTGTGTTTGTAGACCATCCCTCATCCAAAGCATTATTTCAATCCATCTCTAGTCTTTAGATATCATTCTTATCAGAAAAAGTGGTTTAGATTACTGGTGTCAGCAATCCCTAAGAATGGTTCCTGATATACCCTTGACGAAGTAGCCTTGCATCGTCCTGACTTAGACCCCATTCAATAGAATGCTTAGGTTGAGCTAAGTGATAAGTGTGAGGTTTCCAGTCAAGTCATTGTCTCAAGATTGTACGGATGATATGAAGGGTTCTATTTGGGCACATTGAATTTGCTCATGAACGTAGTCTTATGGAATCTAAAGAATTAATTCAAGGTGACATGAAGTATATCCAATTCCATTCCTCAAATAGTTCCTCTGAAATCATGTGTATTAAGGTCTTCCTAAAGCTTCAATCTTCAAACTTTTTTTGGACTTGTTCAATTGCCTAAATTATTCTGAAAAATGCTCATGCTATGCATAATACAAAAATATTTCTGTGGTGAAATTTTCAATTTGGAACTTTTAATGGATTTTTGAAAAAGATTATGCATATTCAATTTTTTTTTTCTTTTTTTGTGTTTTTTCATAAAGATTTTACAAATGTTTTTGGTATTTTTAGTTTTGCAAATGTTTTTGTGATTTTTGAAAACAAAAGTATTTGGATAAAAATTATGTACAAATATTTACACGGGGGTGCATCTTATATTTACAAGAATTAGGGTTCTTTAAGAATTTACAAGGGGTAAGTGATCATTTTTATAGGTATTTATATACATTTGATAAAGAATTTGAGAGTGATGTATATATTCCTCAAATTTATTTGAAAATGATTTTACAAAAATTTTTGGAAACTATAGTCCAGAATGATCTTTACAAACCTATTTTTTAAAAACATTTACACACATTTGAAAATCATTTTGCAAAGGTTTTTCAAACAATATATATAGATTTTTGAAAATATTTTAACAACCATTTTCCAAAGGTTCGCAAATCATTTTTCAGACATTTTTATGTCATGCAAAGAAAAGAAATTTTATAAACAAAATATTTTACAAATATTGGAAACATTTTACAAAATATTTTTCAAACAGTTTTCAAAATATTTTACAATTGGATTTTCAAACTATTTTCCAAACATTTTGCAAAGCATTTTCACCTGATTTATTAATCAGTATGTAAAAAAATTTTGAGGAACAATAAATATCATTTTTATTAAATAATTAGATGAATTTATATACAGGTATTTACAATGTTTTAACCATATTTATTGAAAATACGAAAGTATGAGTTATGGCTAAAATATATATAAAGTATATATTGACCCCCTATAACTAGATTGAGCCATGTCCCCATAGATCGAAGAGAAAGGATGACATAACTCGTACTAAATATAGAGAAGTCTATACTACAACGATTAAAGAATCAGAAGTCATCTGTCCCGCTATACTTAGGATTAATTAGTCCTAAGTATAGCAGTCTGTATAACAATGTAGGGAGGGCCGAGATGGGAAACGAATAAATAAATAACTCAACAGCTCAGCCTGTCTCCCCCTATACTTAGGGTAAAATATCCGTAAATATAGAGAGAATGTCGCACGTTGAGGAGACAGGCGAGGGATCGAAGAATGAGCACCCGAATGTATTCATCCCCACTATACTTAGGATGAAGCATATCCTAAGTATAGTAGTGATGTATGGGAGGAATACGACTCTTAGAAAGAATCAAATAATAGAAAAGGAAAAGAAGAAAAGAAGAAAATGATTAACTGTTCAAAAATGATTTTGATGGCCTTGTCTGCCTGAATGGATGTTGTGGATGTAAGTTC
The DNA here is from genome assembly GCA_037367405.1 of Ottelia alismoides. Classification (NCBI taxonomy): domain Eukaryota; kingdom Viridiplantae; phylum Streptophyta; class Magnoliopsida; order Alismatales; family Hydrocharitaceae; genus Ottelia; species Ottelia alismoides. The sequence goes on from JAZKJV010000135.1 coordinate 415,223, forward strand.
TTCATTGGGGACCACCTGAATTGAATCGACCACAGACAAAAATGTGTCATGTTCTAGATAAGGTTTTATTGGACATGCGAGCCCACAGCGAGCCATTATGCAATAAATATTATTGCAAATATCATTCCCTGATCTGAAATGAAGAATAAATAATTTGCGTAATAGGTCCCTTAGTACAATTAGGGTAATGTACCATGGACAACTTGATGATCATACAACTGTTGATTCAAATATTGAACCATAGAGGTTGGAGCTTGGATGAACATCTAAAGAGTTAGATTGAGGACTCATCAAGCATCGTCAAATGATTGTTAAGAGATGATCTCCAGCCTGAGTAGGAGATGGCAGTCCTTTCTCATAGGCTGATATCTGACCGACCTCTAGATGCAGGTCCTCTGCATGGGAATATAGATTCGGAGGTGTCAGATTAGTTAGGTCAAAGAGTTGACTTAACGAGATCGAGATAACCAAAGTCCTATATCTTATGCTATCATGATATAGGCACGCATCCTCTGACCGGAGACAGATGTGTTACAATATGTCTGAGTATGTACATTTGGCAGACCAATAGGTTGATGACCTAAGCAAGGTCTATACACCGGTGCGCTCGTGTGCATGCAAGGGCATATGAGTAATACGATCTCTCAAAGGGATCATACAGGTTCAGTTACCGAACCGGAAGACATGAGCTCACTTATGAGATATTGGGAAGAATTAAATTTCGTGCACGATCATCTCACTTTGGAAGCTTGACTGAATTTGCAGGTTTGATATATACTTTTTAAAAGTATATGATCAAGACCTAGGTATGATATATGCTTTTGGAAAGTATATGATCGATACCGACCCCCAATGATCGAATGAGAAACTTATTGATAAAACTATAAAGTAGACAATATAAAATTGATCTTATACTTAGGGAATAAGTATGCAGGATGTACAGGTATTGGGAATGCCTGAGGGTGATGTGATCATAAACGGTTGTATAACTATGACGCTTCCATTCCTAGGGAGTGATGAAACGGGTCTGGATTTTAGTGATTCCTCTCAGTAGAGAAGTAACCTTATCTTAGTCCAAATGTTGGACATTGATCTGAACGTGATTCAGATGCAATGAGAAGATTAGATTTGCAGTCTTGATTTAATCAAGCATCTATGGGAGGCCTGAGATCTGGAGTTGAGATGTAATCTCAATATCCAAGTCACTATACGTGGAACAATACAATCGCTCTGTCCTTATCTCCAAGTATTCGCGGAGAAAGCGCATTACCCTTGAAAGAGTTCCGGATAATTTCACTGTTGATATATGTATCCGAGCATTGAGAAAATTGATAATTAAATGTCATTTAATTATCATATGATTTTGATTCATATTATAAAGAGAGTTATCTTAGATAATTAAATGTGATTTATTTATCAAAGATGTAAACAATGTGAATGTGATTCACGTTATTTGGGCACATGACAATAGAGATCCAAGATTATTAAATGTGATTTAATTATCATGGATATGAATAATGTGGATAGCACTATCCATATTAATCATATATATTATAAATGTGATTTATAATATATAAGAGAGAGCAATTTGCAATTTACATTTGTTAATTAAGTGTTGATGTGAATTGGATTCAAATTGGACAATTAATTGAAAATGTAATTCACATTTTATTTTGGGTTGTAAAATGTGATTCACAATTTTCCAATGGTAAGATTGCAATATTCACAAAATAACTATGAATTATTTTTGTTGAATAATTTACAACAAGTATTGTTGTAAATTCCATGGAATAATGTAATCTCATGAGATATCATGAGATTACATGAGATTGCCACCAAATCCCATATTATGGAAGGAGGCAATCTTCATTCCATAATCTCCATTCTTGATTGATTTAACTTGGGATTAAATCATATTAATTTATCAATATATATATAATCTAAATTAAATTAATTTTTTTTGGTTTTTTACCAATAAAATCTTGCCCATTAAAAGAAACATAAATCAATGTGAGCCATTGGATTTGTGTTGTCCATGGATTGAGATCCATGGATCCAAAAATATTATAAAAGGAGAGTCACCCCTTTGCTCTTCTTTACATACAAGAGAACATAAGTCTCTCTCTCTCTCTTTCTCTCTCTACACGCCCTCTCTTCTTCTCCCATGTGGCCATCCACCATGGATGCCCTAGAGAGGTTCTCCATCGCCGCAGCGTCATCGTTATGTTGCCCGACCGTTTGCTCATAGATCTCCATCTCCTTCGGTGTGCCTCGCTCGTGAAGAATATGTCGAATCTCGTGTGTCGAGATCTGGAGATTCGCCGCTTGGATCATCAACATGGATTGCGAGAAGCACATGTTTCATCAACACGCTCGCAAGCGTCTCCTCCGTCAGATCGGACTTGAGACAGGAGGTCTCTTCATTTAGAGACTTGATCGCAACCACACTTCAAGAGGTAATCCTATTACTTGTTTGTGGTTTAGAATAAATGATCCGAGAAGTGTTCTTAGATCATGTGGTTTCGTCACATGAAAAAAATTTAATTTCCGCTACATAGAACAATTAGTGCGATCAGTCGTTCCTCGTCGTATTCAATACGACGCTCACGCTTTCGTAATGCACTTGAGGATTATCCCATATCCTTTAAGTGGTATCAGAGCTAGGTTGAAGGTTTTAGATATGATCCGTAAACCTAGGATGACTTCGGTCTGTTAAGGTTGCAAAAGTTTTTGTCGCATTTCATTTTCACACATCTGCTTAGTGAATAAATTCAGCCCTATTTAATGTTTAAACACGAATTAATCACTTAGATTTTGTTCTCCATTAAATAAGGAAACCATAGGATCTGAGTTTACATAATTTGGATTCCGTTTGCTCGAGTTATGGTTGTTTTAATGAACATGTATTCACTGTTGCAGGAACTGTGAATCTTAACATGATTAATGAGTTAATTACTGTTTTGGTCCACCTTGAAATGCGTGAAATATCACTTATTCTGTCATAAATCAAATTATCAATCTTAGGAAACTAATTTTGCATAATTTGGATTTGTTTTGATTGAGATATGTTAATTTTAGTAAGTAGAGGTCACTGCTGAAATTACATTCCTAATCAAGAACCAAGTGATTGTCGAATAGTGAAATTAATTGTTAATTTCATGAAATAATTATGGAAAATATTTGAGAAATATTTAGTGATGATTATTTTCTTAATTGACTTGTCCACAACCAATAATTGATTAGATTTGATCTAGATCATAATTGGAAACACAATCAACAAACAACTTGCTTGAATAGGATTGGGATTTTGGTTAGCAAATTTCCTTATAATCAAAAATTTTTTTATTATTACTATATGGTATAATTTCGATTGAAAAACTGATGATCATCTAAAGTACAAAGTGATTGGCTCGGATTATATTTTCCCGAGGCGGATATGGTGTCTAGTCGGGGGCGTTGGGGTAGCGGGTCGCACCGGTTGCGGTCCATCCCACTCCCGCCGGTACTGGCCATGACAGCGGGTAGGGAACGAATGATGCCTGAAAGATCATGATGTATTTTCTAATTATTAAAATTTGAATTAATATGTACTTTGAGATAATACCATATATTCAAGTAAAAATTAAGTTTGTTAATTGAATTGGATTAATAATTAATTTAATATGATTAAGTTAATTATATCCAATTAAAAACACTCTATTATGAATAGATGCGTATTTCCCTTGGAAGAATTAATTATATGAATATGATTCATAATAATTGATTAAAATTTGAATATGAGGTGGAGGATCACATAAGTGACATCCATGGTCTCCCGTCAAGGCGAAGGGTTCCGTCGCCAGATATTGTATGTAGGAGACGCTTGTCCAAAGTGACAGCTCCTGCATACGATCCATTTGGATCGGGCTCGTCGTTTCTCGAAAGAGTAAGGACGTATGCGTAGTAACCCCAATATCATGTCCATATATTATTGGGGCGATATCGGATTGCGCATAGCGAGTTGTATTCATGTTGATCGTTGGTTCAATTAATGACGGGTCAACATCTCCTTAGGGGTGGTGGGCCCGGGTGTTAAAGACCAAATTTGGAGATGCAAGTTGGACTTGCAAGGCGGAATGTGTTCCCGCTTCTTTTTATCCGAGTTACAAGTTCTCATATTATTGGGATGTAACAAAGATAAGGAAGGAGATCCCAGATCTTGCTTGAGATATAATGGTGAGTATATCTCTTACATTGAAAGTGATTAAGGGAACGAACTTTCATTGTTGACATGGCAAGACAACTTTGATATAAAAATTCCTAAATCAAAGTAAATTATATATTTATATATGTTTATGCAGATTTCTTATTTCAGATAATCCTTCTTTAATCCCACTCAATGGTATACTCAATAATAACCAGTAGAATATCATGGATTGGACCCATGATCCAGATATTGTACATGCAATTGGACACATAATGTATGTGGTTGCAATATGCAAGCTTCCTCATAATAATGAGGAATGATAATTAAATAGACAATAGGACTAAAACCCTAGGGTTTGTATGTCTCTATAAGTCTTGATCTCATCGAATGTACATTTGAAGTGACATGTCGATAATGATCGCAATTATTAAATAATCCTTATAAAATTTAAGAAGATGTTCTGGCATACATATGTGTTCTTGACATATAATCATGAATGACATGGTTCTCTGCATTATGCAGAATGGTGGCTCTATAGGAGATGATGTATTCAAACTGTTTGAGTACCTACCTGAACCTAAGTTTTAAGAGTTTAAATGGATGTAGATACGATGAGTGTCATCATTCTACTATCTATACTCTAGTCATTCTTAAAGATTCATAATATTCATATTGTATGAATTGAATGAAGCATGTATAAATGTTGAAATACTCTTATCTTGAAATTTTTGATTTCAACATAAGAGATCCTTTGTCTTGAGCAATGGTTGTTTATAGATAAAGGGAGCGCAGTGGAAGCATGGGTTGGACCCAAGTAAGAAGAATAGTCAAACAGTTGACTGTACTTATGTGACTTCCATATGACATCCAAAGAGTTGGATGAAGTCCAATACTGCAATAACTTGTTGTGTTGATAGTATGACAATGAAATCTATCTAAAATCCTTAGAGAAGGAATCGGATAGTACATCAGAATAATCTACATATAATCATTGAAATTGACTTACTTATTTGATAAGATAAAGTCTAATAATTGTATCTTAATCTTCTAATGACACTTGCAATTGGTTGCATCCGTATTAGAATATTAGAAATTTGATTTTAAGGTTTAATGGTCATCCATGTTGAAGTGATGCAATTGTTGCAACAATTTCCATTTGATCAATAAACTTCATATTTTCAGTGGGAGCCCTTAGTCTTAGAGAATGTCTCTGTGACCTAGATATTAGAATACACTCATAGTTTATTTCTAAATGTTGGAAATAAACATGAATTCTGGAATAAACCTATCATGGAGATTATGATGTATATATTTCAAATAGTAATCTAACATCTAGTGGACTCCGCTAAATTAGAAAATTAATGAATGGTTCATTAAGATTTCTAATACTGAAAATTAAACCTTTAAAGATCAATAGGAGGATAAAGATCATATGACAATGATCCGGCATCATGTTTTGGACATATGTCTGTTGATGAGATCAATGGACAAGTAAGAGATGAAACTTTAGAATGTCTAAAATTTCAAAACTTGCATACTTATGAATATTGTATTCAAAGTAGAATGTCCAATACACCCTTCTTTGGGAAAGGTGTAAGATGTCAAGGTATTCAGGATCTCAAACATATTGATGTATGTGAATCATCTATATCATAGTAAACATTATGGATATGTGATATCTATTGATGATTATGTATGATATGAGATTTCTTCTCTTTGCCTAAGAAACCTTTGAAATGTTCAAAGATTTCACAATTTTGGTTTAGAACCAAAGTTTGAAGGAAGATGAAATGAATTTGATCTAACCAAAGTAGCTTGTACCTATTAGATGAATTCAAGGAATACCTTATGGAGATGTGAATATCATTCCTATCTCAATCCTCCTAATGAACCTTAACTTAATAGAGTTGTAGGGAGATACAATTGATCATGTCTGGCATGATTTGATCATGATTAATCTTAGCATAATTATCTCTTAGTTTCCAGGTATATCTATGTGGTAGAGACTATCCATGTGAGTAAGCTGGAATCTGGCACTGGAGGGTGCTACTTCATTAGGAAAATAAAGGATGGTATTGGATACCTACTTTATGACCTTGAGATTCTTAAAGGATCTCATCTCTGAGAATGTGATTCTTAGAGGATGACCCTCTTGAGAATCAAGATAAAAATGAAGTAAAGGAACTCATTTAATCTTGAAAAGATGATGAGCCTCCTGAAATCGGAAACTAAATAGACAATTAAAGATGAAACATTAATACCTCTTCAAATAAGTTTGAGGATGGATTCCATGTGTCAGTTAATTATGACAATGATCGGACTTCATGTGATGAAGCTCCTGAGGATCATGACATGGAAAGATGGATGTTACCAATAAAAGTCTAAAGTAGACTTCATATACAAGTGTTGTATATGGCCCCTCGAGGATCCATCTATATGGGTTAGACCCATTAAGGTGTAAATGGTTCTTCAATAGAAAGAGGGAACCTGATGAGAAGGTAGAGACCTTCAAAGCACGGTTCGTAGCCATGAGCTGCACACCGAAGAGAAGACATCGCTTGCAATGAGACTTGCTCTTTAGTGACCATGCTTGAATCCATCAGAATATTGCTAACCATAGCTACACAACTTGACTATGACATCTTCATGATGTAAGTCAAGATTGCATTCCTCTATAAATACCTCTCTGAGGACATTTACATGAAGCATCCCCAGGACTTCATGGTTGAGGAAAGCAAAATGTGCAAGCTATAGAAACTCCATCTTTGGACTCAAATAAGCTTCTTGTAGTTGGAAAATAAGATTTGATGAAATTATAAATGTTATGATTTCAGATAAAATCTTGATGAACCAAGTGAAGCTTAGTGGGAGTGTTGTTGTGTTCATCATGCTAAATGTAGATAATATCCTAATCGTTTGTAATGATATAAGGATAGTAATAAGTGTTTTATAATCTGGTACCTCGAGATATGATCTCAATAATACCTCTTATATCTTAGTTCTGAAGTTGTTCAGAAGCAAAGAGAAAATGTATTGGGATCGCCACATTAATAGTACACCTTGGACATTTCCATTTTCTGGAAAATTCCAAGAAAGGTTTTTTTCCTCAAAGATATGGTACTGACCTATCTAAAGGGATAGCACCTCAAAGAGTTGAGGATGTGAATGCTAAAATTGCTTGCCCTTGTGCATCAGTTCTGAGAAGCCAAGTGTATGATAGATGTGTACAAAAGCCAGATGTCTACCATGCAGTGGGAGTAGTAAACTGTTACTAATCCTACTATGGTGATAAAACACTTGATTGCAGTAATAACGATATCTTCATAGAAGACAAAACTTTTGAGATAGTGATCTTAAAGTCTTATCTTCAAGAAATTAAGACTTTATAGATAGTGATCTAAAAGGTCTTAACTACAGATACCTTAGGAGATAGAGATCTCTAGAATTAAAGGTATTCTAATAAGGATGATAGAAATTAAATACTGGTTAAATGATTATCGAGTTGTGGTGTCAACGACACTATAACTAACAATGTTGAGTATTGGTTGCATAAGATGCAGTTCTCGCATTGAATGCGAGAACTGTTACTCAGAGATATGCAAGTGTCGTAAAAGGACTTGGCGTAGTCTCTTGGGAATAGAGTGACGGATCAGCTTACCTAGCTATTTTCTAAATAGCCTATGATTGTCACATGAGTGTCGGTTTAAATGATTGGCCCATTAATGGCTCTTTGGGGTTGTGGGAGATTGATGGACATGCGAGCCCACGGCGAGCCATTATGCAATAAATGTTATTGCGAATATTATTCCCTGATCTAAAATGAAGAATAAATAATTTGCATAATAGATCCCTTAGTACAATTAGGGTTATGTACCATGGCCATCTTGATGATCATACAACTGTTGATTCAAATATTGAATCATAAAGGTTGGAGCTTGGATGAACATCTAAAGAGTTAGATTGAGGACTCATCAAGCACCATCAAATGATTGTTAAGAGATGATCTCTGGCCTGAGTAGGAGATGGCAGTCCCTTCTCATTTAGGCTGATATCTGACCGACCTATTAATGCGGGTCCACTGCATAGGAATAGAGATTCGGAGGTGTCAGATTAGTTAGGTCAAAGAGTTGACTTAACGAGATCGAGATAACCAAAGTCCTATATCATATGTTGTCATGATATAGGCATGCATCCTCTGACCGGAGACAGATGTGTTACTATATGTCTGATTATGTACATTTAGCAGACCAATAGATTGATGACTTAATCAAGGTCTATACACCAACGCGCCGGTGTGCATGCAAGGGCATATGAGTAATACGATCTCTCAAAGGGATCATACAGGTTCAGTTACCAAACCGGAAGACATGAGCTCACTTATTAGATATTGGGAAGAATCAAATTCCGCGCACGGTCATCTCGCATTGGAAGCTTGACTGAATTTATAGGTTTGATATATACTTTTGGAAAGTATATGATCAAGACCTAGGTATGATATATGCTTTTGGAAAGTATATGATCGATAATGACTACCAATGATCGAATGAGAAACTTAATGATAAAACTCTAAAGTAGACAGTATAAAATTGATCTTATACTTCAGGATTATTCTGGGTCTTCTATTATGCAGGATGTACAGGTATTGGGAATGCCTGAGGGTGATGTGATCATAAACGGTTGTATAACCATGACGCTTCCATTCCTAGGGACTGATGAAATGGGTTTGGATTTTAGTGACTCCTCTCAGTAGAGAAGTAACCCTATCTTAGTCCAAATGTTGGACATTGATCTGAATATGATTCAGATGCAATGAGAAGATTAGATTTGCAGTCTTGATTTAATCAAGCATCTATGGGAGGCCCGAGATCTGGATTTGAGATGTAATCTTAATATCCAAGTCACTATACGTGAAACAATACAATTGCCCTGTCCTTATCACCAAGTATTCGCGGAGAAAGCGCGTTATCCTTGAAAGAGTTCAGGATAATTTTATTGTTGATATATGTATCCGAGCATTGAGAAAATAGATAATTAAATATCATTTAATTATCATATGAATTTCATTCATATTATAAAGAGAGTTATCTTAGATAATTAAATGTGATTTAATTATCAAAAATGTAAACAATGTGAATGTGATTCACATTATTTGGGCACATGAGAATAGAGATCCAAGATTATTAAATGTGATTTAATTATCATGGATATGAATAATGTGGATAGCATTATCCATATTAATCATATATATTATAAATGTGATTTATAATATATAAGAGAGAGCAATTTGAAATTTACATTTGTTAATTAAATGTTGATATGAATTGGATTAACATTAGACAATTAATTGAAAATGTAATTCAAATTTTATTTTGGGTTGTGAATGTTATTCACAATTTTCCAATGGTAAGATTGCAATATTCACAAAATAATTATGAATTAATTTTGTTGAACAATTTACAACAAGTGTTGTTGTAAATCTTGGAGATTTCCATGGAATAATGTAATCTCATGAGATATCATGAGATTACATGAGATTGCCACCAAATCCCATATTATGGAAGGAGGCAATCTTCATTCCATAATCTCCATGCTTGATTGATTTAATTTGGGACTAAATCATATTTATTTATCAATATATATTTAATCTAAATTAAATTAACTGTTGTTGGTTTTTTACCAACAAAAATCTTGGCCATTAAAAGAAACACAAATCAATGTGAGCCATTGGATTTGTGTTGTCCATGGATTGAGATCCACGGATCCCAAAATATTATAAAAGGAGAGTTACCCCTTTGCTCTTCTTTACATACAAGAGAACATAAGTCTCCCTCTATCTTTCTCTCTCTACACGCCCTCTCTTCTTCTCTCATGTGGCCATCCACCATGGATGCCCTAGAGAGGTTCTCCATCGCCGCAGCGTCGTCGTTATGCTGCCCGATCGTTTGCTCGTGGATCTCCATCTCCTTCAGTGTCCCTCGCTCGTGAAGAAGACGTCGGACCTCGTGTGTCGAGATCAGGAGATTTGCCGCTTGGATCATCAACATGGATTGCGAGAAGCACGTGTTTCATCAACACGCTTGCAAGCGTATCCTCCGTCGGATCGGACTTGAGACAGGAGGTCTCTTCGTTTAGAGACTCGATCGCAACCACGCTTCAAGAGGTAATCCTATTACTTGTTTGTGGTTTAGATGATGATCCGAGAAGTGTTCTTGGATCATGTGGTTTCGTCACATGAAAATATTTTAATTTTCACTGCATAGAACAACTAGTGCAACTAGTCGTTCCTCGTCGTATTCAATACGACGCTCACGCTTCCGTAATGCGCTTGAGGATTATCCCATATCCTTCAGGTTTTAGTAGTTGTCCATTGATCACAAATGGTTGTGCGTCAGCTAACAATCCAGATATGACGATGATTCCATTGTCACGCACTAGTTTCACTATGAACGGCGTTGTCCACTTGCTCTTAAATTTTCCTGAGAATAGTTTGAGCTTTGCATCAAACAACCAAAGCTTCTGTCCTAGCTCGAAGGTCTTGCGGCGGATGTGCTTGTCATGCCACTTCTTGACCCTTTCTTTGTACATTTGGTTGTTGTCATATGATACTCACAGAATTCAAGGAGCTTATTCAAATCCAACTTTTTGTTCTTACCTACCTTTTTGGAATCCAAATTGCAGATGTTGATTGCCCATAATGATTTATGAATAAGTTCCGCGGGCAGATGGCATGGCTTTCCGTATACTAGGCGGTAGGGAGACCTTCCTAACGGTGACTTGTACACGGTTCGATAGGCCCATAATACTGAGTCAAGCAACTGTGACCAATTCTTCCTATTTGGGCGTATGATTTTTTGCAATATTGTATTTATCTCCCTGTTTGAACATTCGGCCAGGCCATTGGACTGTGGGTAGTACGGAGAGGTGACACGATGTTCAATGTAGAATTTTTGTGTCAATTTCTTCACCTCTCTGTTGACGAAGTGGCTACCCCCATCGGATATGAGAATTTTGGGTATCCCAAACCTTACAATAATGTGATCTTTGAGGAACTGACATACGGTACGACTATCGGCAGCTCGGGTTGGGATGGCCTCCACCCAACAACTTACATAGTCGACATCGAGCACAATATACTCAAAACCCTGACTATTAGGGAACGAACCCATGAAATCAATGCCCCATGCATCAAATACGTCAGAAATTTGAATGTACTTCAAAGGCATTTTATCTCTCAGTCCGATGGTACTTCCCAGTTTCTGATAATCAGTGCAATGCTTCACAAAATCATCTGTGTCTTTGAATAGAGTTGGCCACCAAATGTTGCATTGTAGGATTTTCACCGTCGTTCTTCTTCCAGAGTGGTGTCCTCCTGATTCTCTAGCACGACAATGCTTGAGGACATTGTAGACTTACTCATGAGGAATGCATCTTCTCCAGATGCAGTCAGCCCCCTCTCGAAAGAGATATGGATCCTCCCACTAGAAGAAATGGATGTCTGACAAGAACTTGTCTCTATTCAACTTAGGCCAATCTAGTGGAGTTTTCTTGGATACAAGATAGTTCACAATATCGACGAACCAGAGGAGTGAGGTTACTGACAATATTGCTTCATCTAGAAAAGTCTCTATGATCGGCAAAAGGATCTGCTCAGGAGTGTCTGGTTCTGGAAATCTTGACAAGTGATCGGCCACCACATTTTTAACTCCGGTTTATCGCAAAAGATTGAATTCCTGGAGAAAAAGGATCCATCTGATTAATCGTGGTTTGGCATCCTTCTTGGCTTGAAGATACTTGATGGCCAAGTGATCTGTATACACAGTGACTTTGGATCCAAGCAAATGGGATCTGAATTTTTCCAGGGCGAATACTACTGTTAGCAGTTCTTTTTCAGTGACAGTGTAGTTTCTTTGTGCTTCATCTAGAGTTCTGGTGGCATAGTGAATAGCAAATGGAATATGATCTCTCCTCTGTCTTAAAACTACCCCAATAGCATAATAGGAAGCGCCCATCACGATCTCAAATGGTAGAGACCAATCTGACGGCTGAAGGACAGGGGCTTGAGTGATTATTTCTTTTAACTATGTAAAGTCTGGAGGACTTTGTCATTGACAATAAAATCAGCCTCCTTTCTTAAAAGCTCGGTTAGGGTTCGTGTATTTTTGCTGAAAATCCTTGATAAATCGTCGATAGAAGCCGACGTGCCTGATGAATCTGTGATTCATCACTCTAAAAGTTGAAGATAGAGCTTCGTTCCTGAGTAATTAGTTGTATTTTTTCATTTATTCTACATTATTATCATTCATGCACATGTAAGTAATTTCTGTATTTTAGCATGCATTTTCGCATTAAAATAAGAAGTCAAATCCCCTTGTAAATATCACATGTAAAATATAAATTTCCCTTATTTGTGTCTATTTTATAGTAACTCCAAATCCAATAAAATCAACTCTATAGTGTATATATTACTAACACTAATAAAAGAAAAATATCATAAAAATACCAACTTGTAAAATTGATCAATAAAACCCAAATCCAAGTTTGAGATTAAGAACCTTAAAATGCAAAGTAATATGCATTCAAAGAACTTCAAAACAAGACTAATTTCATAAAAATTGGAGTTCGTATGTGTAACTTGGATTTTAGGCCCCTATTTTATATTGTATAAATTGACTAAAATACCTTTCATTTTATCTAACGTACGATCAGATGACCGTTAGTGGCGCAGATCTGACGGTCTAAAAAGGCAGTGAAGACGTACGACTCAGATCTGTACTTGGTTTGATCGAACCATTATCAAGCAGGCATGGATGGACGACTGCGATCAATACTGGGCGCGAAGGAGGATCGGATGGCTCCAGAGGGTGCTGGAAGAACTAAAGCCCAGCGGACTTTGACCTTGAAGATCTCACAATCCAAAGGTCTGATCAGCTCAACATATGCTCCAACACCTTCGTGTTGCTCCTTTGTGTCTGATGGAATGCTCGGATTTGAGGGTGGACGGTTGAATCGACGTGACGGTACTCCCTCACCTGGAGCTGCTCCGCCTGAGCAGAAGGTGCTCCAGATGGCTATCTAAGTGCGTCCCAACCTGCACAGTATACTCAAGGCTCAAAGACCAAGCTTTAGCCAGGGTTATTGTGCAAGGACACCAAAGGAAGCGACAGGGGGTGGTGTTTTGGGTCTCCGGTGAACGCGGGGGATGGAGACCCGACCTAATCTCGACCCGATGGTCGAGCCTCAGGGGACCAGGTGCCGTAAGAAGATGGAGGGTGAGGTGTGATGTCGATATGAATGGATAGATGGTCAATATGGAGTTCCGACCGACTGGTCCGAGCTGAGAAGCTGCAGCGGGTATAAAATGGAAGATGGAATTGAAACGAGAAGTGAGGGTGAAATGGGTGATACCTGAAGCTTCAGAGAAGCTCAACAACGTCAGGTGATCGCGCGATGAGGGTTGTGGCCTCGATTCCCATGCGGGAGGAGGAAGAGGCTTCTCGTGGTGGAGGACTTTGACCACGACTTGAGTTGCGGCCAAATACCGACCAAACTGGGCTCCAAAGGAGGCGTCGAGCAGTTGTCACTCTGTTGAAGCTTGCTAGGGGGAATGTGTTGTGTGAGGCATGAGCTACCATGTGAAGGAGGCGGAAGAGACAATTTATAGGCAAGCCAAGGGATTAGAAAGATAGATGAGGAGCTCGGAACCCTATGCAGATCCGACTGCGCCTAAGGATCCGCGAGGGTCCTGAAATGTTGGAGTGTAATCGGGTGCATGGATTGAGGCAAATTGAGACCGGGTCCAACCGAGAAAATAGGGAAGATGCTCCGGCGACGATATGTCGGGCCGACCTGACTGGGAAGGGGACGTTGACCGAGGTCAACAATCCAAGTTAGACCAATCAGAATTAAGGATATAGATAAATAAAAGAATATTATATAAATATATAATAGTAAATGGATTAAAAATAAAAATGTATAAAATAAAAAAATGTTTATTATTTTTCAAACTATTTTTCTATGTATTTTAATTATTTTTATGGAAAATAAAATAACGTATATACATTATATAGTAATATATACATGTAAAATATACATATGTATTATGTACAAGTATATTTATTTTTATTATTTTTACAAAAATAATTTTATTTTATATTTTATTTATTTACATCATGATTTTAGGAGTATAATGTAATTTTTATTTTTATTTTATAGATTATTTAAGGGTATAAAATAAATAATGAATGTGCTATGTATATGTGTATTTTGTACAAAGGTTTGATATTTTTATTTTTATTTTAGTTTTCTGATTTTTTTCATAATATTATTAGATCTATATATAAGGGTCTAATCACATAAAATAATTTTGATTTTATTAAAAATAAATAGATAAATAATATGTACAAGTATAGGTGATATATACAATTCACAGTGAACCCTTATCTCTCTCTACTTATTTTCTTTTGCGATCAGGTTAAGTCTTGACCTTCTCTTGGGGTTTAGGTCACTCTGTATTTATTCTCAATACATCATTGTTTTTTCCCTTTATTCTTTTATTTTTGCAAAAAACATGCTAATTATGTATTATTAACAAGGGCATGCAAAATGCTAAGTTATTGTATTTACAGGTATTTACATGAGGTTTTGCCAAAAAGAAGAGCTAAAATAAAAGAATAAAGAGTGAGAATCATGGATTCAACATCCCCCTATACTTTACTTTTGTTAGTCCCTTGGCAAACACTTATTTGAAAAAGAAGTGAAAAAAGGAAAAGAAAAGAAAAAGGAATCAAGGTTGATTATTAAACTTATCTTCATCAAATTGGAATATTGAGATTAGTCAGAACTTTGGATTATTAGTTGATGGAACCTTATTGGGAAATAGGTTTAAGACTCAACAGCCTCTAAGTTCCACAATTATATGGTCAAGACTCCTTAATAAACCATGTCAGAACAAGTGTACATACGCAAACTCTAATGACTATGCATCTTTTCTTGTACTGTGTAAGTGATATGTAGCTCCCCACCTCAGAAATGACAAAGAAACAACCTCCCTCAACAAGGTAACTCTAATTCCCCAGTCTAGCAGCTCTTTCCTCGAGGAGCAGGGTATTCCCTTCTAAGTTTAAGTTCAACCAGCTCAAGAAGAGGGGAAAGAAAAGAATGGACCATGACCAATGTAGCCACGTATCCCTTGGACCAAAGACAGTGTAGCTAAGTCTCTAGCTACAAGCTTTCATGAGATGAGAAGGTGGAATACATAAGCTTTGCTTATTCACTATAAACACTTCGGCAGGCATTTCATTTTCAATCAGGAATGTCCCCTTTTTTGGAGTTTTTCATATTTTTGCACAGTTTATTCGATGTGCATATATACAATATATTTACATGGTGCAACATGTACATAAGGAGTTTTTCCCCTTGAACTAGTAGACTGTCCCTCTTTTGAAGCATTATTGCAACCCACAAACTCCGGTCTTTAGACCTCAATGCCACTAGACCAGGTTGAGATGCACATCCCTCCCTAGAGGAAGATGAGAGGTTCTGCCTAGAAGTACTACCATCGTATGCTACCCCAAGCCAAAGAATTCCGCTTCCTCACCACCTCCCCCATCTTGAGCTACATGTAAGGTGTGTGTTCAAGTTAAGCCATTGTCTTTGAGAGTCATGCGTGCGTTATTAAGTGTTCTACTTGGGCTCATCAAGATGACATGTGAACAAAGCCTAGTGGACTCAAAGAATTAAGTCACTAATGGACCAGAAAAGTCTTAACCCAAAATCCTATAAGGTTCCTCTGAAGTTAAGTGGATTAAGGTCTTAACCAAGCTCCATTTTTCAATTTAATTCCAGACTAGTTTAAATGACAACTATGACAGAGAAGGATATACAAACAAATATGTACAAAAATCTTTTTAAAAACTTTTTTCAAAAATATGCAGATTTTTATGAGAAATTTTTGAATGCAAAAAGGAAAAAGGTTTTGCAAAAACATTTACAAGCATTTACAAACAAATTTTTGCAAACTTTTATTTTTCAAACATTTTTCAAAAACTTTGTACTATATACATAATTTTGATATGAAAATATTTACAAAAACTTTACAATCAACACATTTTTACAAATATTTGTATAAAATCATTTTTACAAAAGGCTATTTACAAACATTTATGTACATGAAAATTTTAAAAATTTTATGATTTTTAGTGCTATTATTTTGTGGTTTTTAGAAGTTTTGTTTTATTAATACACTCACATAAAGTATGATTTATGGCGAAAAGGAAGTGAAAATCAGGCATGAGATGCAAATGATGTGAGTCAAAGACTACATCTCATGCAAAATGAACAGGGGAAACGTCAACGATCAGCGGATCATAATCAAGATATGGCTTCAGGCGCTAACCGTTAACCCGAAAGGTGGAACTGAATTGTCTCATTTGAAAGAGAATCCACCACACGAAAGATCCAGAAGATATAGGGGTCTCAATCTCTTCTTATATATCCTCTTCTCAGTGTGGCATTCCCAACCTACCAACATCAACTCTTAGTGGGGCACAGGCCGATTGTTGCTTGCTTCACTCACAGAGGGGCGAAGAAGCTCTCTCTCGTTGGGTCCTTTCGTTGGCTCTATCCAACGTTATCCCATAAGCCCTCTCGGAAATCTCAAATGGTAGAGAAGGGTTGACGGCTGGTTGGTTCGAGGACCCGTTGGGGGTGTCGAAAGGGGGGTCCTGATTCCGGGACGGAGCCGTATGACGCGAGAGTGTCACATACGGTTCCTTTGAGAAGGGTGTCGGAAACGGAAGGCTTTTTTGAGAATATAATAGTTGTCAGTCCACCACACCTATCTTTGTCGTCTTTCGAGAGGCTAGCCTTAGCCCCCGCTCGACTGAATTCATGACAACTCAATATGTCGATGCTTCCATTATCGTGCACCTTTTCTGACCAAGTATGGTCCCTTCCATTTGCTTTGTAATTTCCCTGGAAATAATCTCAACCTAGCATCAAATATCCATACTCTCTGGTTTGGCTCAAACTGTTTATGGCTAAGAATCATGCCATATCTTCACTTTCTCCTTATACTGTAGGCTACTTGAAAAGGTTGTATCTCTCAACTCCTCTAGGGTTTCCAACTGTGTTTTCCTCTAATCTCCTATACTCTTGGGATCCAATAATAACTCAATGAATGCCCAAAGTGACTTTTGCTTGATCTCCACAGGCAAGTGGCACGGCTTGCCATAAACGAGAAGAAAGGGAGATGTACCCAAAGATGTCTTGAAGGAGGTATGATAGGCCCATTAGATCGAGTCCAAAAGCTATGACCAATCCTTTCGGTCTGGGCGGACAACCTTCTGTAGTATCGTCTTGATCTCCCTATTCGATACTTTAGCAAGACCATTTGTTTGAGGGTGATATGGAGTGCAACTCGATGGTCAATGCTGATCTCGTTAGCAAGGGCCCTTATCATTGAAAAAGTGAGTCCCCCCCGTCTGATATCAAAACTCTAGGTACCCCAAATCATGAAATGATATTTTTTCCTTAAAAATCTGCATATGATTTTAGCATCTGCGGTTTGGGCGGGGATGGCCTCAACCCAACGATTCACAAAGTCTACAGCAAGAAGAATGTACTCGAATCCCTGACTCTTAGTGAATGGACCCATGAAATTAATGTCCCATGCGTCAAAATCCTCACAGAAGTAAATGGGCTGCATCAACTTCATATCACGTTGTCCACAAGTGCCCATCCTCTGACAATCATTACACCTCTTCACGAATTCATCAGAATCCTTGAAAAGAGTAGGCCGCCATAGGCCGGATTAGAGCACTTTCTGGGTTGTCCTCCTCCCAGAGTGATGTCCTCATGCCTCAAGCTTGTCACAATATGTGAGGATGTTGTGGTTCTCCTCTTGAAGAATGCACCGACGCCATACATTGTCCCCCCTTCATGATAAAGGATGGGATCCTCCAATGGTACGACTTGGCCTTCACAAGGAAAGTCTCAAGTCGTTGTCTAGGCCAACCTTGTGGAACTTTCTTGGCGACAAGAGAGTTCACAATGTCAGAGGTGATCCGCCACCACATTCTTGACTCTAGGCTTATCCTTAATCTCTATGTCAAATTCCTGGAGTAGAAGGATCCATCAGGTCAATCTGGCTTTGGCGTCCTTCTTTGCCATGAGGTATCGGATGACGGTGTGATCTGTAAATATAGTCACTTGGGATCCAAGAATATAAGATCTGAACTTATCCAAAGCAAAGACTACGGCTAGCATCTCTTTCTCAGTCACAGTGTATTTCCTCCGAGCGGCATCCAAAGTCCGGCTAGCGTAGTGAATGGCAAATGGTAATCCATCTCTCCTCTGTCCTAGCACAGCCCCTATGGAAAAATCAGAATCATCTGTCATGATCTCAAATGGGAGAGACCAATCAGGTGATTGAAGGACAAGAGCCTCAATAACTAATCCCTTCAGAGTCTCAAAAGATGCTAGACACTTATCATCTACAAAGAACTCGATGTCTTTCGCCAGCAGATCAGTAAGCGACCGGGCAATACGACCAAAATCCTAAATGAATCGTCAGTAGAAACTGACATGCCCCAGATAAGATTGCAACTGTCGCAAATTGGACAGTGGATTGTATTTCTTGATGATATCCACCTTGGCCGGATCAACCTCCATGCCCTTGTTGGAGATGACATGGCCAAGCACCATCCCCAAAGTCACCATGAAGTGGCTCTTCTCCCAAGATAGTACAAGATGGACCTCTATGCAGCGCTGAAGTACGTGGTCTAGGTAGTCAAAACAAGCATCGAACCCATCGTCGTAGATCAAAAAGTCGTCCATGAAGACCTCCAAACAGTCACCCACCATGTCCAAGAAGATGGAAAGTATGCACCTTTGAAATGTAGCCAGATCATTATATAGACTAAAGGGCATCCGTCTAAAAGCATACGTTCCAAATGGACAGGTGAATGTCATTTTCTTCTGGTCTTCGGGCGCTATGGCCAGCTAGTTGTATCCGGAGTACTGATGAATCTCCATTTCATCACCTTTATTTTATCATTTTGTCTTTAAAACCCTAGCTAATGCATGTAAATAACATTAATTTGTCCATAATAGCATTTATGATTTATAGTATTTCTTGCATATAAAATAAGATTTTAATGCCAAAATTATAGAATAAAGAGAAGAAAAGAAAAGAAATAAAGAGAAAAAAGAAAAAGGAATAAAATATTACAAATATTTTATGACCCTAACCCCGAGACCAAGTCCAGAATTGAATTTGTCGACAAGGAATAAAGTAGGGGGAGATAAGGGCCAAAAATACAATAAATACCTCCTATATTCATTCTTGATTTATGCATTTTTGACACCTATTTTGTATCTAAGTATTTATTCACCAAATAAAGAAACTTTGTCATAAAATTTGTAGATAATAATGTAATTAAAAATGCAAAATTGAGTTTGTACAAAAATAACATACAATGTACATTTTATACCCAGAATAAAAAGCCAGAAACCAAACTTCACAGACCCATATCTTCCAAATAAAAACTCAAAACATAGCAAAATCACCTCTAATTGTATATAACTTTTCATGAGCTATTTAATGGTGGTTTATATTTTTTGGAGTTACTGTGCAAAAGATAGGTTTTGGGCCCCTATTGTACCTAATACTGATTAAAATATTCAATTTATTCATTACTTATTATTTTTACAAATTCATATTTTTATAATTTTGTAAACATTTTCTATAATATATGTGTACATCAAAATCAAAATAAAACTAACAAGAAAATGAAAAAAAATAAAATAAAGTTATATAAAACATAGATGAAATACCTATGTATATAAATAAAAGGGAAATACATTCTTTAATTATTTTATTCTTTCATATTGTCATAATGTTATCAATATCATATACATTCTCTGAAAAATACAAAACAAAAAAATAAAAGCTCATTAAAATGCATTAAAATAAAAAGAAGTATACAAAACACAGGCAAATACCTATACCTATACCTATACAATTCATATACCTATTTCTTTAAATGTGCAAATAAACTCATAAAAATAAAATAAAAATATATTTATACTCACAAAAATAAGTTATAAATATATAAAATAAGGAAATAAAATTATAAAATAAAATATACAAAATAAAGATAAAAATGCACAAAACATAGGTAAATATACCTATAAATACACTAATAAAAATTAATTACTAATAAATAAAGCCAAAAAAATAAATAAAAATCATATTAAAATACTACATTAAATAATAAACATTTTTTATTTTATACTCGAAAAATAATAAAATCATTTACTATTTTAAATTAATTATTTTCGAATAATACCCTCTGTTTTGTCCTTTAGCGGCCGACGTGGACCAATCCGCGTGCGGCCTTCGTTGACCTCTGGTCAACTGTCCCATCTGCTGCTCAGAGCCGTCAGACCTGTTGAGTCCCCGGTTTCCTTGCATTTTTCATGGGCGTCTCCTCCATCGATCGCACTTGCTTCCTTCACAAGAATTGTTCCTGGCACTTTGTACATACACGCCTACACCTTTGATAGCTTGTACATACACCAGATCACTCGTTAATCGTCGATTAATAAGGGTGCCCAGAAATGTCTATAAATAACACAGCTCCTCCTCCTTCGCAAAATTCTACCCTTCTCCATTGCTCGTATTCGATCCTAGGAGCTTCCTTGTGACAGGAGGGACCTCTTGGCGCCTTGAATCGGTCGGAGGAGGTGGGAGCTACACCCACAGCGGAGCTCCGGTGACGCCACGCTCCCTGGTTCCCACCAAGTATTAGAGCCCCTTTTTCTTGCTTTATTAGGTAGATTTCGATTCCAGTATTTATTTCCTGCATTTAGTTTAGTTTTTAGCCCAGTAGTTAGACATGAATCGGCTAAGTCGTAGTTCGCAACGACTCCCGAACGTTCCAGTGATTTTCCGATCCTCGTACCGCCCCCATATCGTTCCTTATCACGTTCTCCATCTCCCTCACATACCAGATCTACCGGAGCCCACGTGGCTTCGCGAATCGAGGTTCATCTCCTTCACTCACCGGAACCTCACCGCCCCTCTTCATTTTTTGCGTAAAATCTTCAAAACCCTGGTCGAGGGTTAAGCCCTCGAGCCGCTTGTTCTTCCTATGCAGGTCTGGACTCAAACGGAGCCCTCTTGGGCTTGATTGAACCTGAGAAGAGGTTCCCTGAGGTCCTCCCCTTCCTCGAGCTCGCCTGATCGATTGGGACCTCCAGGAGCCAAGCGGAGACCATCAGTAGACGCGGGTACCTTCCAGGCATGTGTAGAGACCTTCGGAGGCGATGGAGGAGGCCGGAGGCACCGGCCATTCACGATCTAAGCTCGACGTGCGCGAGCTTCATCCCTATTCTTCCACCTTGCTCCATCACCGTCCGATCAAGATGGAGATCCCAGGCGTAGCAGCAACCATTGGATGCCAAGCACCAGAGCCGTCAGATCTCATCAGGAGATCTAATCTCAGCCCTCCACCATCGAAACGCCATCGACCGTCAGATGGAGGCCTCGTGTATAAGTGGTTGCATCATCACCGTCCGCCAGCGCCTAAGAGGGGTAATTTACACTTTGAGCCCCTGCCTGTTTGTATTTATTGTTTAGTCCTGTAAATATTATGTAATGTTTAAAATAAAGTGGATATTTTGTAAAAAGACCCCTAGGCTTCTTGTATTTACATTTAGGTCCAATCCACGCCAGCTCACGTGCGGACCGTGTGGGTATGGAAAAAATGCACTGGAACCCCTGTATGTATTTGTATTTCATAAAGGTCCACTAAATAAAATTTACAGTGTTATATTTTTGTGGAATTTGCACGCGGACTCATGTACTTTCTAAAATTGTGTTTTGGTCCCTATGTGTGTGAGTCACGTGTAGTCCCACGTGATTGGTAAAATTGCAAGGGCCCCTAGCGGGTTTTGAAATTTTTATTTGGTTTTGAAACTTCATGTTAACGTTCAAAAGTTTTGGTATATTTACACAGAAACCCCTGGATTTTATTTTATTTGCAAAAACACCCATGCTAGTGTTGGAATTTCTTTTTGTTTTCCCTATTTATTGCATGCATCTATAAAAATCCAAAAATCATCAAAAAATACCATAGGTTCCTGTTGCATTGTATTATCATGCCATATTTTTATTTTGCATTTTTATTGCATTTTCATATTTATAAAAATTCAAAAATATGCCTTTTTGCTACTGTTTGCATTATAAAATCCTAAAAAGTATAAAAATGTCTTGAAAATTCCCAAAAATATATATTTTGTGCCTTTTGGTGTGTTTGATCATTTGTCCAAAAATCACTAAAAAATATAAAACAAAGCTCCTAAAAATTAGAAAACCTAAAAACCTTCATAAAAATATTAAAAATTTAAAAAAAATAAAAAAATACAATATCTATTTCCGAATTTTCTGTATTTTATTATCTTTGTTTTAAAATTAATTTGAGGAATTTTTGACACTATTTGATATTTTTCATTCTCATTTTAATTTCGGCCAGCAATTTGTTTCACTGTGTACTCGTATTTTTTTACTTTAAAAATACTAAAAAAATAGGAAAAATCTTGAAAAATACAAAAACATTAGAAAAATATAAAAATCACAAAAATATTTTATTTACTACATTTTGAGTATTTTACCCTATTTTCATCTCTCTCTTATCTCTCTTTTATTATATATTATATATGGCTTTATATCTTATTTCAAAAAAAGAAAATATAAAAACATAAAATATAAAACAAAAAATTAAATTAAAAATCAAATAAAAATTATAAAATCAGAAATTAAATAAAAAATATAAAATTAAAAAAACCCACAAAAAGACTTGTGTGAATGCATGACTCGCTTGTATATGAATAATTGTAGGCTACCAGTTTTTTTTGCTCTCTGTGGTTCGACCTCTACATACTTACGCACTATGCATCATTATGGTAGAGTTAATAAATTTTAATTCACATTTTTGGGACTTAATTGCTTTATTTTGATTGTGGGTTAATTGCTGATTAATATTGGGATTTATTCAGCGGTCACCGCATCGATTATTGATCCGCCTTGTGGATTAATACGACCCTTGATTTTCCCGTGTTATCAAGTACCCATCAAGGAAACAGTAATGATTCTTCCCAGCTAGCCTTTCTATAATCTGATCAATAAATGGCAGTGGGAAATGATCCTTCTTGGTGGCATGATTCAATCGTCTGTAGTCCACACAGACCCTCCAAGAAGTGGGTACCCGGGTAGCTATCTCCTCTCCAGAATTGCTCAAAACTGTAGTGATACCCGTCTTCCTGAGCACCACATGTAATAGACTAACTCACTTGGAGTCGGAGATGGGTAGATAAAATCGATGCTCCATCATTTTGATATTTCCTTCATGACCACATCTCGAAGATTCGGGTTCAGTCGTCGTTGGAACTCACATGATGGCTTGGCGTCCTCTTCGAGATAGATATGGTGGGAGCACAGGGCTGAACTTATCCCTTGGAGATCAGCTATGCTCCATCCAATCGCCTTGCGGTTTCTTTCAAGAACCTCTATTAGACGGGATTCTTGATCTCCAGTCAAATCTGCTGAGATAATGATTGGGAACATCTCTGGCTCACCCGCAAGGAATCTGTACTTCATATTCTGCGGCAAGGTCTTCAGTTCTGGACAAGTGGGAGCTGGCAAATCTGGCTTCTGAAATGTCTGAGTGTACGCTACCAAATTGGCGTGTGAGAACTCTCACTGCATCTATGAATCTGACCAAGACGACCCTATTGATGTATATGTCATTTGTACTGACTTGCTCTCCGCCCTAACTATTGGCTCTGAAGGAATCATACATGGCAAATAATCATCAAAGTCATCCCAATCAATGCCTGAATCCGAGGGATCTGAATCGGAAGAACATGAAATGTACTCTGCTTCGCTATCCTGACCACGATCATCAGCCTCAAATGTGTCCGGTGCCAAGAGTGTGATCTCTGAACTCTCGTCTGCTACAATATGTAAGTCTGTAGTGTATGAAGGTGCAACAAGAGCTCGTGATATGGGGTCTGACCAAATTGCGTCATCATCTATGATCACAAAGTCGCACTCCTGGTGGATGTCTCGCTCAGCATCTGTCATCTGCTCTGAATCACACGACTGCTCGGAGCAGGCTGAATCTCTCACTCTGGTCTCCTCTATCGTCTCTATTTGTATACTTTCACCCTCAACGCGAAAGTATACCTTCCTTCTATCATGATTAGACACCGTCTTGGTTGTGACCGAGAATGGGCATCCTAGGATGATGGGAGTATCAGTCACAGACTCAGGGATCTCCATGTCCAATACAACAAAGTCCATGGGGAGTTTCATGCCCTGAATTGTGACGACTACATCCTTTAATAACCCCTTCGGCTCTTGACAGATCTAACAGCAAAATGAAGGATTGTCATGCTCTGTCGAAGAGGGTCGAACTCGAATCGGTCGAGTAAGGCTGCTGGAAGAAGGTTAAGATAAGAGCCACTATCTAATAGAGTACGATTGAACCACTGCTCATGGATATGGCATCTGACATATGGATCTCCTGCATCAGAACTCTTGGCTAGTAATCGGTCTGAATGTCAAAGCAAGTGGCACGAGTAAGCACGTGGATCTCTGCATTGTGGTTCCTCCTCTTCCTACGGATGCTAGTCTTCTCTCTCAAGTTCTTCTGGAAGAAGGGGATGTGCTCTAGTGCCTCATGTAGAGTCAGCTGTATCTAGAATGGATTAATCATAAGCTCGTTGAACTCTAGTTGTGTCTCTTTTTTGGATTTTCTATTTTATTCCCCTTGCCCAAGCAGAGTGCTTGAGGGAAGGGGATGGTTGGACCCTCTCTAGAAAGATGAGGGTCAGGAAGAGGCTACTGTGCATGTAGAAGACTATAATCCATACCAAGATCATCATGCAACATAGATGGACTCACAGGAGATACAGAAACCTTTCCTTTATTCATATTTTGTTCTTTTCTATTTTTCCATTTTTGTGTATTTTTCTGTCCTGGGCAAAATGAGGCAACACAACTGAAGGTGAATTGGTGGCATCAGTACCACCCACGCCATCTGGATTTGCGGCATCAACACCGCACTCTGGCCAAGCGACTGGAATACCATAAGCATAAGCACCACCGTCTGCAACTGGAATCACGATGGCCTCAGTACCGTCGACTAGTTCATCATCCTTGCCGGCTTCAACACCACCTTCATCATCATCGTCGTCATCATCAGCGGCATCAGCACCACTACCATCCCCGTTTGGCGCTCTGGAATCTCTATGTAGTCGTTGCTCAAATGAGGCACCGCCGGTTGGCATCCTACCGCTCCTAAGTGTCACAAAATAAGCACAAAATATATAGGAAGAAATATCACCCAAAGTATCACTAGGAGTGGTAGTTTCTGTAAACTGTACCTTCGTAGATTTCCTCTTCAGATTGTTCGGGTTAGGTTCAATCTGAGTGGGTATGGAGGCCTTGCCCTTGATAATCTCCCTCATCTTCTGCCAGAACTCATCCCTCTCTCATCAGAAGGATGCCTGGTGGTCAGAAAGTAAGTGGGTGAGGTCGTCAAGGGATGGGTTCTCATACATAGGTGTTTGAGAACCGGGCGGGTTGCCTTACTGGAAATGAAGCCGAGGTTGTTGCTGCTCTTGATAGTGAGGGGAGGCTGGGAATACTGTTGAGGTTGTTGTGGCTACCTCCATTGTTGTCCCTGATGATAGGGACGAGGACCCGGCTGCTGGTGATACTGTTGGGAGTGATGGGGCTGAGACTGTTGTTGCTGGTTGGTCTTCCCTGCTTGAGATGAAGGTTGTTAGAGTGAAGAGGTATCTCCAGTAGACAATCAAAAACCCAGGTGATCACGACGGATCTCGGGTTGTTGTTGGTACCAGTCATACTAAATCCCATTGACCTCCATCAATGGCTCCTGCTGCTCGAAATGTGGCGGGGGAAGAACTGTCAGGGGATGATCCAACTGGTAGACCACCATCTGAGTGTCCGAAGATGGTGGTGGTGGTTGGTAGTGATGCAGCTGCTGGACTGGCTCTGCCTAGATGTGGGTCACATCTTATTTATATTCCAGATCCAATCCTCATAAATCCCCAAAACACAACAATGGGAAGGAGGCCCCTTAGGCTGCCTTTGGCAGCACCACTTTCGAGCACTCCTCTCCATTCATCTAGGGAAGCTTTAGAGAACCCAGACATGCTATCTGAACCCGAGTTCACTACCACCTTGTTCCCCCTTGACCACCCTTCTACCAGTCCTGAGTTGCCAGAGCAGAGGCCAACACAGTTATTTGTTCACTTGACGGCACCTAAGTTGGGGTCTTTTGCCTTTGTAGAGACCCAATAAATGGACAGCAGTGAGGGATGCACCGATGAGCAGCCTCATGGATCAGCGTATGTACTTGACCAGGCCGCCATCAACAATACACTATTCACCTCCTTCGAGACCATGCAGCGATAGATCAGGGACCAGGGAGCATTTATGGTCGAGGTGAGACGAGAGCTAACATAGATGCAAGCTGGTAGAGCAGAGCCACAGAGACCAGCCGGTGGAGAGATACCAGCAGCTGAAGGAGGAGACGGACGACCCGTGGAGCCGCAGGATCCAGCCAGGCCACCATGTACGATGAGGCAGTTGCACAACCCTGGTGCAACCCTCACCCACAGATGGATCCAGCTTCCAGATATCCATGGAGATTTCAAAATTCGCCCCTAGACCATCCAGTTACTACCCAAGTTCCATGGGCTAGCCATCGAGGAGTCGCACGTCCATCTACAGGAGTTCGAGATGATCTGCAGCACGGTTCATGACAGATTCGTGGACGAGGTCACGATAAAGATGATCACCTTCCCATTTTCCCTAATCGACAGAGCAGCCTACTGGCTGAAACATTTGGGGAGGCATGTCACCACCAGTGAGCAGCTTCGGATCGAATACTTGAATAAGTACTATCCACTCGACCAGACCAATGCAACACGAGCCATGATCAATAACTTTGCCATGATCCCGAATGAGCAGTTTCATGAGGCTTGGGGTCCATTTAGAGAGCTCATCGACCAGTGTCCACATCATGAGATATCCAAGCCCAACCTTGTTCAGAGCTTCTTTTGTGGGCTGACACCAGAGCTGCAGGGGCTAGTAAATGCCTCATGTGGAGGGTCCTATTTTGCCAAGGACGAGGACCAAGTCTGGGCCATCTATGAGGAGATGGTAGCACTACACGGTGATGTCCCAGACTAGGGTCTATACTCTAGGGAAGCCCCTCCCACAAGCCGTGTCTTATCATAGGATTGCACGGGTTGATGCCAGTCCTTCCACTTCATCGTCAGCAACCGTACAAGCCGAGTCCTCAATTGGTGACATGGGTATCATCAGCGAGAAGCTGGACCGCATCGAGATCATAGAGAAGCCCAACCTTGTTCAGAGATTCTTTTGTGGGCTAACACCGGAGCTGCAGGGTCTAGTAAATCCCTCATGCGGAGGGTCCTATTTTGCCAAGGATGAGGACCAAGTCTGGGCCATCTACGAGGAGATGGTAGAGAACTATGTGGTGATGTCCCAGACTAGAGTCTATACTCAAGGGAAGCCCCTCCCACAAGGCGTGTCTTATCAAAGGATTACACAGGTCAACGCCAGTCCTTCCACTTCGTTGTCAACAACCGCACATGTCGAGTCCTCAGTTGCTGACATGGGTATCATCAGCGAGAAGCTAGACCGCATCGAGATCATAGAGAAGAAGTAGTGTCAGGGCCTGAACCAGATTGATTAGTTGGCACAGACACTGAGTGACCTGAAGACCCAGATAATGTGCCTCCATGAGGCACATACGACTTCTCATCCCCATCTCAGGTCATGGGCTGATCCCAACAACAGCTCCACCCAACCATCTGCCATGTACCACTAGGTCCCCCTTTTCACCTACTCAACACTCGAGTTGGTCACCGTTAAAGATCGGTCGTTAATCTTATCAATTTTTATAAAGGTGAAAAATCAATATATCAGAGCGATTAAGTGAGTTGTTAGGAGCCCAATAGTCCCAGGAGACTAGCCCAATCTCAAAGCTAATTTTTTCCCAGCCAGTATGGATACGGACCGTTTATCGGCTACCCGATCTGCCCAATCTGCTAAGGAAGTCCCGGACTGATTACCGGCTACCCGATGAAATCCTTACTAGAGGACAACCAACCACAAGACCAATAATATGAAAAGGGATTGGACGTGGCTCTACCTAGTGTGTGGGTCACTCTCTCGCTGTAGATAAACAAACCAATGAGGGGGTGACTCTCTCCAAAACAAGACCTTCTACGTGAAGGCAGTTTTAGGGTCAAGTTTGCATTAGTAGTCTAAATTTTATTTGGTTATCTATTTTTTAGGTATTTTCCTGAATAAGACAACGCCTAACGAATTTTCTGATTTCCTTGGTTATTTTGAGTCCAATAAATCAGGGGGAGAAAGTCGGAAAAGCCGATGCACGATTGATGAGCCGCAAAATCGGCCCTTTAAGAGTGCGTTTTTAGCACCTCAACATGTCGTAGCAGTCGGGCCGATTTTGGTCATCAAAAGATCAACTCATTTAAAGATATGCGATAATAAATCAAAATGAGATGATCGTAATTTATTTTACTTGGCAAGAAACCAAGGTCGAACTCAGGGACACGAGCCTCTCTCGTATTAATCGGATTTCTATTTGTTTAACTAAGCGTAGAGTTGAAGCAATTATAGGTCAAAATCATGCAGACATGAAAAGATAATGCATTACAATAAAATAAACATGCATTTTTTAAACATTTTTATCATGCAAATAAATGAGATGAAATGCAATGAAAGTGTAATGGAAATATGCCCTAGGTTAATAATGATGAGCAAAATTCAATATGAGTCAATTTCATATTTGCTTAAAATATCAAGCTTGATCGATAATGTTAACAAGGCATAAGTTACTAATAAGGGACACATGGCAAATACAATAATACATAAAAATTCAAGTGTCCAAAATGCAAAACTTAATATGCCATTAAGAAGTACATCAAACAAGCTTTCAAATGAGACTGAAATCTACTGAAACGGAAACATGATGCTCAAGATATGCATAAAGGAACGCAAGGGCATAACTGAAAAGAAAACATAAAAAGTATCTACAAACAGGTCCCTGGGAGGGACTAAAATGCAATTAAAATAAAGATGAGTCCTTCCCTGTAAATTGTCCACAAGCACAGGGGCATTTTTGCAAATGCTGGAAGTCGCGAGGGCAAAGGTGCAAAATGCCCAATATGCACGTGGACTGCACATGTTCTGGACCTGCTTGCAAATATGGAGAAGTCAGTGGGCTCCTCTGCAATTTGCCCAGAAGGCACGCGCCAGGCACGCACCTTCCAGGCACGGACGTCGGCTCGGGATCATCGGAGGTTCGGAGTCGCTTCGACGTAGGTTCGGACTCGGCCGAAGCTCCTGATGGCTCGGCACAGGCTCGGGCGCTCCAGACCTGGAGGTTCGATGGCTGAGGCTCGGGGGCGCTCTGGTGTCGACGCGTGGCAAGCTCTGAGCCTTTGGATCATGTGCATCCAACGGCACCTGGAGGAGATCTGCTCGTCGGCGTGGCTGCATCGTAGCCGTTGGATGAACTCCGGAGCGTAGCATCCAACGGCTGCTGCTCCTCCTCCTTCATCCGTAGCAGGCAGCGAGTTTGGAGCTCCGGCGAGGGAGCTCCTCCTCCGCCGCTTGTTCTCCGTCGACATGGACCTCCCCGAAGCTCGATGGATGACCGTCGAGGATGCTTGTAGCTCAGGGGAGGTGTCTGGCTTCTGGGTTCAAATCGCCAGAGCTCTGATGTCGCAGACGACGGTGTCGAAGTTGGGTCCGGCGAGGCTCCGATCATTGCATGTTTGAAGTACCTGCGCTGTTAGGGACGAATAGCCGAAGCAGAAGATGTGCGGTGTGCGTGCGAAGTGGAATGAAGATGGGAGCTCCCGGGTGCGGAGAATATGGACGAGCTCGGAGCTCCTCCGCCTCGCGGCGGAGGAGGTGGGTCGGAAGCGACGAGATATGGAGGATCTGAGAAGGGGGTGCGCGTCGATGATGAGTTGAAGGCGAAGTTAACGGGTAGGTCAATGGAGATCGAGGGTGGATGGTAAAGCCTAGAAAATTAATGGAAAATTAAAGAAAATGACGGAGGAAGAAGAAAAGGACTTACCGGCGATGGGCGGATGGTGTGGCCTGGGCTTGAGCTCCGCGAGGAGCTCGGGGTCTTCGCAACGTGCTGGGTGGCCTTCCTAGCGAGCTCGGGCGGCGATAGGGCGCCGCAGCTCCGTCGTCGAAGGCGGAGGGTCTCACCAGGGGGCCTCGTCGTCTTCGCTCTATCCGGCCACCTCCCCCTGTCACTGGGAGGTGGCGGAGGGCTGGGCGAGCCCCCATGTAAAGGCGGACACCGGTGAAGGGGCGTGGGACCGGTATATTTGAAGGGGAAGCTCGGCGGAAGTGGTGGTGGGCGACGTGGGTTTGAGGGCAGCTGTGGGGCGACTGGAAGGGAGTCGTGGGTAGTGGAGTGCTGCGCGGAGGAGGTGGAGGAATGGGGAAGACCCAGCGGTGGTTATCGAGGGAAGAGGTCCACTGGAGTAGCGGTGAAAAAGGAAAGGGGGAGAGGTGTGCGTGCGCTGGATCGTGGGAGAGAGAAGGCTATCGGGGGTAGACGATGATGCATGGCCGTTGGATCTGGAGATCCAACGGTGAAGGGTTAAGTGCGAAGAGACGGTTATGATTTAATCAGGGCGATGCGAATCGAAGGCAGCTGGTGTAGACACGTGTCGGATTGAGGGCGAAGCGCCATCGGGTGGCTTGGATGAGACTGAGGACTTGATCAAGCGGCTGATAACAGGGGGTGGATTAAGCGGTGGCGATTGACGGTCTGGAGCGCGATCGAAGGGCGCCCAAGATGCCACGTGGCGTCATGTGGTTAAAGTGCGAACGGAGGGTGATGATGAAGAGCGGGAGATGATCAAACGGTCGAAGAGAAGGGAAGAGCGTGGAAGGCATCTGACCGTTGGATCAAGAGGCCGATCCAACGGCCAGTTGGAGAGGCGGAAAAGACAAAGACGCCAGGGCCACGTGGCGCACCCAGAACGGGCCACGTGACCCAATCTGATTTATTCGAGGGATTTTTTTATTTTTGAGGGCTAAGATGGCTGAATTTGAGAAAACTCAAAACATGAAAGTTGTAGATCTTGACGAGATCTACAAGTTTCATGTTGAGTAAACTGGAAAAGAGATCAAACAAGGGCCCGAAATTTTTTTGAAGGTATTTTTAAGTCTAAAAATACCACGAATTTTTGCTTTGTCATTTTTTTGTGGTTTTTAATTTATTTAGGACTCTGTTAATTATAAGACATTAACAGGGATTTATTGACAAACTTTTAAGCAAGGGGGTTAATTATAGGAAATAAAGATGATGAAACTGAGGTTCATCAACGATCAAACACAATGATGCATGCAGAAATAGAAATGCGTACCTGACTTTAGTACTCTACATGCAGGGTGATCCGCGTGTAAAAGTAAAGACATAAAGTAAACTATCTATATGATGCACGAGGAAATCGGCCTTAGACGAGCAACTTCTATTAATCGTGAAGAACAAATAGCTAACTATCGGGAAGAGAGACCGGAGTTCGGTCTTCAATGCTGATAGGTGCCCACCACAATGGGTTCTGCTAGTGTTGTATACATCCTCTCCCGGCACATGGTCTCTAATCCCATTAAGTTAACTTTTTAATTTTATTTTAGCTAAGTCCAATTACGATCTATAGGAACAGATAGGCAATTAGGTGTGGGGACCTTAGCTAATTACGTCACAATCAATAAAAATTCCTAATTCTAGGGGCTAAAACCTCGAGAATCAAATAGAAAGAAAAGTGATTAAATAAAAACACGAAAAACCACGGTGAGGTCCCCCAAATACACCGATACTCGGCGAAACAGACCTCGAAGTCTAAGTCAAAAGAGTCTCAAAGTCTAACTATTACAATAAGAGAGGTTTCTGCAAAAATAAATATCTATCTAATAAAACTAAATCCTCCTACTCTTCTACTCCTCCTCAGGTACATGTTCCTCCAACAGAAAGCTAAAACGTCCCTCGGGCGGTTCCACGTACGAAAAGTGAAACAGAAAAGATGTTAGAAACAATTATAACAAATAGATAAGAAAAATAAGCAAAATGAAAGAAGACTACTAAGTCATGCTCCCCGATAATGATGCCATTCTGACGAGCTACCCACCAACTAAGGTTAAGTAACAAAGTAAAACATAGGTCATTACGAGCCTAATCAATAGGCCGGCTCAATAGAGAAAAAAATAAAACCACTCAAAGAGAAATCAAGTAATCGAAGAATGTAAGCGGTTCGCTATTTCTATTTCCCTGTTATAGCCACCAGAGTCGAACACAAGGAGCACAAGAAAAGTACGAAATAGTCAAATTTCTGAATAAAATGATTTTTAGTGGTTTTTTATTTTTAAAATTTTTAATTTTTGAATAAAGGCAAACAAACACAAAAATAAAAGAAAACAAACACAATGATATTTTTTGGATTTTTTTAAATAACAAAAAATGGTTAGAAAATAAAACTAAAAATATTTTTGAATTTTTGGTTTTTAGAGTGTTTTTGGTAATTTTCCTGGATTTTTCGAAGGTTTTTATGATTTTACAAAAAATCAAAAAGTGCCCAAGAATCAAAATAGTGCACAACCAGGACCAAATTGCAAATTAAAAATATCTAAAGTGCCCTAAGGTCCTGATTAGCAATTTTATGACAGAATAAAGATAAAAAGCTGCAGACAGGGTCTGGAAATGAAATTTTTGGAATTTCCTTTGATTTTATATAAGATTTTGGTTATTTTGTAATTTTTAAGGTTTTTATAATGAAGTTTCAAGCAAAATTAATATAGAAATTAAGGCACAATAAAAGGCACATACAATATTTTTATGGAATTTTTAAGCATTTTTCGAATGTTTAGGATTTTTATAAGGACAATAGGGACTTTTTAAGAGTTTTTTATTTTCAAAAATAGAAAATGCAATCAACCCATTAAAATTACAGTAAATATTAGAAACTAACAAGAGCCAATGGTAATTTTATGTAATTTTTAAGGTTAATTTAATATTTATTAAGTCCAATTACAAAGCATGTAATTAATCATAGTTTACAGGGACCTATTCGTAAATATTTTAGGTTTCTAGACCAAACAAATAACACTCAAGAAAAGTCTAGGGTTGATTCTGCAAAAAGCCCACTCAAATCATACGCATGCTCAATACTATACGCACATGGGTGTAAATGCAATTTCTAAAATTAATCTTTCATTCAATAACAACAGATAAGTCCAGGGCAGAAAATGCAAATGACCCAAAATACATGTGAGCACACACACGTGCATTGGAATGCAAAAACCAAAAACTGCGAGGTCTGAAATGTAAATGTTCTCAACTACAACATTTATTTAATCGACTAAATATAAAAACACAAACATGTAGGGAAGAAAAGGAAATATACCCAGGCAGCGCACGCGAAGCAGCTTCTGACGTACGATCTGATGACCGTTAGTGGCGTAGATCTGACGGTCTGAAAAGGCGGTGAATACGTATGGCTCAGATCTGTACTTGGTCTGATCGAACTGTTGGATGGATGGTTGCGATCAAGACTGAGCAAGAAGGAGGATCAAATGGCTCCAGAGGGTGCTAGAAGAACTGAAGCCCGACGGACTTTGACCTTGCAGATCTCATGATCCAAAGGTCGGATCAGCTCGATATAGCGTCCAACACCTTCGTGTTGCTCATGTGCGTCTGATGGAATTCTAGGATTCGAGGGTAGACGGTTGGATCGACATTACGGTACTTCCTCGCTTGGAGCTGATCTGCCTGAGTAGAAGCTGCTCTAGATGGCTATCTAAGTGCGTCCCAACCTATAGGGTATACTCAAGGCTTGAAGACTGAGCTTCGGCTGGGGTTATTGTGCAAGGACAGTAAAGGAAGCGATTGGGGGTGGTGTTTTGGGTCTTCGGCGAACATGGGTTGGAGACCGACCTAATCTCGACCCGATGGTCGAGCCTCAGGGGGGAACATGTCGCATAAGAAGATGGCGGGTGAGGTGTGGAATCTATATGAACGGATAGATGGTCGAGATGGAGCTCTGACCGACTGGTCGGAGCCGAGAAGCTACGACGGGTATAAAATGGAAGATGGAATCGAAACAAAAAGTGAGGGTGAAATGGGAGATACCTAAAGCTTTTGAGAAGCTCAACAACATTAGGCGATCGTGCAACGAGGGTTGTGGCCTCGATTCCCCGATGGGAGGAGGAAGAGGCTGCTCGCAGCGGAGGACTCCGGCCACGACTTGAGCTGCGGCCAAATATCGACCAAACCGGGCTCCAAAGGAGGCGTCAAGCAACTGTCACTATGTTGAAGCTAGCTAGGGGTCAAGGTTGGCACGAGGCGCGAGCTACTGCAAGTAGGAGGCGTAATAGACAATTTATAGGCAAGCCAAGGGTCTAGAAAGATCGACGACGAGCTCGGAACCCTAGGCAGATCTGAGTGCGCCTAGGGATCCGTGAGGGTCCTGAAATGTTGGAGTGTAATCAGGTGCATGGATTGAGGCAAATAGAGACCGGGTTCGCTTGAGAAAATAGGGAGAAGATGCTCCGGTGACGATATGTTGGGTCGACCTGGCTGGGAAGGGGACGTTGACCGGGATCAACAATCCCAGCTAGACCAATCAGAATTAAGGATATACATAAATAAAAGAATAATATATATAATAGTAAATGGCTTAAAATAAAAATATATAAAATAATAATTGTTTATTATTTTTCAGACTATTTTTCTATAAATTTTAATTATTTTAATGGAAAATAAAATAATGTATATACAATATATAGTAATATATATGTATAATATAACTATGTATTATGTACAAGTATTTTTATTTTATTAATTTTACAAAAATAATTTTATTTATTTACAACATGATTTTAGGAGTATAAAATAATTTTTATTTTTATAAGTTATTTAAGGTATAAAATAAATAATGAATGTGGTATGTATATGTGTATTTTGTACAAAGGTTTGATGATTTTATTTTTATTTTTATTTTATTTTCTGATTTTTATTTTATTTTTATAATATTATTAAAGCTATATGCATTGGTGTAAAAGAATAAAATAATTTTGGTTTTATAAAAAATAAATAGATAAATAATATGTACAAGTATATGTGATATGTACAATTCACAGTAAACCCTTATCTCTCTCTACTTATTTTCTTTTGCGATCAGGTCAGGTCTTGACCTTCTCTTCGGATTTGGGTCACTCTGTATTTATTCTAAATACATCATTCTTTTTCTTTTTCCTTTATTCTTTTATTTTTGCAAAATACATGCTAATTATGCATTATTAACAAGGGCATGCAAAATGCTAAGTTATTGTATTTACAGGTATTTACATGAGGTTTTGCCAAAAAGACGAGCTAAAATAAAAAAATAAAGAGTGAGAATCATGGATTCATCACAAGCCGCCTAACGATTTTTTTTATTTTTCCTTTATGTACTAAGTAATATAAACACAAGGGAGAGAGGTCGAAAAAGCTGTGCAAGTCGTCGCTAAGATGGAAATCTCACCTTAGTGACTAATGATGCATGCAAAGATAGAGTTATTCACAGTGTTTCCTATCTCTCCCTCCATGCAGGATACAAGGTAGAATTGAAATATTTACACTATCTGGTGATATGCAAAAGCGAGAAAACATCCTAAATAGTAGCTGCTATATCGGGAAGAACCAAATGCCAACTACTCAGAAATGAGATCCAAAATTCTAGTATCTGGAGTACATCGGTGTCCACCATAACGGATCCTGCAAGTGTTGTATAACACTCCTCTCGACGCTCGATCTCAAGTCCAAATAATTGAAAATTAATTTTTGACTAAGTCTAAGCACGTATTACTATAGGTGTGCAATGTTGTTAGGGCTTTGGACCTAGCTACCGAGTCAAACAACCTACTATCTAAGGGCTCACTTACAGAAAAACAAATGAAAACAAAGGTGGAAAGCTCAAATCGCGGGAAACAAATAAAAGAAAGGCGATAAAAGACAAAAAATTCGGTACGAGGCTCCAATGTGAACAGACACCCGGGCACTGGACCTCGTGTAGAGTAGAGAGTAATGTTCAAATTAATTACTAATTAGTCGCAAAAATTAAATCTCTCTCTCTCACACACACACTAAAAATAACAATGCTATGCTCAGTGCTGCTCTTCTCCTCCTTCCCTGCTCTTCTTTCCTGCTCTCTCCTTATCAGCTCAAAAGAAGAAGGCCGACCTCCACTCGCTTCGGGTGCACCCACCTCTTAAGAGGTAGTCCTCGTCAAGTGATCCCTCGCAAGACAGATCAACAAGAAAATTGAATTAGAATAGTCAAATAATTATCAAAGAATAAGTGGTAAAATGTAAATAAAATGACAACCATATATATACAAGAAAATTGTGCTGCAATCCGTTACTCCCTCGCAGCAGCGCCATTTGAAAATCGACCTAGATCCTGCAAGGGTCTAAAAGTAGTCAAATGTGTCGTTGGAGCGACCGCTCACGAAATCCTGGTCAATTTCAACAATCAACCTACAATTTAAAGATGAAGCGATAAAGACAAGGTGGATCAAAATTTATTATAAACCCTACTATAAAATGCATATAGTGACAAGTGGAGTAAGGTGTCGAACATGGGGAAACATGTTGTAGCACGATATATTATTTATAAATAAATAATATAAGTATATATGTATAAATAGCTATGAACAATATTTATCAAACAATGTGGGTTTTTAATAATATATATTTTTAATTTTTAATTTTTATATTTTTTTTCTTTTTTTATTTTTATATATTCTTTTTCTTTTCTTTTTTTAAACTATATATAAAGCTATATATAGGATATATGCAATATAGGCTAGGGTAGATATTAATATTAATAAAAATAATCAGAATAAAGAAAATAAAGTATTTTTGGGTTTTCCATTATCTTTTACTATTTTTGTGATTTTTTAGGATTTTTTGCTAATTTTTTTGTATATTTTTAAAGTAAAAAACACCCTAAAAATAGGGATTAATTAAATACCTGAAATTAAAATGGAGGCATAAAATATAAAATAATAGTAAAATTTCTCCAAATTAATTTTTATAAAGAAATAATATTATAGAGTAAAATATAAATAGAAAATAGATTTTTTTTGGGAATTTTATACGTTTTTATACAGGTTTTCAGGGTTTTTTCAATTTTTAGGAGTTTTCTTTTGTAAATTTAGTGATTTTAGGTTGAAGGTTAATAATACTTAAATAAGTAAGACATATTTTTTGGGAATTTTTCAAGATGATTTTACAAATTTGATGGCTTTTTAAGGCAAACAGGGGCTAACCGTGTACTATTCGATTTTTAGAAAATGGGAATGGGGCATAAAAGGCAAAAATAAAATTATAGTGTGATTAAACATACATCTATGTACCTATACCTATTTTTGGTGACTTTAGAGCACGATAACTATTTTTAATAAATAGAAAATAACACACAAAATTACTTGGCCTGGCAGGGGTATAATTGCAAATAAAATAACATGTGGGGGATATCATGCAATTTTACCCAAAAGTTAACACTAATTTTAAAACTTTATCTATAAAATAATAATTGCAAAAATACCCAAGGGGGTTCGGTGCAAATTTTACAACACACACGTGCGCCTGCAGCAACTCTAAAGGGGACTAAATTGCAATATACGAAAAGTCCACGGAGTTACATGCAATTTATCCAAATTTTTTAAACTTCATAAAATATTTACAAGACTTTTAAGTAAATACAAAAAGGTGGAGGGGATCTATGACATTTTACCACTAAAGTGCCCAGACCCAAGCACCTAGAAGTTGCCACGTGTCCACTCGAGCGACTCTGATCACGTACTCCTTTGTTTGAGATCAACGGTCCAGATTAGATGTGGATCGTTGTTCTTGATCGAACGACAATGAAGGGGCTCAGAAGAACACTCAAGAACACGATGTTGACGACTTTTGATTCTTCGGTCCTCGCTCCTCCGGTGGCCTATGCCTTCTCCGATGGGCTCAGTAGATAGATGGGCGTCCTCCGCATGCTCGTACAAGGTCCAATGGCGGCGAGCAAGCACGGATTGATCCAGCAAAGGTGAACCACCTGGAGCAGCTCCAGGTGGTAGATGAGGTCCCAGGAGTGCCAAACAACTTGCAAAAAGGCACCAAAAGATCCTCGGGTGCGAGGGTTATCTTCTCGACCCGAATTTACATAAAACGATTGGGGGAACAGAATGGAGGGAGAGCTACGGCGAGGTAGCAGTGGAGGGAGCTCGATTCCATGATCCACAATGGATCTGGGTTGGACAAAGGGGGATTTCTATGGAGAACATGGAGGGGAAGGAAATGGAATGGAAATCGAGGGGGATTAACGGTCGGATGACGGTGAATCAGACCTAGAGTATGAGCTCCGAGAGTTGGGGGTTTTTGATTTACGCACTAATCACTCAATTAAACTACAAAATAAAGATGCTAAACATGAATTTGAATGGAGGACTACCTAGGAATGCAAGAAAATGCGGCTCAACCGGCCTGAGGCGACCAGGAGCAGGACCTCTCGGTGGAGCTCCGACGGTGGGTGGATATACCTCCTCCCTTGCTCTCCTCGCTGCAAATCAAGGGCCAAACCACATTGTCACCATGGGGAAGCCATTAGGACTGATCTGAGGGGCTAAAGATCAAAGAAAAGGGATCAAAATGTCCAAATAGATGAAGGGGGTTTATTTATAGGCGTTTTTTTTGAATTTCGAGGGAATCTTGCATGAGATCTAGTGAGAGTTGGTGGAGATTCTAGGATGGGCGGAAGGAGGGACAAAGTGGGTGCACGATGGTGGTAGTCTCGAGGGTCATGAGTGCTAGACGAAGTGTGGAAAAATCGACGAAGAGGCAGCCTCGTGACTCGAGGGTATATTTACCTATGTTTTAGGTATTTTATTTTTATTTTGTAATTTTGATTTTATTATTTTCTTTATTATTTTATATATTCAAAAACTTATTTTTATGTACTTAAATATATTTTTGATATATTTTTCTGATGCATTATACACACTTAATTAAATAGATGTATTAATTGTATATGTATGAATATAGGTAATTCATTTATGTATTCCGTATGCATATTTTATTTTAGTATTTTCTTTATTATTTTATTCATGTTTTAATATGTACATATATTCTAAATAATATTTACAAGATTATAAAAATATAAAATTTCAGAAATAATAAAGAATAAATAAAATAATTAATTTAACCAAGTATGCTATACAATAGGGGTCCAAAACATAACTTTCACTCCTTAACTCTAAAAAATATGAAACCACCTTCATCAAATAGCTTATTAAAAATTATATACAATCAGAGTGATTTTGATATATTTTGAGTTTTTATTTAGGAGATATGGGTCTGTGAAGTTTGGCTTTTGGAATTTTATTTTGTGTATAAAATGCACGCTGTATATTATTTTTGTGTGAAATAAATTTTGTATTTTTCTATATATTATTATATACAATTTCATTTACAAAGTTCTACTATTTGAGGTGTAAATAAAAAGAATAAAATAGGATCCAAAAAGTAATTATTGACCTATTTTAATAGAGTGATTGATCTGTATTTTCTGTATACTTAGCCACCCTATCTCTCCCTACTTTATTCCTTGTCCACTAAGTCATCATGATGACTAATTCTCGAGGGCTAGGGTCACTTCAGTGTCCTTGACACTTCGCTCCTTTTCTTTTCTTTCCTTTATTCTTTTATTTTGGTAATAAATACAATAAATGTACAATATTTCATACAGTATTTTGTACAAATTAGTGAGTATTTTTTTTGACAAATTAATGATATATGCATGCATTTAGCTAGGGTTTGAATGCCAAAATGAACGAATAAATGTGATGAAATGGAGATTCATCACCTAGTGAATAATTAATTATTTAAATTAATTTAGAACCACATAGCTAGAAATCGTCCATTCCCTACGTTTGGTGTTGCTATACTTACCAAATAAAAATTATTGCACAATATTCAAAAATTTTGGTTTTTGACGAATTACTTCTGCCTCCTATACTACAACTAACGACTACTAAAGAGGTGTAATGTGTGTTCATCAATCGTTTTCATGGTACTTCGTGTGCATGAAGAAGGATGTGATCTTGCACGACAAGATTGGGAGATAAATATCTTCTTTATCTCTATTTTTGGGGCCAACTTCATGGGAGAAGTTGATATAAAGGTTTACGGAAGACAATGCAAAGTTATCATCACGCCTGAAGACATGTTGCGAATGATTGGACTTGATTCAAGAGGTTTATACTGTATAGACTCACGCTTCATAGATAACCCGTATACTCATGTGGTTATGTGAAACGATTCATAAAAAGTTCCCTATACCACGTGGTTTTGCAATAGAATGTTTATTATGCACTTTATCAGTGTATATACGATGAACATCCTTTTTTATGCAAATTTGATTTTAA
Source organism: Ottelia alismoides (assembly GCA_037367405.1). Classification (NCBI taxonomy): domain Eukaryota; kingdom Viridiplantae; phylum Streptophyta; class Magnoliopsida; order Alismatales; family Hydrocharitaceae; genus Ottelia; species Ottelia alismoides. The sequence continues at coordinate 456,048 of JAZKJV010000135.1, forward strand.
TATTTCTGCATTTTCGTTATATGCGGGTTACATACTTCCTTCACCGTAAACACTCCCTACTTAATGGCATCGCTACCTACTACGATTAAGATAGCAACACTTCATAATTCTATAGAAGTTCCCTCAAATCTCACCAACATGCCTCAAAGTAGGGTTCTGCACTTTGAAAAGTTGAGGTGCAACATAAGTCATAGTCACAAATACAATAAAGGGAAAATGGGCGATGCTATATATGTCGACTTGATAAGAGTAAGGTGATAACAAATATGAGCAGGAAAAAGATACATACAATACAACACAAAGTAGGAAGGATTTAGATTTAACTCAATAATAAGTGTTGTTGGGGAGGGGGTAGGATTGTCTTAGAAAGGAAGAGATTACTTAGGGTGCGTTTGGTTGGCGGGTTAAGGCGGGTTAAACTGGTAGAGAGTAACCTGTTTTTGTGTTTTGGTGTTTGGATAGAGGGTTAAACTGGGGGTGGGTTAGAAGTGGGTTTGGGTGATATGATCGTATTGGACTTTGAAAAAGTGAGTAGTTATTGTGATGTGATTTTATCGAAGTTTGGAAAGGTGAGTAGAAGTGGAGTAGTTTATAATTTTTATATGATATGATGGTATAATATATTATTTTTTGATATGATTGATGATGTAAAATTGATTTATTTAATTTTTTAAAAAAGGAATAAAGTGAGGCCCACAGGGAGAGAGGGGATGTGGGTTAAGGGGGGTAAACCCCCATAACCTGCGGGTAAACTGGTACCCGAACGGGGCCTTATAGAAGAGAAGAAGGGATCCCGATACCTGAGGAAGTAACACACACCCGCACCCACACTACACACGACCTTAGTATGAGGTGAGGAGAGGGAGAAAAAGACCATTGCACATGTCATCCTTTCTAGGAGAGTCCATCGATGAATAGGCTTCCATGCTAGTTGTAATTATGACAAAATGGAAAATTCAGAATAGGGGAGGAAAAGCCATAATTTCTCATCTTTATTTTGCAAGAGAACTTGAACCCGATTCATTCTGTTGGAGTCATAATGTGATGTTTGGTGAGAACTAGGATCCCAACATATTCATCAATTTTTTAAAGTGATTAAAATACATCTTATTATATGTAAAGATTTTGTAAAACAATATTAAATATAACACATGATTGAAATAAATGTTTTTATATCTCAAATTTTTTTACATCGTTAAAGTGTGTAAAATTGGCAACATACTCTATTAATTCAAACGCAACAATTTCTTAAACCGATGTTAAAACAATAATTGCTTTTATGGTTTTTTATTTGCTTTTTTGGAACCATAATCCAAAAAAGCAAATAAAAACCATAAAAGCAATTAAGCAAAATCTCGTTGCATTTAAGACTCATTACCTTCTTGATTCTACACTACAAGAACGGTGGGGTCGATATACAAAAACACCATTGATAGATGGGGTAATATTTTTGTAAATGGAAGACATGCTAAACTAATATAGACACGTGCTAAACTAACATGGCATCTCTCTGCACAAAAAGGTCCAGACTTTGGCGCAAACCTAAATCGGAGGTCATTTACAAACCAACCCCAAAAATCAAATTTCCTATAGCTAGAGCCACCCCCCATCTCCCACCCGAGATGTAACGTCTCCTTCCCTCGATGTAAATAACCGCACCTCCTTTTCCTCTGTTTCTTTGCCACAACAAAAAAACAAAGCACAACGCTGTCCAATGCACTAAAATCCCAAACATTCCCACCTCGAATGGTTCGCCGGTCCTCCGACTCCGGCGCCAGCGGGATCTCGCCGCGGACGGTCCTCCTGATGCTCTTTCTCGCATCCTGCTCGCTCCTCTACACGGGTTTCAGCCTCGTTCGCCGCCGCGCTTCGGCGGCCGAGCTGGCACCGGTGGTGGAGCGGCAGGAGGATATGAGAGGGGCGTGCTGTAGTGGGATCGAGAACAGGGAGCTGTGGGGGCCGGCAGTGAAGTGGGGGACAGATTTCAGGTTCAACTCCTCCAAGGAGTGCTGCGGAGCTTGCAGGGAGCTCTGCTCCGGCGAGGACGGGCCGTGCCTCTGTGACACATGGGTCTTCTGCGGGGATAGGGACCTCTGCGGCGACAGGTTCGGACAGGTGAATTCCAGAAATAAGATGGTTTCTACTTGCTTTTGTTGGAGGTTGATTTATTGTTTATTTTGCTGATTTATCTCTCTAATGTGGAGGAACATTCGTGTGTCCAAACATAATTCGCCATATTAAGCGGCCTGACTTATTTTGAATTCTTCGCCGCAAAAACAGCAGTGAAGCCGCCTCTTGGCTTTGGACATCGGTGGAAAATTCTTGGCTTCTTTTGGAATTCTTTACGAAGCATGGTGGCAAAGTCTAAGATCAAAGCTGCTGAGGGGTTTACCTACCGTACATAGCAAAAATAAGTTTTTCCACTGTATATAATGAATTAAGTTTTATATGAACAGGACATACACATTTTTCTCAATCTTTATGTTTATTATTTGGGGGTATTGATTTTGCTTTGCATGGACAAGCAAAGAGTTAAGGGGATAAGTGTTGCTGATATTGCTGTCACTTGGGCTGGTTTTATTGAGGGAGGATGAAATAAGTTCGAGGCTCTTACCTAGACTGATAATGAATTTAGGGTGTCTTAAGTGGATGGGATAATCATGTTCCACGTTAAATCCTTGTGCGATTATGGAGAAGCTGCAACACATGCCCTGATCAGGGCTCTGATACCATGCAGAAATCAACTACACAAATGATCACACAAAGATTTAACTCGGAAAACCCTTGAGGGTAAAAACCACGGGGAAACACACACCCACCCTAATCTCCTTCTCTTGAGATTAGGGCACACTTATTTTCCTTCTAACTCAATCTCAAAGGGGAGAGGTTAGTACAATATATATAAGATGGGTAAACGATCCCTCACCCCTAGAGACCCATTTACCCATATTAGTCAACATTCCCCCTCAAGTTGTGCATACATATTTACCATGCCCAACTTGCCACATTAATATGGAATTGCACCATAGGCTATCCCTTTGTAAAGAGGTTCACGACATGATCTTCAGTCCTTATATAAGGAAGGCAAAGCAATTCAACATTAATCTTCTCGCGAATGAAATGACGATCAATCTCCACATGTTTGGTTCTATCGTGAATCACGGGGTTATTTACTAGAGATTTATTGCGGCCATGTTGTCACATAATATCTTCATTGGCTTAGCAAATCGAATACCCAACTCCTCCAAGAGAAGTTTTAGCCAAGAAATCTTAACAACACAATTAGCAAGAGCACAATATTTCTCTTCACTACTAGACCTTGACACCACAATTTGCTTCTTGCTCCTCCAAACAACTAAGTTACCACAAAGGTACACAACATACCTCTTTCTCTTTCCCTTGGGATGGTTTTATTGAAGGACGATGAAATAAGTTGGAGGCTCTTACCTAGACGGATTAGTGTGTGGATGTAAAATGATGTTAAAACAAATACGATGTAAAATGATGTTAAAACAAATACGATGTAAAATGATAGAACTTTACATATGCAAATGTAAAATGATGTAACTTCTTTCTCTTTACCTTTATTATTATATTTATACATACACGATGCGATGGACCCCAATCTGGGATGCCAACCTATTTTTCTTCAAAAAAAGATACACAACATACCCCGAGATAGACCTTCTGTCATCAATGGAGCCGGCCCAATCTGCGTCACTATAAGCTTTGATATGCACCGAGCTATGCTTTCTAAACATGAATCCTTGACCAGGAAATCTTTTCAGATGATAAAGAATTCTGTTCACAGCATGTGCATGTTAGTGGTGGGAGCATGCATAAACCGACTGACAACATTCACAACATAGGTGATATTAGGCCTAGTGAGTGTAAAATAAATCAGCTTTCCCACAATTCTTTGATATCTTCCCTTCTTGTCATCATCGAGAGATTCTCCGCCCACTTTGCTTACTTAACAATTCATCTCTATAGGGGTGGAGGTTGGTTTGCGTCCGAGCACGCCCGAGTCGCTTAGCACATTAAAAACATACTAGTGTTGGTTCAACGGCATTCCATCTGGAGAGCTAGCCATTTTAATGCCAAGAAAGTAACACATGTGTCCTATGTCCTTTAACTTAAATTCTGTTGCCATTTAGATCATGTCATCGACATAAACTAGGAGGATTGCCGTTTACCTAATATTTATTTTACGAAGAGAGTGTAATCCTCATTTGTTTGAGTGTACCCTCTCCTGATCATCACAATGCGAAGTCTTTCAAATTAGGCTTGATGAGACTTCTTGAAACCGTACAAGGCCTTCTTTAACTTGCAACATTTACCCAGTTCTTTAAGTCTAGGAGGCATCCTCATATAGACTTCTTCGCGAAGATTTCCATTCAAAAATATGTTTGTAACATCCAGTTGATGCATTTTCTAGGAGAACTGAACTGCCATGCAAATAATGATCCTGCTAGTGTTCATATTCGCCACGGGAGAAAAGGTCTCTGGCCCTTTTGGGTGTGGCACACTGTGTCGCAGCACACTCACCCACATAGGGCAGGTTAGGGATAGCTAAAATCGAGTCTGGTCGGGCCCATATCCGAGCATCTAATTGGGCTTGGATCAAGCCTATGCTCGAGTCAGCCCATGGGCTTCGGGCTCGGGCCCGAGCTAGCCCGAACCCGACCCGAAATGGTATTTATGCCAAAAACAAGGCCCATGCCCGCCCATATATATTGCGGGCTCGGATCGGGGTGGGATTTATCGAGCCGGGATGGCCCGATAATTTGCTCATCCCTACTTTAAATCTATCAATTCCACCATTAGCGTTACACTTAACCGTGTACACCCATTTTGGTCCAACAAGATGTATCCCTTTTGGAACAATAGGCATCCCAAGTGTCATTCTTCACCGAGGCATTCATCTCCTCATTCATGGCATTCATCCACTTGAGATCACTTTGGGCTTCACCGAGAGTTCTTGGCACATAATTAGTAGCCAATTGAGTAATGGCACTTTTATATCTAAGGCTTACCTTGGAGTAAGAGACAAAATGATTCATAGGATACCGAGTAGACGCCTTGATGGTTCTAGCATCTTTTCTTGTGGCAATGGGACAATTATCTGACAAATTCACCATCGCTGGTCGCACCATCAAGGGGGTGCTCTGCATCATGAGAAGAAGCATCCAAAGAACTAGCAGAGGTAGAAGTGTCACTTATATTGCTTATAGGACTTGGAGCATGCGAGGAAATATTGGGATCATGGTTTGGTGCTAGATTGCCTGTGTAATTTACATAGAACGTACCATAAGGATCATCACCTAGAAGATACACCTCCTCTTCATTTTCCGTACTACTCATGCTGACTGAGAGGCTCACCTTGAAGTGCATTCTTCGGAAAGTAAGATCGGTCTTCAAGAAAGGTAACATCCTTGTTCACATGAAGGAATCTCTTTACAGGGTCATAGCACTTGTATCCCTTTTGAGTACCCGAGTACATAAGGAAAATACATTTTGTAGCCCTTGATCTAGTTTCCTTAACCGTGCTCAGAATTGTGGATGAAGCAGGCACAACCGAACACACGGGGATCTAGATTGAAGGGGACTCTGTCAAGATGAACAATGGAGAAGGGCGTCCTCTTCCTAATCATAGTAGAGGGAGTTCGGTTAATAAGATAAGAAGCGATAAGGACAACCTCCCCCCGAAATACTATGGTACATTCCTCTAGAAGAGAAGTGCCCTAGTCATATCCAACATGTAATGATTCTTTCTCTCAACAACCCCATTTTGCTGTGGGGTATAGTTAAAAGAGGATTCATGAATAACGCCTCTCTCCTCAAGAAAGCCCTGTAAAGATCCTTGAAGGTATTCCTTTGCATTATCATTTCATATAGTTTTCACGGTCACTAAACCTGATTGTCTATCATGCAAATAAATTTTTTTACAACATTAGGAACCACACTTCTGCACTTCAGCAGGTAAACAAAAGTACATCTTAAGAAGTCACCAATGAAGGTAATGAAGTTTTGATGACCCTCTCAGACTCTTCACATTTGCAGAACCTACACATCAGAGTGAATAATATGAAATATTGTTTTACTACTATTACTTGAAACATGATAAAAAGTTCTCGTATGCTTACACAGTTGGCACATCTTACAAATACAAACATTAGTTCTAACTTTATTACATAAAGTAGAGAATAAAGAACAAAGAGTAGCAAACCTAGGGTGACGAAGATGCTCGTGCCACTGTTTGAATCCACCTCAGTCTCATTATTAGTAGCAACAAACCAAGCAGAGATCACACTAGTCGGTAGGCGGTAGAGGCCATCTGCAACCAAACCAATCCCAATCTATTTCCTCGTCTCCAAATCTTGCATAATAAAAGAGTTTGCATAAAAAATCAGACTATAGTTCAAGTCCTTGGTGATATGATAAACTGGAAGCAAATTGATTGGAAATCAGGAACATGGAGAGCATCTTTTAAAAGGAATTGTTAATTAATGGTATACTCCCTTTTCAAACGATAGTCACAGAGGAGCCATCATCAAGATTCTCCCGTTCTCTCCCAGAGGAGAGCTTATACTCATGGAACATTCTGGAGTTCTCAATCATGTGATCTGAGGCTCTACTGCCAATGATCCACTCATCATTAATAAGGTGATTACCTTTGTTCCCTTGAATGGCTAAATCATTGTTCACAGCTTCTACTTCATCTCTAGCCTTATCATTGGCCAAATACTGTTCTCTATTGAGAACACGGTTTAGGAATTTGTCTCCGACTGTTTTAGGATGGCTGTTGACTATCTAACACAACCCTCCTCATTTATTGTAGGGATAGATATTATTATGTTATGTACCTAGTGGTTATTTCTTTGTTTTCTCTGGACTACTTTGTACTTTACCCTTAAGGCCTCTCCCTATATAAGAGAGCCTAGGGTTTCTCTGAATAATTAATCTTGGTTTTCTCCCAACATGATATCAAAGCCTAAGCTCTAGGGCTCTCTCCCTCTCCCCACCCGCCGCCCTCTCTCCTCTCTCAACCCGCCGCCGCCGCCGCCCTCTCTCCTCTCTCAACCCGCCACCGCCGCCGGCTCGGTGCCCAGCCCCCGGTGGTTCCCAGCCCCCGGCGACACCCTAATCCCGCCGCCACCACCCCGGCGGCACCCTAATCCCGCCGCCACCCCCCTCGGCGGCCTCCTTGTCCCGCCGCCACCACCCCGGCGGCCCCCTTGTTCCGCCGCCATCACTTCCCGGCGGCCCTAGCCGATCTTCCGGCGTACCCTAGCCGATCCTCGGCGATCTCCGGCGTACCCGTACTCGTCTCTTCCTCCGGATAGATGGATTTGAGTGCGTAACGTCTATATACGCACTCGAATCCTATGCAGTTTGTGTAGACATCTATCACTTTGTCTACAAACCCTAGTTCTTCTCCAGCGGCAGTATGTCAGAATCGAAGGTTGATATAACCTCCATAGGCGCATTCAAAGGTCCTGCGCCAATAGTCAAGATGGACGGGTCGAATTATGAGCTCTGGGCGATGCAGTTCATGAGCCTCATGAAGTCGAATGGTAAGAAGCACATTCTTACCGAGGATGAGCCAGCAGAGAAGACATGGATATATGCCTCGTGGGAGGCTGATGACTCCTATGCAAAGGTCTGGTTGTCAGGTACATTGACGATGGAGATTGCCAATGATGTCCTCCATCAGCCCACTGCCAAGGCTATGCGGGATATCCTAGCCGCTACATATTCGCAGGTGCGAAATGAGACCAAGATGTTACAGCTTCAGCATGACATATTCACGATGAAGCAGAGCGGCAAACCTCTTCACTCCTTATACACATCCCTGAGGGGGATGTTTGAGAAGTTATACAATACTATCCCACTCACAGCGACTCCTGAAAAGCAAAAGACATTTCGGAATGCCACCATGGTGGGTGTCCTACTTGCGGCCCTTGATCCTGAATATGACGCCTCCCGGTCTCAGATCTTAGCCGATGCAGTTATTCCTCCAGTGGAGGATGTTTACAGGAGACTCAGTCGCATTACAGTTTCTTCCAGTTCTTCTACTCCACCCCCATCGGTGATGGTAGTTTCGCGTGGGAGAGGTGGCCTGTCTTCTGGTCGTGGACGTGGACGTGGACCCCAGGGAAGGGGTGGTTACTTTAGTCAGCCATGTTCCTATTGTCACCGCACAGGACACTCGGAGGAGACATGCTATTCTAAGTATGGGTTCCTAGCATCGGCACGTGTTGCAGAGCACTCTCATTCCCAGTTGGCATCTACTGCAGACAACCGTTTTGAGGAACTTGTGGCACGTCTTCGTGATATTATGCCACAATCATCTGGTGATTCTTCTGGTGGACCTTCAGATGTTGCTGCTACAGCCTCAGCTAGTTCATATGCTGCTGCTAGTACCTTAGGTAGATCTACTGCATTTACACAGGCTCATGATATCTCAGATTGGATTATATATTTGGGTGCCACACATCACCTCTGTCGAGATCGAGATAGACTTGAGTCCTACAGGGACATACCTCACGGCCGCTCAGTGCAGATCGCAGATGGTACTCATTCCCCCCTTGTTGGACAGGGGGAGGTCTCCCTATCCTCTACTATGCATCTACGGAATGTCCTACGTGCTCCTGAATTCTCGATGAATTTATTATCTATTAGTCAGATTACGAAGGATTTGCATTGTCGAGCTATATTTGACCCGTCTTCTCTTATTTTTTAGGACATACTAACGGGCAGGGTGATTGGCTGTGGCTATGAGCAGAATGGTCTATATCGGCTGGTTCGGAATTCTTATGCTGGCGTCTCCTCTCATTCGGCCGGACCAGTTTCTCCGTACATATGACATCTACGTTTTGGTCACCTCCCGCTCCAGAAAATGCGCCATCTTCTACCTCAGATCTCTCCCAGTTCGTCCTTTTGCTGTGAAGCATGTCAGTTGGGAAAGCATCATCGGTCGAGCTTTCCTAGTCGTTAGAGTCGGAGCAGTAGCTCCCCGTTCGAGTTGTTTCATATAGATATATGGGGTCCATGACGTGTACCCGATCATCAAGGGCACAGATTTTATCTAGTGGTAGTGGATGATTTCTCTCGTGTATCTTGGGTTTTTCTTTTAAAGAATAAATCTGAAGCAGGAGATGTGATCAAGAACTTGATTAATGAAGTGCAGAATGTGTTCTCTTCTACTGTCAAATATGTTCGTACTGATAGTGCCCTAGAATTTTGCACACGGTCCCTTTCTCATTTTCTTTCATCAAAGGGCATTATTCACCAAACCACTTGTGCGTACACATCCCAGCAGAATGGTGTGGCGGAAAGAAAGCATCGCCATCTCCTTGACATTACTCGAACCCTACTGATTCAGAGTTGTGCTCTTATTTCTTTCTGGGGGGATGCTGTTCTTACCGCGTGCTATCTCGTCAATCGTATGCCATCCTCTGTCCTTGGTGAGAAAATACCTCTCTCTATCATTTTTCCTGACAAGGAATTATTCTCACTTACTCCACGTGTCTTTGGTACTGTGGCATTTGTTCATCTTCTCTCTCCTGGACTTGATAAACTCTCTCCTAGAGCTGTCAAGTGTGTCTTTGTTGGTTATTCTCGGACTCAGAAGGGCTATAGGTGTTATGATCCCATAAACAAGAAATATTTCGTTAGTGCTGATGTCACATTCTTTGAGTCTATTATGTATTTTTCTCCTGCAGGTGACAGACTGGTACCATTCACTACCAATGATGATGTCTATGTCCCTCCACCTCCTACTTGGAGTTCACCTGAGCTTCCTTCTGTTCCTGCACCTACATCAACTTCACCACCACCACCTCCACCTCCACCTCTTCCACGACCCCCCATTCCACCTCTACCAAAATTCTATACGCGTCGGTCAGGTCCTGCTCAGACTACACGTCGGCTACCCATCACGCCTCAGGTATGTTCAGATGGCATCACTACTGACGGGTCAGATATGGTACATGTGCAGGATTCTTCATTGCAGGAGGAAACTACGCCATCCAGTACAACAGAAGATGATATTGATATTCCTGTTGCTATCAGGAAGCAGAAGCGGATATGTGCCACTTATCCCTTTGCTTCACAGGTGTCGTTTCACCGTCTCACTGGAGACTTTCAGAGATTTGCTGCAGTGTTGTCTTCCGTGGATATACCACGGACCTACCAAGAAACCATGAAGATTGATTGTTGGAGATTGGCTATGGAAGATGAGATGCGTGCACTGCAGTCTCGCGGCACATGGTCTTTGGTTATTGCTCCTCCTGATGCATCTATTGTGAGCTGTAAGTGGGTCTTCACAGTTAAATATCATGCAGATGGCAGTCTAGATCGCTACAAAGCACGACTGGTCGCGCGTGGGTTTACATAAACCTATGGCGTGGACTATATTGGACACTTTCTCTCCAGTGGCTCGACATTCTACCCTTCGCATTCTCTTATCCGTGGCCGTGGTCCATGACTGGAGTATATTTCAACTGGATGTCAAGAATGCTTTCTTGTATGGAGATCTGCAGGAGGAAGTCTACATGCAGCAGCCACCATGGTTTACTGCTGAGGGGGAGAAGCATATGGTGTGTAGACTTCACAAGGCAATTTATGGCATCAAACAGAGTCCAAGAGCTTGGTTCCAGAAGCTTTCCAATCTTATTGAACAACAGGGATTTAAGAGGTCAAATGCAGACCACTCATTGTTTGTTCAGAAGTCATCGGCAGGTACAGTTGTTATCATGGTCAATGTTGATGATATTCTGGTTACAGGAGATGATATTCAGGGCATAGAAAGGGCGAAGGCGTTCCTAGGCCGTCAGTTCGTTACGAAGGATCTTGGAACCCTAAGATATTTTCTGGGGTTGGAATTTGTCAGGAATGTACAGGGTTTGGTGATGACCCAACGGAAGTACATTACAGACTTCTTGATTGAAACATGCTGTTTCCCTAAGCGCTTCCAGAGGGTGCTGGAGTTCGAAGCAATCCCTCTACCTTCCGGAAAGCTCAAGTTAAGGGATTGGGCAGAACTCAACTATCTTGCATGGAGCGAGCAAGCCTAGTTGACAAAGCGAGATCAGATTCCTTGGCCCCTAGCTCTGATCTGTTTGCTGCCCGTCGACTTGTTTTTCCGGTCTCGACTTTCCTGTGTGGAGTGACTGACCTTTCTCTTGCATCGCTTCTCTCCCTTCCTGACCTCGCTCTCCTTACTGCGAATCACAGGGATTCCCCAAAATCTAGATAAGATAGTCGATTCTTGCATCTGGTACTGGACTTGGGTGTGTCCTTATGCAGAAAGAGAAGGTCGTAGCATATGCCTCATGATGCAGCGTGACCCCAAATTATGGGGCCACATTTATTTAATTAGTTAATCGTCAATTTTATTTACGTTTTTAGGTTGTCGTAATCGTCCAATTAAATAATTGAGATCGTCTGTGATCTCAACGTATATTTCGTAGATTTTAATTGTAATTGTTGGTCAATTAATTAGTTAGAGTCTAATTAAAGTAATTAGAGGTCAATTTAAAGTTGTTAGAGTCCAATTAGGAAAGTCGGTTGTCAATTTAATTGAGTTTACTATTTTTGTAAACCCTCTCTCCTATATAAAGAGAGGGTAGGCCATTGTTGTTAGGCAGTCAATTATGAATCAAAATTGAGAATTATTCTCTCTATCTCTCTCCTCGTGATCTTCACGTTCTTCCCTTCAACCCCGCGCATCCCGGCGTGTTCTTCTTCTCTACCCCTCTCGTTCTTCTACCAAATATCCACCAAAAAATATATTATCATATTATCGTCGATGCCGGAACCTGTTTGCATCAATTTGGTATCAGAGCATGGCATTTAGATCGTCCTCACGATCTAACGATCCGTCCCAGCGCTCGCACCGACATCATCGTTCGTCCGAACAAACACGACGAGCCATCTCCACCATCGACGCCACCTTCAAAGAGACGGGGGACATGATACGTGACTTGCAGAACAATCTCCAGTCCATGTCTCGGAACTTAATGGCCTACTTTGAGGCCTACTGCGATGCCCAATCAAAACCGCTACCCGTTGAAGCCGCTGCCGCCAGTTTGGACGAAGAAAACATCGCGAAAGAAGACCAAACGGTTGCTGTCCAGATCGTGTTAGAAGAAAAATCAATGAATCGGCCGCTGTCCAGCACTTTCCGGAACCAAATCTGTCGCCGGAATCGACCCCGCTGCCCCCGCCAACCATCCCGGCGCCACCCCAGCCTTCCCAGGTACCTCTCCTGCCCTCCCCAAACCGCGCGGCCATCAGCCCCACCCCGGCAACCCCTCAGACAGCCCCAGGCCCTCCAACGCACCTCCCAGCCTCATCGGGAAATTCCGCGAACCCACCCTCAACCCCCTGCGCACTCCCTCCCCTCTCTTCCCTCTTCCTCTCACCTCCCACCCCAACCCTCCCTTCCCCGTCTCCCTGCGCCCTCAACTGCGCCGCCCACAGGGCCTCCCCTTCACCGCCCTTCCAGGCCCTCGCCACCCGCTCGCCCTACGGCCTCTCGCCTTCCCCCAGAATCCTCCTCCCGTTCGTCAACGGTCCCCACCCCCCTTCCCCTCTCGCAGATCCCCCCACGCCTCCCATCCCGCACGCCAGGCCTACCCGCAAGCCTCCTGTCGCCGCATCCCTTCCCCACCGATCACCCCCGCGCCCAGCTCTCCATCACCCAACGCCGCCTCGCCCTGCGCTTTCCCCAGCCACTACCCGACCCTGCCGCCCAGCCACCCGCAACCCCACCGCGCGAGAAGGATGGGCTCGTACGGAGCCCCACCAGCGACGCCCCCGCCGCCTTCTTCGGATGGAGGGAGAAACCCTATCGGGTGCTTTCTTAACGAAGGGAACCAAATCCCTCAATTCCAGGGAATTGAGGTTAAATTGGAAAATTTGCAAGAATAAATCGCCAAAGTTCTCTATTGACAGACAGGTCCAAGGCATTATAAAAAGATAGAAGAAGGAAGGGGTACGAAAATTGCAGTGGTACCCTCCAATTGGAAAAAACTATAAACGTAATGTTGAAGATGATCCCATGGGAGGAAATTGAAGCCCAATTCAAGGATGATTTCTCCAACTATCCACCTACATCACGCAATTCGTCAGGAGCCGAATTTTTAAAGCGGTGGAGAGTTGATGCAGCGTGACCCAAATTATGGGGCCACATTTATTTAATTAGTTAATCGTCACTTTTATTTACGTTTTTAGGTTGTCGTAATCGTCCAATTAAATAATTGAGATCGTCTGTGATCTCAACGTATATTTCGTAGATTTTAATTGTAATTGTTGGTCAATTAATTAGTTAGAGTCTAATTAAAGTAATTAGAGGTCAATTTAAAGTTGTTAGAGTCCAATTAGGAAAGTCGGTTGTTAATTTAATTGAGTTTACTATTTTTATAAACCCTCTCTCCTATATAAAGAGAGGGTAGGCCATTGTTTTTAGGCAGTCAATTATGAATCAAAATTGAGAATTATTCTCTCTATCTCTCTCCTCGTGATCTTCACGTTCTTCCCTTCAACCCCGCGCATCCCGACGTGTTCTTCTTCTCTACCCCTCTCGTTCTTCTACCAAATATTCACCAAAAAAATATATTATCATATTATCGTCGACGCCGGAACCTGTTTGCATCACCTCACGTCAATTGAAGCCGCAAGAGAGAAAGTACCCTACACATGATCTGGAACTTGCTGCGGTAGTCTTTGCTCTAAAGATATGGCGACATTATCTCTATGGGGAAAAATTGGGGGTCGATCGCAAGAGATCGCAAGAGCAGAGAGAAGCTTATCTAGTGGGAGCTGAATATGAGGCCCTAGTTTAGAGTTTGGCTGGAATTCCAAAAATACTATGACTTTCCCGGAAGGCAAATGTTGTAGCCGATGTGGAAATGTTCGCGGTTTAAGTTCTACCATGGGGTCTTTCCAAGCGACAGAATTCCATCTTCAACCCCCTACGTACTTCTTGAATATTTAATAAGAGAGGGGCCTCACTCACAGACGCTGCTCATGTCACTTTCCCAGGTCCACGTATAATGAAAGGAGCTACACGAAAGCAATCGACATGCTATTGCTCTAGGGTTACGACAACGACAACAAAGAGGTCTTGACTGTTCAAATCTTTCCCATGATTATTTATTATATAGTAGGGCGGGCGAATCCTTCTGCCAGGGCTTTCCATAGAAATATGAAGAAAGGATATCTGCGGAAGGGAGAAAAGTTGACAGCGGGAGAAGCTTCCCAGGTCTGCCTTAGCCTGGTCGATCCACCTTTCATCAGATATTGCTTGTCTACCCCCCTATAATATAATGCTGCCCTTTCTTGCATTCATTCTCAGCGAAAGTTCACAACCCGGGAATTATGAGAGAAGTCCCTGTCTGAATCCCTCGCAGGATGTTACCTAGGATGGAGGGATCCGTGATTCAAATGGGTCTTCTTGCCAAGCTTGACAATTTCTTTGATATTATAGCTAAGGCTATTTCCCTAAGCGCTTCCAGAGGGTGCTGGAGTTCGAAGAAATCCGTCTACCTTCCGGAAAGCTTGGGCCCTATAGTCTAGTTGCAGGGTTCATGGACCTAAGAGCGAAGCGAATGAGACCTAACTATGGGAAAGAGTATCAAGCGTAGCGAGTAGCTGAAAGGCCTCGACCTTAATAAGATAGTCGGGGATGACAGAGTTAGGTATTTCAGTCCTAGTTCAATCCGGCTAAGATAAGCTATCCGGAAGGACATCCAATCCAACGAGACCACCTCTACCTCCCTAACACCAACCCTCGGGATACCACCGGAGGGTGCCAGAAAGTGGAGTCAGACGAGGTCGGGAAGAAAGAGTCAGGGGTAAGACGGAGGGTGCCCTACTAGTACTTCACTTTCTTTACACGGCAAGGGAGCGCTATTATATATGAGCTTGGACCGGAGGTTCCTTGGACGAGCACGAGGCTTAGTTAAGTAGAACCGGGTTGCGCTGCTTGATGCTCCGATCGAAAACAAAGAAGTGGGGCCAAGGGACATTCACGAACTGCAGAACGAGTGTCCTGGCTTCTCAAAGAGACTCAGAAAGAGGTAACAGGATAGTCCGACAAAGACAATGAGTGCTATGGTCCGAATGCTATGTCCCCACTATGAGTCTGACTCCTTTTTGAATTTGTCCTGGCAAGTCAGCTACCTTTGGTCGGGGACCAAGCATTATAGTTCTAACTGTTAGCTATCTTTCGCGAATCGTCTGCAGGAAGAAGCGGCTGAAGACAGAGGGGGCAAAGACGAGGCAGAGTGAAGTTGAGAGTGAAGCGGAGCGGGAAAGGGTTGACGTTGCCCCTATTAATTCCCTCTGAGGAATCCGCGTCACGTATGAATCAGTTTCTTTTATTGGGGACCTAATAACATGAGCAACAAACAGTTATATTGCGGGGATTCTGCGGAACGTTCACCTGTTTAGGATGTGCAGAAGCTTTCTGAGGGGACAGGAAGACCATAATCTTTCAAAGGAACTGCTTCTACGACGATAGATAGGGGGCATGGCTGGATGCAAATCATCAAGTATTCCCATGGATCCAAGCATGAAGTTGTATGATGATGATACTGCTGAAGTGGATAAAAGGAGATATAGAGAAATGGTGGGTAAGCTCCTTTATATTACCATAACTCGACCTGATATTGCCTTTGCAGTAAGCAGGGTGAGTCAATTTATGGAGCAGCCAAGACAAGTTCACATGGATGCTATACACATGATACTGAGGTATCTGAAGTCTTCTCCAGGTTCAGGGTTGCTGTTTCGGAAGGGCACAAATTTGTCTATCTCAGCATGTGCAGATGCCGATTATGCAGGATGCCCTAAGGATCGAAAATCAACCTCAGGATTCGCAGTGTTTGTTGGAAGCTCTCTGGTTTCTTGAAAAAGCAAGAAACAAACTGTTGTGGCAATGTCCAGTGCTGAATCCGAATATAGGGCCATGGCGCAAGCCAGCACGGAGATGATGTGGGTTCGATCTGTACTAGAGGATCTACATGTAGCCGTACCTCTACCCATGCAGCTTCAGTGTGACAATCAGGCAGCCTTGTTCATTGCCAACAATCCAGCTTTTCATGAAAGAACTAAGCATATCGAAGTTGATTGCCATTACACTAGAGACTTGATCCAGAGAAGATTGATATCTACAACTCACGTGAGCTCAGGGGATCAGACTGCAGATGTATTAACCAAGCCGTTGCTCAGAGGACCTTTTCAGAGATGTTCATCCAAGCTGAGCATGATAGACATCTATGCTCCACCTTGAGGGGGAGTGTAGAGATAGATATTATTATGTTATGTACCTGTTGGTTATTTCTTTGTTTTCTCTGGACTACTTTGTACTTTACCCTTAAGGCCTCTCCCTATATAAGAGAGCCTAGGGTTTCTCTGAATAATTAATCTTGGTTTTCTCCCAACATTTACCCGAGCTTCGGATCGACCATGGCTGAGTTAAGTTTAAAGTTCCAACATGCAACATTATTATTTTTAGAAATAGATGATTCTAACATACTCTAAGAAGTGAAGATCAAATCCAATAAGTTATTATCAACATAATCTAAAAGTAAGCATGCCAATTAAAGCAAGTCAATGAAGCTAATAGAACTTGGAGAACTAAAGAAAATCAAAGTTTAAGGTTACCTTCATTACTAGCGGCGAGGGAGATGGAGCAGTAGGTGGCGCCAGTGGCGGCAAAGGAGACATAGCATGCAATGTTGCTTGTGGCGATGGAGTTGGCGTCGCTACGACAAGAGCGACGACAACTTCGATTGGCTGCGAGAGCAGGTGGTTCCACGGTTTTCGAAGTGCGAGGGGCGAAGGGGTATCAAAGGGGTTTTGGAGGGAGGGAGGAAGGGCCTGCTTACTGGTCAATAATAAGTAAGTCCCCAAATCAATCGGGCGTCTGGGTTTGTGTAATCGGATCTACAAAAAAAACGAACGACTAAACGGTCGTTTAGGCTGATTAGTCGGGTCTTCCAATCGGACAACGACTAAGGGCCAAGTAGCTCTGATCAGGGTGGCTACCCCGCCGTTTCGCTTAAACATCCCACCTAAACAGTCGAAATGGTTGTTTTTTACAAGCTTTTATCATGGTACTTGCCATAAATTATGGAAATGGCTTAAAAAGGTGAATTTATCAAGAGTTAATGCTTTAACAATTCTTGAATCAATAAATAAGACAGGAAGTGCACAAATATGATCATAAAAGGGTGTATTTAGGAGGTTTTACTCGTATTACATTACACATTGCATGCTGAATCGTGATGTCTTTGAAACTAAGATGTTTCACTAACAAAAAGAAAATATAATCCTTTACCAGTTTAACGTGATGTCTTCCATAGGGAACTCTTCCTATTTCTATCCACCACTAATCCACTTGAAGCACTTATGATGCAAACGGGATTCGGCGCGTCGTCGAAAAATAAATAATTTGTGCGGTGGATATTTGGTGGAAGAAAGAGAGGGATTGAGAAGAGAAAAACTCGTCGGTAACGAGGGATGGAAGAAGAAGAACGCGGAGATCGCGGGAGGAGAGAGGAGAAGGAGGGAGATAATGAGAACAATTCTCAATTTTGATTCATAATTGACTGCCTAAAAACAATGGCCTACCCTCTCTTTATATAGGAGAGAGGGTTTACAAAAATAGTAAACTCAATTAAATTGACAACCGACTTTCCTAATTGGACTCTAACAACTTTAAATTGACCTCTAATTACTTTAATTAGACTCTAACTAATTAATTGACCAACAATTACAATTAAAATCTACAAAATATACGTTGAGATCACAGACGATCTCAATTATTTAATTGGACGATTACGACAACCTAAAAACGTAAATAAAATTGACGATTAACTAATTAAATAAATGTGGCCCCATAATTTGGGGTCACGCTGCATCAACTTACATACTCCACTACCCTAAAGCTCATGGTGTGGGAACCTTTTAGGCTTCATCAGCAACAATCTAACTAGGATGTTTTCGTTACCTATAACACAACCACTGTGGAAGAGAATACTTGTTGTGTTTATTCATAGAGCCCAATGATTCTCTTGTATAGAAGAGAGAAACCTTAATGGGTAAATTACATATTACAGACAAAAGAAATAAATAACTGTAGAACAGTGACATAGCATCAAACTCTTCAATACTCCCCCTCTAGCTGGAGGATAGATGTCGACCTGGGTCAGATTGGAACAACATCTATGAAAGGGTTAGAGCCTTGGTGAGCATGTTTGCTATCTGCTCACTAGATCTGACATGAGATGTAGAAATGAAGCACTTCTGGATCATATCTCAAGTGTAGTGACAGTCTACCTCAATATGCTTGGTTCGTGTTGGGATTAAACCGAGATAATGTATTCAGAGAAACCCTAGGCTCTCTTATATAGGGAGAGACCTTAAGGGTAAAGTACAAAGTAGTCCAGAGAAAACAAAGAAATAACAAACATGTACATATAATAATAATATCTATCTCTACACTCCCCCTCAAGGTGGAGCATAGATATCTATCATGCTCAGCTTGGATGAACATCTCTGAAAAGGTCCTCTGAGCAACGACTTGGTGAATACATCTGCAGTCTGATCCCCTGAGCTCACATGAGTTGTAGATATCAATCCTCTCTGGATTAAGTCTCTAGTGTAATGACAACCAACTTCTATATGCTTGGTTCTTTCATGAAAAGCTAGATTGTTGGCAATGAACAAGGCTGCCTGATTGTCACACTGAAGCTGCATGGGTAGAGGTACGGCTACATGTAGATCCTCTCGTACAGATCGAACCCACATCATCTCCGTGCTTGCTTGCGCCATGGCCCTATATTCGGATTCAGCACTTGATCTTGCCACAACAGTTTGTTTCTTATTCTCCAAAGTTATCGGGGGTCGATGATGCAATTTGGAAATCGTTTGGGGCTGGGGGCGTGGATGCATTTTGTTCCTTGGACGCGATCGGCGCTTCAGGTGGTATTATCTTGGCCTGGCGTTCATCGAGATTTTCTCATTCTTATTCTCGTATTGGGCGTCATTCTAGGTGCTCGTGCGGTCGGACTCTAATGCTTCTATGGCTTTTACTTGCGTGTATGCGCCTTTATGTCATATTGCTCGTCGTGATTTATGGGCAGATCTGCATGGCAATGCGGTGGCTTGGGGGGATATTCCTTGACTTGTGGGGGGAGATTTTAATGTCACTTTGCACTCTAATGACCGGCCGCATGGTCGTGGGGGACAGGATCCGGGTTCACGCGAATTTTTCGACTTCATTCAGGAGTTGGCTCTGGAAGGGCTGGTGGCAAACGATATTATCTACACATGGCGGAATAACTCTTCTCGGTCTCGGCTCGACAGGTTTCTGGCGAATAGTCGCATGATGGAATCATTCCCTTTATGCTCGGTCTCCTCTCGGTCGCAGTCTTTCTCAGATCATAGTCCCATTGTTTGGGATGCTGGTGATTCTTCCTGCCCTCATGGTCTCTTTCGCTATGAACGAAGTTGGTTGTTGCAATCTCATTTTAGGGACATTGTGCGCAATCATTGGTCCCAGTCCACTTTTGCTGGCAGCGCGGCTCGTCGTTTTGATCAAAAGCTTTCATCCCTTCGCAGTGTTCTCGCGTCCTTTAAAATAAACACTCGTCGGGCAAGATTAATTTCTCGTAACGAGGCTGATGACATTATTCTTCGCCTGGATCGATTGGAAAACGAGAGGGAGTTATCTCCTGCGGAATTGGCTGAGCGTTCTTCTGCTGTGCAGGTAGTTTCGGAGGAAGACAGGAAAAGGGCTATTGAATGGAGACAGCGACCGCGACTGAGATGGATCAAACAAGGGGATGCTAATACCGCTTTCTTTCATCGGGTCGCTAGTGCTCGCAAGCGTGCTAATACTATTTCCTCCCTTGAGGTCGACGGTACTTTTATATAGGGGGAGCAGGAGTTGGGCGTGCTAAACATTTATTGCATAATTTCTCGCCGTGGGCTCGCATGTCCAACAATCTCCCACTAGCCCAAAGAGCCATTAATGGGCTAATCATTTAATACATTTAAACCCTCACTCATGTGACAATCATAGGCTATTTAGGAAAATAGCTAGGTAAGTTGATCAGTCACTCTGTTCCCAAGAGACTATGCCAAGTCCTTTTACGACCCTTGCATATCCCCTAGTAACAGTGCTCGCATCCAATGCGAATGTTGCATCTTATGCAACCAATACTCAAACTTGTCAGTTATAGTGTCCTTGACACTATAGCTTAATAATTATTATAACCAGTATGTAATTTCTATTATCCTTATCAGTATACCCTTATTCCTGGATATCTCTATCTCCTAAGGTATCCGCAGTTAAGACCTTTTCGATCACCATCTATAAAGTCTTAATATCTTGAACATAAGACTTGAGATCACTATCTCTACAGTCTTGTCATCTTTTAAGATATTGTTATTACTGCAATCAAGTGTTTTATTTCCTTAGTAGGACTAGTAACATTTACTACTCCCACTGTATGGCAGGTATCTAACTTTTGTACACATTTAGCATACACCTGGCTTCTCATAACTGATGCACAAGGGCAAGCAGTTTTAGCATTCACTTCCTCAACTTTTTGAGGTGCTATCCCTTCAGATAGGTCAGTACCACATCTTAATGAAAAATAAGCCTTTCTTGGAATTTTCCAGAAGATGGAATATGTCCAAGGTGTCTTACTAATGCGACGGTCCCAATACCATCTTCTCTTTGCTTCTGAACATCTTCAGAACTAAGATCTAAGAGGTATCCTTGAGATCATATTTCAAGGTATGGAATAGCCAGTCTATAAAACACTTATTATTATCCTTATATCATTCCAAATGATTAGGGTGTTATCTACATTTAGCACGATGAACACAATGGTACTCCCACTAAGCTTCACATGGTACATCAAAATTCTATCTGAAATCATACATGTTCCAACTACAAGAAGCTTATTTGAGTCCACAGATGGAATTTCTTAGCTTGTACACTTCGCTTTCCTCAACTATGAAGCCCTGGGGCTACTTCATGTGGATATCCTTAGAGAGATATTCGTGGAAGAATGCAATCTTGACTTTCATCTTGAAGATGTCAAAGTCAAGTTGTATAGCTATAGTTAGCAATAATATGATGAGTTTAAACAAGGCCACTGAAGAGCCAGTCTCATTGCAAGCAATGTCTTCTCTTCGGTGTGTCTCTTATGGATACGAGATGTGCTTTGAAGGATTGTACCTTCTCATCAGGTTCCCTCTTTCTCTTGAAGATCCATTTACACCTTAACGGGTCTTACCCATATAGGTGGATCCTTGAGGGTCCATATACAACACTTGTTTATGAAGTCTACTTTAGACTTAATTGCTAACTTCCATCTTTCCATGTCATGATCTTCAGAAGCTTCATCACATGAAGTTCGATCATTGTCAGATTTCTCTGACACATGGAATTCATCCTCAAACTCATTTGAAGAGGTATTAGTGTTTCACCTTTAATTTTCCTTTTAGTTTCCAATTTTAAGAGCCTCATTATCTTCTCAAGATTAAATGAGTTCCTTCACTTCATTTTCATCTTGATTCTCAAGAGAGTCTTCCTCTAAGAATCACATCCTTAGAGATGAGATCTTTTAAGAATCTCAAGGTCATAAAGTAGGCATCCAATACCATCCTTTATTTTTCTAATAAAGTAGCACTCTCAGGTGCTAGATTCCAGCTTACTTGCATGGAACCTTATAAATGATATATATATTGTAGTCTCTACTATATATATACCTTGGAAACTAAGAGGTAATTATGCTGGTATTTATCATTGACAAAATCATGTCACACATGATCTAATTGTATCTCCCTACAACTCTATTGAGTTTAGGTGCATTAGGAGGATTGAGATAGGAATGACATTCATATCTTCATAAGGTATTCCTTTGAATTCAATTAATAGGTACATGCTACCTAGGTTAGATCAAATTCATTTCATCTTCCTTCAAACTTTGGTTCTAAACCAAAAATTATGAAATCTTTGAACATTTCAAAGCTTTCTTAGGTGAATGGAAGAAATCTCATATCACAATTAATCATCAAATGATATCACATATCATCAATGTTTATTATGATACAGATGATCCACATACATCAATATGTATGAGATCTTGAATACCTTGGCATCTAACACCATTCCCAGAGAAGGGTGTATTGGACAATTTTTACTTTGAATACAATATTCTCAATTATGTAAGATTTGAAATTCTAGACATTCTAAAGTTCATTTCTTACTAGTCTATTGATCTCATCAACAGACATATGTCCAAGGTTTGATGCCAGATCATTGTCAAATGATCTTCATCCTCCTATTGATCTTGTAAGGTTTAATTTTCAGTATTAGAAATGTTAATGAACCATTCATTAATTTTCTATTTAGTAGAGTCCTCCAGATATCAGAATACTATCTGAAATATATCCATCATAACTTTTTATTATAGGTCTATTCCAGAATTCATGTCTATTTCCAACATTTAGAAAAAAACTATGAGTGTTTTCTAATATCTAGGTAGTAGAGACATTCTCTAAGATTAAGGGCTCTCCCACTGAAAATATGAAGTCTATCTATCCAACAGAGATTTGATGAATCTCGGATTTACCACTCTAAGTCTCATTAATTAAGCTCAAGTCCCTCAAAAATCAACAACATTTCGGTATTTATTCTGCATAATTAGCATTCATGCATGATTTCATAAGAACTGCATTTTAGCATTAATTTCTGCATAAAATAAGAAGCCAAAAATCCAAGCCAAAGTTGACCTGTAAATAGCCTAACTTCCCCTATTTTTAACTCCTCCATGCTAACACCGCATAACCCAAAACCACCTCCATTGTGTACACATCACTTACAAGAATAAATGAAAAATATAAAAAAACCACTAACCCTGTTAAGTGGACCAAAAACCCAAACCCTAATTTCAGGATTTTCAGACTAAAAGCCACATATCTTCCCCATCCAGTGTTCGATTTGATCCTACTCACTTTTGAATTAATGCACATTCAATTACCTTCAAAACAAGACCAAGTTCAAGTGAATCGTAGCTAGTATGTGAAAGTTGGGTTTTGGGCCTTTTTTGGACATTGTATATTTTAGCGGTTTTCTGACCTATATTTTATGTATATACTTCCTTTATCAATAAAAATCCAAAAAAAATTAGAATCAAGTGTCTTTTATTTATCTTTGAATTTTCCATATTTTTCCGGATTTTTATCATGTTTAAAAATGACAAAAAAAATTGGAAAACCCAAAAATCTAGGTATTCTATGTACATGGGATACCCCAAAAATTCACTTTTTACATTTGACCGATTTTGGCTTTGATGTCTTCATGAAAGTTGTAGATCTCATCGAGACGAGCTTTTCATGAAGGAATTTTTTCGATCCGAGGTCAGTTGCTATTTATTTTTTATTTTACAAGATCTTTTTCTACGGTTTTTTCTGGTGCTGACACGTGGCAGCCCCAGAGGCCGCCACATGTCAGCGTTTTTTGGCCCCTTTTTATACTCGGTTTTTATAAAAAAAAATAAATTAAATTAATTAAAGGGCACGCACGTGCGTCGCACGTGCCTCCCAGGCACGTGCTCCGCACGTGCCTCACCCCTTCTCTCTTTCACCCGCCATGTGGCGCGGTTCCAGCCGTTCGATCTCGGCCGATCGAACGGCCGGAGATCTGTCTTCTTCCCTGCGCCCCCTTTGACCGCCCTTCCCCAATCTCCGCAACCGCCGTTCTCGCCGCTACTTCCGCAACTGCCTCGCCGCCCCGTTATCCTCGCAAACGATCCGCCGCCCTTTGACCGCGCCGACGACCCTAATCCCCTCCTCTCATCTCGCGCCTCGCCCTCCCATCACCGACCTCTCCCCTATTTAAACACCATCGCCGATCCTAAGCCCCCTTATCCGCCGAGTTGTGCTTAAGGAACACCGGGGTGACAGCCCGGTGTCCTCGTCCTCGACGAGGTCCGGCCACTTTCGAGTGGCCGTCGCAGCGCCCCCGCGGGCCTTGCTGCTCCAGCTCCGGCCTCCGTGCCGTCGAGCCTACGTCTCCGACTCATCGACAAACGACAGCTACTCCGCCCAGCCACCGCTTCATCGACCAGAACCTTCGCCGACAACCGCCTTCGACAATGCCCATCGACCACCGTCATCTGCACGCGCTCCTCCGACTCCACCAACAGCCGCCGGGGTTCTTCTTCGTCACCTGCCGCAGGAGCACGATTGCTCCGCCCTCCCGCTCAGCCGCGGAGCTCCTCCTCTGCTCAGCACTGTCCGCCTTCTCCGCCCCTGCCGTGCACTCGCTCCCGCCTTGGCTGGCGAGCCTTGGCCGTGCGCCTCCGCCGCGCCACCAGGCGGCTAGCCCGAGGGCCTCCCCGCGTGCGAGGCACGTGACGGGAGGGGACGACGTCAGCCCCACGCCACCCCAGGTCACGTGCTCCGCACGTGACCGAGGGTCAAATTGCTGGAGACCCCCCGGAGGGTCACTAATTCGCACATCAATCCTCTACACCAAGGGCACGTGCCACACACGTGCCCTTTAGACATTTTGCAGAATTCGTCATCTGTTTCTTGGTAATTACACAAAGCCCCCCACTGCACTTTTTCTTTATTTATTTTAGGGTAAATTATAATTTGGGTCCCCATCTATGGGTCGGATCCCAGAATGGGTCCTGATCTTTAAATTGTAACGATTCGGGTCCCAGGGTTATTAATGTAAGGAATTTTTTGAGGTTAATGACGGGTATGCCATTGTTTAAAAGTTGGAACCCAACCCCCATTCCCTTCCCAACAAGGGCATATTCGTCATGAACCTCAAAATTCCCATTTCCTAAATGGTTCTGGGACCTGAATCGTTACAATTTAAAGATCGGAACCCATTACGTGATCGGATCCATAGATGGGGACCCAAATTGGAATTTACCCTTTATTTTATTTACTATTTTTGCATTCATACCCCTGTATTCCCCTTATTTTTTGAACCTCTTCTAGACATCATTTTATTTATTAAAAAATTGCATGATGTTCCTCATATAATTCTCTACATTTTGACATACTGTGGGTATTTTTTGAACAATGGTTGATTAATAATAAATTGTTTGGTAGAAATTAGCATATTTTGCTCACTTTATGCTCTGAAATTCATCATTCATTAACCGTTGCTCTAAAAATTCCCCAAAAATTACATATTGTAGAGATTAGTGTGCTTGACATTATGCCCAAAAAGATTTGCATTTGCATGCATAATTTGCCTTATAAAAATCATTTTGCACATTTCATTATTTAATTTTTAATAGGTATTAAATCCCACATTTTCGAGGTTTAGGATTTTTTTAAGATCAATCACCTAGTGATAGATCTTAGATAATTTTGATCCTCGTGAATAAATAGGTTTAATATTTATTATAATTAAATATTGAAAATCATTCTGTTGGCATTTAAAAATTCATAAAAAATTCATTTGGCACCAGAAAATTCCAAAAAAATTACAGAGCATTCATTTCATCATCATTTACATTGTGGTCAAGTTTCATATTTTTCGGATATCGTTTGATCGAAATTTACATTTTAGTCCCTAAAATAGGCCACAAGTGCATTGTGCATCCATTTATTGCATTAAAAATTACAAAAAAAGACCGCCTCGAAAACCGAACACGAAATTGGATAGACATAATTCTAGGTTGTTCCTTTGCCTCCTTGTGATCGACCTTGGAACTTGCCCAAGTAAAATAAACAAAAAAAAACCACTTGCTTGAACTGATTAAAAATTTGTGGTTATCTCTTGACTATTTCCGATCGCCGCCTACAACGAACGATTTATTATTTTCGCACACGAAACTAAAAACAACTTCTTAAACGCGGCGTTTTCGGACATGTCAAGATTGTTGCAACAATTGCATCAATATCCATGTGGATGACTATTAAACCTTAAGATCAACTTTTCAGTCTTCTAAAACATATGCAACCAATTGCAAATGTTATAAGAAGAATGAGATACAATTATTAGACTTTGATCTTATCCAATAAACAAGTCAATATCAATGATTATATGTAGATTATTCCGATGCACTATCCGAATCCTTTTCTAAGGATCTAGATAGACTTGATAGTCATCCTATCAACACATCAGTTTATTGCAGTATTGGCATCCATCCAAGTCTTTGGATGTCATATGTGTGGAAACCATAGAAGTACAATCAACTTTTTGACTTTTATTCTAACCTGGGTCCGACCCATGCTTCCACAGCGCTCCTTTCATCTCTAAACAACCATTGTTTAAGACAAAGGATCTCTTATGTTGAATTCAAAAGATTTCAATATAAGAGAATTTTGACATTTATATATGCTTCATTCAATTCATATAATATGAATATTATGAAGCTTCATAAATGACTTGAGTATAGACATTAGAATGATGACACTCATCATATCTACATACATCTTAACTCTTAAAGACTTTGGTTCAGGTAGATACTCAAACATTTTGAATACATTTTCTCCTATAGAGCCATCATTGTGCATGATGTAGTGAACCATGTCATTCATGATTAAATGTCGAGAGCACATATGTATGCCAGACCATCTTCTTAGATTTTTATAAGGATTATTTGACAATCGCGATCATCATTGACATGTCACTTCCAAAGTATATCCGATGAAAGATCAAGACTATAGAGACATATAAACCCTAGGTTGTTGTCTTATTGTCTATTTAATTGTCATTGGGTTTAATGAAGGATTATTTGTAATAAGAAATTGACATATATATATATACATATTTTACTTTGATTTAGGAATCTTTATATCAAAGTTGTCTTGTCTTGTTAACACTGAAAGTTCATTCCCTTAATCACTTTCAATGTAAGAGATGTACTTACCATTATATCTCAAGCAAGATCTGGGATCTCCTTTCTTATCTTTGTTACATCCCAATAATATGAGAGCCTGTAACTCGGATAAAAAAAAGCGGGAACTCATTCCGCCTTGCAAGTCCAACGTGCATCTTCCAATTCGATCTTTTACCCCTGGGCCCACCACCCCTAAGATGATGTTGACCCGTCATTAATTGAACCAACTGTCAACAAGAATACAACTCGCTACGCAATCTAATATCGCCCCAATAATATAAGGACCCGATATTGGGGTCACTACGCATACGTCCTTACTCTTTCGAGAAGCGAAGAGCCCGATTCAAATGGATTGTATGCATGAGATGTCACTTCGGACAAACGTCTCCTACATACAATATCTGGTGACGGAACCCTTCTTCCTTGATGGAAGACCATGGATGTCACTTATGTGATCCTCCACCTCTCATTCAAATTTCAATTAATTATCATGAATCATATTCATATAATTAATTCTTCCAAGGGAAATACACATCTATTCATAATAGAGTATTTTTAATTGGATATAATTAATTTAATCACATTAAATCAATTATCATTCCAATTCAATCAACAAACTTGTTTGTTACTTGAAAAAATGGTATTATCTCGAAGTACATGTTAGTTTGAATTTTAATTATTAGAAAATATATCATGATTTCTCCAGCATTATCGAGTCCCTACCCGCTGTCATGGTCAGTACCGACAGGAGTGGTACAGACCGTACACGGTGCAACCTGCTACCCCAACGCTCCCCGACTAGACACCATATCCACCTCAGGAAAGGATAATGCCAAATCGATCATTGTGTACTTGAGATGATCATCGGTTTTTCAACTGAAATTATACCATATAGTAATAATCAAAACCATTTTGATTATAAGGAAATCTGCTAGACAAATTCCCAAACCTATTCTAGTAACATGTTTATTGAAAGTGTATCACCTAACCAATTGGTGATCTAGATCAAATCTAATCATTTATTGGTTGAGGCAATGTCATTTAAGGGAACAATTATCATTCAAATATTTCTCAATTTATATCTATAATTATTCCAGGCAATTAACCATTAATTTCACATGTTTCTTAAATGACTATCACAAGGTTCATAATTAGGATTGCAATTTTCAGCAATGACCCTCACTTACTAAAATTAGCATATCTCATTCATTTTAAAACGAAGCAAAATCAGTTTCTAAAGTTTGCTAACTTGATTCAAACAGAATCTACGTGATTAGCACGCATTCCCAATCGTTTTAAAACAGTAATTAACTCCTTAATTACGTCATCATTCACCATCCCCGAAACAGTAGATATAGGTTCATAAAATGATCATATCTTGAGTTATCGGATTCCAAATCACGCAAACTCAAATCCTACTGCTTCCTTAATTAATGGGAAACATTATCCAATTTAAAATTTCGTGTTTAAACATTTTAAACAGGACCGAAATTTATCACAAAACAGGGATGCAAAAATCGAAATGCGGAAAAAATTTTTCACGAACCCTTACAAGCCAAATCTTCTTAAGTTAATGGATCGTCTCCAAAACCCCATAACCTGGCTCTGATATCACTTGAAGGATATGGAAAGATCGTCAAGCGCATCACAGAAGCGTGATGATCGCATCGAATGCGATCGGGAGCGACTAGTCGCACTAGTCGCTCGATGCAGCGGAATTTAAAAATTTTTAAATGTGATGAAACCACATGATCCAAGAAACTTTCTCGGATCATTTATCTAAATCACAATAGGTATAAGATTTACCTCTTGAAGCATGGTTGTGATCGAGTCCGTAAAATAAGAGACCTCCTGTCTCAAATCTGATCCAACGGAGGAGACGCTTGCGAGCGCGTTGATGAGACACGTCCTTCTCGCAATCCAAGTTGATGATCCAAGCAACGAGTCTCCTGATCTCGTCACACGAGATCTGACATCTTATTCACGAGCGAGGCGCATCGAAGGAGATGGAGATCTACGAGTAGATGATCCGGCAGCATAACGACGATGCTGCAGTGATGACGACTCTCACAAGGGCTCCATGGTGGACGGCCACTATGAGAGAAAGAGAGGCTTGGCGTGTGGAGAAAGAGAGAGGGGGAGAGCATTAGTTTACGTTGTAAACGTGTGCATCGAAGGGCAAGGGGTGCCTCTTCTTATATAGGGTTTTGGGAGTCCATGGATCTCAATGCATGGACAACACACAATCAATGGTTGAGATTGATTTGTGTTTCTTTCAATGGCTAAGATGTTGTTGTAAAAATACAACAATAATTGATTTAATTTGAATTAATTTATATTGATAAATCAACATAATTAATCCCAATTTAAATCACTTTGACTGTTCTTGGAGATAATGAGGAGATAAACCTCATCCCCTAAAAAAGGGGGGACGGCTACCAATCATCTCATGAGATCTCATTATCTCATGATATCTCCAAGATTTACAACAACAATTGTTGTAAATACTTTTCACAAAAAATAATTCACAATTATCTTGTGAAAAACTTCAATCAAGCCATTGAAATTATGTGAATCTCATTCACAACCCAAAACAAAATGTAATTATATTTTCAATTAATCATTCAATGTGAATCCAATTCACATTAACAATTAATCAACAAATATAAATCATAATATGCTCTCTCTAATATATTATAAATCATATTTATAATGATTAATATGGATAGTGCTATCCACATTATTCATATCCATGATAATTAAATCACATTTGATCGTCTTGGATCTCTTTTCTCATGTGCCCAAATAACATGAATCACATTCACATTAGTTAGACCTTTGATAATTAAATCACATTTAATTATCTCAGATAACTCTCCTTATAATATGAATGAAATTCATATTATTCATGATAATTAAATCACATTTAATTATCAATTTTCTCAATGCTCGGATACACATATCAACGATGAAATTATCCATGATTTGATTTCTCGGGCGGCTCTTCCCCATGGCTATTCTGTGGGCGATTTGGCGTGGCAGAAATGATTTGGTTTTCTCGGGCCAGAGATTTTACAAAGAGAATGTCGAGTGCTTTACAAGGAGACTGGTAGATGAGTGGATGATGTAATGACCTTTTTTTGTTGTGTGTTTTGGGGTGATGTAACCGTGTGATGTAACTTTTTGCTTTTTTAAATATATTTTGATGGGGCGGGCACCACCGAGTGCTTCCCCCTACCTTGCAGATTTCAAAAAAAATGAAATTATCCATGAACTCTTTCAAGGATAGTGCGTGTTCTCCGCAGATACTTGGAGATAAGGACAGGGCGATTGTATTGTTCCACGTATAGTGACTTGGATATTGAGATCACATCTCAAATCCAGATCTTGCGGACCTCCCATAGATGCTTGATTAAATCAAGACCGCAAATCTAATCTTCTCATTACATCTGAATCACATTCAGATCAATGTCCAATATTTGGACTAAGATCAGATTACTTCTCTATGAGAGGAGTCACTAAAATCCAGACCTGTTTCATTACTCCCTCGGAATGGAAGCGTCATGGTTATACAGTCGTTTATGATCACATAACCCTCAAGCATTCCGAATACCTGTACATCTTGCATACTGGAAGACCCAGAATAAACCCGAAGTATAAGATCAACTTTACACTGTCTACTTCAGAGTTTTATCATCAGATATCTCATTCGATCATTGGGAGTCGGTATCGATCATATGCTTTCCAAAAGCATATATCATACCCAGGTGTTGATCACATACTTTTCCAAAAGTATATATCAAACCTACAAATTCAGTCAAGCTCCCAAAGCGAGACGTCCGTTCACGGAATTTGATTCTTCCCAATATCTCATGAGTGAGCTCATGTCTTCCGGTTCAGTAATGAACCTATTGGGAAAAATGAGTAACCTGTCTTATTCCATAAGCCCTAGGCTCTCTTATATAGGAGAGTAGCCTATGGGTAAATTACATAAAGTAGACAACTGAAAAATAAAATAACGAAGAGGTACAGGTACTCTATATGCGTCAACACTCCCCCTCAAGATGGAGCATAGATATCAATCATGCTCAGCTTGGACGCACACTTCTGGAATGGACCTCGAAGTAATGCCTTGGTGAATATATCAGCAGTCTGATTCTCTGATGTGACGTGAGATGTAGCAATGAACCCCTTCTGAATCATGTCACGTATGTAGTGACAGTCAACCTCAATATGCTTGGTCCTCTCATGAAAGGCTGGGTTGTTTGCAATGAACAAGGCAGCCTGATTGTCACATTCCGACATCATAGGAAGCGGTATATCAAGACATAGATCTGTAAGTAAGGATTTCACCCACATCATTTCTGTGCTAGCCTGGGCCATAGCCCTGTATTCGGATTCAGCACTAGATCTAGCTACTACTGTCTGTTTCTTGCTCCTCCACGAGACTAGGGCATCTCCAACATAGACTGCAAATCTTGAGGTGGACTTCCTGTCCTTGGGGCATCCTGCATAGTCTGCATCAGCACATGCTGTGATAGAGATCTCCTTTCCCTTCTTAAATAGCAAGCCTGCACCTGGAGATGATTTTAGATATCTCAGAATCATGTGTATTGCATCCATATGGACCTGACGTGGTTGCTCCATGAACTGGCTCACACGACTCACTGCAAATGATATATCAGGTCTAGTGATCGTGACATACAGTAGTTTGCCTACCAGTTCTCTGTACCTTCTCCTGTCCACCTCTTCCGTTTCATCATCATAGAGCTTCATGCTGGGATCCATTGGTGTCGTAGCAGGTCAACACCCTAGCATACCTGTCTCACTCAATAGATCTGCAATATATTTCCTCTGCGACATTACTAATCCATATGGATTTCTAGCAAACTCCAGCCCCAGAAAATATCTAAGGACTCCCAAGTCCTTGGTGACAAATTCGGTTCCCAGCCTTTCTTTCGCCTGCTTAATGCCCTGCTCATCATCTCCTGTAATCAAGATATCATCAACATAAACCATGATTACAATGATACCTCTAGCCGTCTTCTGTACAAACAAGGAATGATCAGCATTGGAGTGTTTATATCCTTGTTTCTCAAAAAGATCTGAGAGCTTCTGAAACCACGCTCTGGGGTTCTGCTTAAGGCCATAGATGGCCTTATGTAACCTGCATACCTTGGAACACTCCCCCTCAACAACAAACCCAGGTGGCTGTTGCATATAGACTTCCTCCTGCAATTCGCCATATAGGAATGCATTCTTCACGTCCAGCTGATAAAGCGACCAGTCTCTAGCAACTGCAACTGATAACAAGATCCGCAGAGTGGAATGACGTGCCACAGGCGAGAATGTGTCAAGGTAATCCACCCCGTATGTATGTGTGAAGCCACGTGCAACAAGGCGCGCCTTGTACCTGTCAATGGAGCCATCTGCATTGTGCTTCACTGTAAACACCCACTTGCAGCTCACCGGGTTCACATCTGGAGGTATAGGAACCATGCTCCAAGTTCCTCTGGACTGAAGTGCCGCCATTTCTTCTTCCATTGGTAGCCGCCATCTAGTATCCTGCAGAGCATCATGATGATTCCGTGGAATGTCTGTAGCTGAAAGTGTCATAGCAAACGACCTGAAGTCTCCAGACAGCCTCTCAAAAGACACGGATGCTGATAATGGATATTTGGCACAGCTTCTCTTCGACTTCCGTAGAGAAATTGGAACTTCCAAATCATCTGTATTCTCATCTGGCTCCTGCACTATATCCTGCTCAGAAATGTAGTCAGATCCATCAACATTAATATTTCATTACATACCATAGGCGAGCTAGTTGACGGGTCAGGACCATGAGCTGGAGGAGACCTGCGGGTGTAATGGAACGGTAGCTGTGAGACAAGCGGTGGCGGTGGTGGTGGTGGTGGCAGTGGTGGTGGTGGTGGTGGTGGTGTCGGCATCTGAGGTGGTGGTGTCATGTATATGGCATCAGGAGGTATAGATGGTAGCTGCTTGTCTCCTGATGCTGAAAAATACATAACAGATTCAAAAAATGTAACATCTGCACTGATCATATACCGCCGACGCACAGGATCAAAACACTTGTACCCCTTTTGAGTTCTGGAGTACCCAACAAAGACACACTTGACAGCCCTAGGAGAGAGCTTGTCAGTACCAGGCGACAACTGATGGACGAATGCAACCGACCCAAACACACGAGGGTAAGAGTGAACAGATCCTTGTCAGGATGAATGAGTGAAAACAGAATCTGTTCATTCAAGACAGACGAAGGCATACGGTTGATTAGGTAACATGCAGTGAGAACTGCATCACCCCAGTAGGAGTAGGGAACATGACTCTGTATAAGAAGTGATATTGTGACATCAAGAAGGTGACGGTGTTTTCTTTCAGCAATCCCATTCTGTTAAGATGTATGAGCACAAGATGTTTGGTGAATAATCCCTTTTGAGGAGTAGTAATTGGCCAGAATGTTGGTACAAAACTCTAAAGCATTATCACTTCTCACAAGCTTGACAGATGTGGAGAAAACATTTTGTATTTCATTCAGAAAATGGATAATAATATTTCCTGCTTCAGATTTATTTTTCATCAGAAACACCCATGACACTCTAGAGAAATCATCCACAAATACAATATAAAACCTGTGTCCCTGATGATCGGGAACACGACTCGGACCCCAGACATCGATATGAAACAACTCAAACTTGGAGTTACTACTCTGACCTGGACGACTGGGAAAGGACGACCTGTGATGCTTTCCCAACTGACACGCCTCACACTGAATAGGTGTGTGAGAGAGACCATAGGGTAGAACTTGACGCAACTTCTGAAGCGGTAAATGACCAAAACGCAGATGCCATAATAAGGTTGATACTTGTCCCGAAGAAGAGGATGAGGTTCCAGCAAAAGGAGTCTGATTCAGGCGGTAGAGGCCTCCTTGCTCATAGCCACGACCAATCACGTTGCCCGTATGGATGTCCTGAAAAATCAAAGAAGATGGATCAAAAATTGCCCGACAATGTAAATCCTTCGTAATCTGACTAATTGACAATAGATTCATTGAAAAATCAGCTGCATGTAGCACGTTCTTGAGCTGCATAGAAGATGTCAATCTAACCTCCCCCTGACCAGTGATGAGGGAATGAGTGCCATTGGCAATCACTACTGTCCGACCTGGAGGGATATGAGTGTATCCTGAAAGTAGACTCTGGTCGCCACATAGGTGATGTGTAGCGCCCGAGTCCATAATCCATGGTAAAGTATCTGATCTACTACTGTTCAGTGCAAGTTACTACCTGAGGTACTGGTAGACGCAGAGGCAGAAGCAGCGGCATCAGAATGACTCTCTGCAGTCGGTGTTGGTCCAGATGGTGGAATAATGCCCCTCAGACGGGCAACAAGATCGTCGAACCGTTGATCCAAGGTAGCAGCAGATGGGGGCTCTATCTGCTCAGCAGCTCTTGCGGATGCAGGAATTCCGTGCTTTGAATAGCATGTATCTTCATTGTGTCCGACTCGGTGACAATAGGTGCATGTCGGCTTAGTGTGGCCACCCCTTCCACGGGGTCCACGTCCACGGCCCTGGTGATGAAATCCGCGACCTCTGTTTGCTGCCATGGCTGAAGAATTCTGACTCGCAGCTGTTAAAGGAACTGTAATCCGACTCAGTCTATGGAAGG
Organism: Ottelia alismoides; assembly: GCA_037367405.1. Taxonomy (NCBI): domain Eukaryota; kingdom Viridiplantae; phylum Streptophyta; class Magnoliopsida; order Alismatales; family Hydrocharitaceae; genus Ottelia; species Ottelia alismoides. The sequence continues at coordinate 490,639 of JAZKJV010000135.1, forward strand.
CTTCCTCCATGGGAGGGATAGTAGAGTCGACCAAAATCTGTGATCGTGCCGCCTCGTACTCAGGATCAAGTGCAGCTAGAAACACGCCCACCATAGTCGCGTTCCTATATGTCTTCTGCTGTTCTGGCGTGGCTGTCAGGGGCATGAAGCTATAAAGCTTCTCGAACATCCCTCTTAGTGATGTATAGAGGGAATGTAGGGGGCGACCATTCTGCTTGATGGTGAAGATATCATGCTGGAGTTGCAGAATCGCCTGGGAATATGTAGCCGCCAGAATGTCCCACATATCCTTCGCTGTGGGTTGATGGAGGATGTCATTGGCAATCTCAATTGCCAACGTGCCAGATAGCCAAACCTTGGCGTATGCGTCATCAGCCTCCCAAGAGGCATTGGTTCCAGTCTTCTCAGCAGGCTCTGGTTCGGTAAGAATGTGCTTCTTACCCGTAGACTTCATCATGCTCATGAACTGCATTGCCCACAGTTCATAGTTGGTACCATCCATCTTTACAATAGGCGCTGGACCACGGAATGCGCCAATAGATGGGATATCTGCCTTGCTTTCTGACATACTGGATACTGAAGACTGGAACGTCTGACAAACCTATCTGTGATTTGTCTACAATGACATAGACGGGTTTAGTTGCACGTGTAGACCTCAAGCAACTAAACCCATGTAGCTGAAGGTGCTCGCTTTAGGGCCTAACGTGTGTCCCCGTACAATCTACTGGTGCGCTGGATGAGTAGGCGCACTTGTGCGCGATACACGCACTGGTTGGCGCGCTGGGATGCATGCTACTGTGCCACGGGACCTTGCACAGGTGTGCACAGAGCCTCTGGGATATGCGCTGGTGCGCAAGATGCGCACGAGAGAACTGAGTAGGGCGCGCGTTACTGTGCCACGCAAATCAGGCGCACAAGGGCGCTACTGCTGCACGCTACTGGCGTGCAAGAGGGGAACCAAAGAGCAGGGGCACTGGCGATGCAAGGCACCACACGCTAGCGTATCGCGGCACAGCGATGCGCTGGAGAACGCGCTGGCAATGCGCCACTGCGCACTACCGCACGCAGGCGAGGAGAGAAGCCAACGCGCGAAGGAGGCGGCGCCGTGCGTGCAACCCGAGAGAGAGAGGGCGGCGTCGATCGGAGAGGAAGGGCGGCGCCGATCGACGAGGAAGAGGCTGGCGGGTGGGGGTAGGGTTAGGGTTAGGGTTTCGAGAACTCCGGTCTAGGACCGTCGCTCTGATACCATGTTGGGAAAAATGAATAACCTGTCTTATTCCATAAGCCCTAGGCTCTCTTATATAGGAGAGTAGCCTATGGGTAAATTACATAAAGTAGACAACTAAAAAATAAAATAACGAAGAGGTATAGGTACTCTATATGCGTCAACAGAACCTGTATGATCCCTTTGAGAGATCGTATTACTCATATGCCCTTATATGCACACCAGCGCGCCGGTTATAGACCCTGATTAGGTCATCAACCTATTGGTCTGCCAAATGTACATACTCAGACATATAGTAACACATCTGTCTCCGGTCAGAGGATGCGTGCCTATATCATGACAGCATACGACATAGGTCTTTGGTTATCTCGATCTTGTTAAGTCAACTCTTTGACCTAACTAATCTGATACCTCCGAATCTCTATTCCCATGTAGAGGACCTGCATCAAGAGGTCGGTCAGATATCATCCAAGTGAAAGGATTGCCATCTCCTACTCAGGCTGGGGATCATCTCTTAACAATAATTTGACGGTGCTTGATGAGTCCTCAATCTAACTCTTTAGATATTCATTCAAACAACAACCTCTATGATTCAATAATTGTATTAACAGCTGTATGATCATTAAGATGACCATGGTACATAACCCTAATTTTACTAAGGGACCTATTTTGCAAATTAGTTATTCTTCATTTCAGATCTGGGAATGATATTTGCAATAACATTTATTGCATAATGGCTCGTCGTGGGCTCGCATGTCCAACAATAACTTATATTTGGTACCATCCATCTTGACAATAGGCGTGTGACCCTCGAAGGCATCCGTAGATGGCATATCAACTCTTCTTTCTGACATCGTGAACAATCACTGGGACTTTAGACCAATCGTGCTGCGTCTAAACGTATATGAAACGCGATGGTTGTGATCTTAGACTCATATCACAACTATCTACTGTCATTCTCTGCTCATATCTATGGTTCACAGGCCAACATTCAGATCCATAGAGCATATCAGGTCTTATGGCTACACATGTCTATGCGTAACATCTCCATCGATCTCTCCATCATGTGCGGAACAGATCCCAAGTATCTAAAAGAATCTTTCTTCTGATTATTATTGTCCCCAATCTTCACTTCGATTCCTTTTCCATTACTTCCATCAAATGCGCACTCCCTATATTTAGTCTTAGCCTTACTTATACGAAATCCTTTAGTCTCCAAGGCATGCCTCCAAAACCTCAAGCTTCGTACTTACTCCATTTCTAGTCTCATCAATCAACACAATATCATCGACAAACAACATAAACCAAGGCATCTCATTCTGAATGTGACTAGTCAACTCGTCCATAATCAAAGTAAAAAGGAATGGACTCAAAGCTGAACCTTGGTGCAAACTGATGCTGATGTCAAAATAGTTAGACTTCCTAGAGTGGATTATTACACAAGATGAAGCCCATCATACATATCCTTTATAAGGTTAATGTATATATATACTTGTCTCTTCTCCATAACTCTCTACAAGACCTCCCATGGGATTGAATCATAATCCTTCTCCATATCAATAAAAATCTAACGAAGGTTCTTCCATTAGCTCTATAAATCATAAACCTTTATTGTTGAAATAAAGAACATTTTTATGCTATTGTTAAGTATGTTTGCGCTGACTATACCTTGAAGTTTTATACCATTCGTCTCTTTTACTTCTTCGGGTCACTTGGCATCATACACCAAACATCCCATGCTTATACTTCTTAGCAGAATGGTGTTTTGAGCATAAACACTATCACCTTCGTGATGTTGTTAGGACTCTTCTTATCCATAGTCATGCTCCTCTCTTTTTCTGAGGTGATCCAGTCCACATTGCCTGCTGCCTGGTCAACCATATGTCGTTCTCCATGTTAGGAGAAAAGGCTCTTTATTCGATTGTGTTTTTCGATACGGACCTTTTCTCTCTAACACCTCATGTCTTTGGATTTGTGGCTTTTGTTCATCTCTTGATTCCGTGTCGTGACAAGATCTCATCCAGAGCTGTCAAGTATGTCTTTGTTGGCTACTCTCGGATCCAAAATGGAGACCGGTGCTTTGATCTTATCAGATGGAAGTACTATATCAATGCTGACATCACCTTTTTTGAGTATGTTATGTATTTTTCTCCCACAGTTGATAGGATGTCTTCATCTTAGTCAGGTAAGGAGGTTACATTCCACCTCCTCCTTCGCCTCCACCTCCCACCACACCTCCTCCTCATCGTCCTGGTTGTCCCAGGTCTGATTTCTCGGGCATATCATTTCTGGTTGTCCCAGGTCTCATTTCTCGGGCATATCATTTCTGGAGCAGGCATTGCAGTTGATCCTGCGAAGATAGATGCAGTTATGTCTTGGGAGCAGCCCAAGACTGTCACGCAGATTCGGAGCTTCCTTGGATTAGCAGGCTATTACAGACGCACTGTCAGCGGAATTTCACGCATTGTTCGCCCTCTGACACGATTGACGCAGAAGAGAGTTCCATTTATTTGGGACGATTCATGTGAGCAGGCCTTCCAGACACTGAAGGAGAGATTGACTACAACACATACTCTTGCTCTTCCTTCAGGCACTCAGGACTATGCAGTCTACATTGATGCATCTGGAGAAGGTCTAAGAGCAGTGTTGATGCAGAGAGGACAGGTGATTGCTTACGCATCACGACAGTTGAGACCGCACGAGCGGAACTATCCCACACATGACTTGGAGTTGGCGGCAGTTGTTTTCGCCTTGAAGATCTGGCGTCACTATCTATATGGGGTGAACTTCGAGATTTTCACGGATCACAAAAGTCTGAAGTACATCTTTGATCAGAAGGAGCTGAACATGAGGCAGCGCATATGGCTCGAGCTACTGAAGGATTATGATTGCACGATCTCTTACCATCCCGGTAAGGGAAACGTGGTGGCTGATGCACTCAGCAAGGAGAGCGCATGCTGATGTACGGCAAACTGGCTATATAATGGGATACGCTTGCCGCTTTGACCGATTGGCATCCTCAGAAAGTGCATCTATTTCTACCGCCGTGCCTCCACGATACAACAGCCTTTGGGATCATATTATAGAGGGTCGGAAGACAGATCCTTGGATCCGAGATAGATACATGCGCGCCATCAAGGACGAATTAGATGATTTTGTTGTGATGGAATCTATTTGTGGAAGGCAGGATGGGTTGTTATACCCAATGACGAGCGGCTTCGCAGAGACATTCTCGATGAAGCACACAGTTCACGGTAATCTATCCATCCAGGTAGTACGAAGATATATCATGATCTGCGTCGACATTTTTGGTGGGATGGAATGAAGCGCGATGTGGCGCTACATGTTAGCAGATGCATGACCTGTCAAATGGTCAAGGCCGAGCACAAGAGACCAGCAGGATTACTGCAGTCTCTCCCCATTCCCGAATGGAAGTAGGAGAGCATTTCTATGGATTTTGTCACAGGTCTGCCGAATACAGCGGGTGGCCATGATTCCGTTTGGGGTCGTTGTTGATAGGTTGACCAAGTCAGCCCATTTTATACCTGTCAACACCGCCTACACTCCATCCAGATTGGCCAAGCTCTATGTGCAGAACATTATCAGGCTGCATGGTATACTAAGAGAGGTGCTGTCTGACAGGGGATTCGAGATTTACATCTCATTATTGGCATCAGTTTATGTCAGCATTACAGACAGAGCTGAGGATGAGTTCTGCATATCATCCGCAGACAGATGGGCAGAGTGAGCGCACCATTCAGACGCTTGAGGATCTACTTCGCGCATGCACTTTGGAGTGGAAATGGTCCTGGAAGGACCATTTGCCGTTATGTGAGTTCACGTACAACAACAGCTATCACTCCAATATTAGTATGGCACCATTCGAAGCCCTATACGGGCGGAGATGCCTCACGCCTCTAAGTTGGCGTGAGATAGGTGAGTCATGCTCTCTATTCCGTAGATCTCCTGGAGGAGACTGCGAGAGATGTTGATATTGTAAGACGGAGGCTTCTGACGGGCACAAAGTTGCCAGAAGAGTTATGCAGACCGTCGGAGGAGAGACTTAGAGTTTCAGGTAATCTAATTATTTTCTCCTCATCCACTCAATTATGATATATGTGTTCAACTTAAATCTCATACTAATGACATTCCTATAAATTATAGGTTGGAGATTGGGTATTTTTGCGAGTATCTCCCATGAAGGGAGTGCAGAGATTCGGTGTTCGTGGCAAGTTGGCGCCACGATATGTTGGACCGTTCGAGATTCTTGCTCGAGTGGGGAAGGTTGCTTATCGAGTAGCCCTTCCTCCACATCTTTCAGCTATTCATGATGTTTTCCACATATCCAATCTGAGGAAATATGTCCACGACCCTCGACACCTCATCAGTTATGAGAATCTTGATGTAGAGCCGGATCTGACCTATGAGGAGAAACCAGTTCAGATACTTGACCGCACTGAGAAGAAGCTTCGCAACAAGGAGATTTCATTGGTCAAGGTTTTGTGGCACCGACACGGCGTCAAAGAGGCGACGTGGGAGACCGAAGCCGACATGCGGGCACGATACCCACAGCTTTTCTGATGTAAGCATCAAAATAAGCTTTTATAATTAAATACATGATTAATATATGGCTTGTTTTTCCTTGAGGTTTTTATGGTTCAAAACCATTGAGGTTTTTATGATCATATTAAATCCAAACAAGATACCTATTAACCTTGACTCGAGTCTCGAGGACGAGACTCCCTTTGAGGTTTTTATAATTGTAACATCCGGGAATTTGAGTAAACCCGAACTCGTCCGATTTTGGGTCTAATGAACCCAATAACATTGACGGTCAATACTAAACAACCTAAAACGACCAATTAGTAGTGAATCAAAAGTCGTTCGGGTAAAATCGACCAAAAAGCGGCCGTTTCGTAATACGTGCCGTGAAAAGCCGCGACGCAAATTCGGAAACCGCAAAACGAACCGAGACCATCATGAGATCCGATTCGACGATACAAGACCAACGGAATCGACCGTTCGTCAATCGGAGGTCGTTTGATATTTTTAAATCGTAAAATTTAACCTTAAACAAAATCCGTATCCGAAAATTTCGGGTATTCGAAACTCGACCGAAAGTATATCAACATTATACTCATATTGACCGTCATTCTGAGACGGTCAAAACGAGATATTGCGCTCCAAAATCCGAAGCCCGAGGTGCGCGTACGATTGGATTTAAGTATACCAAATAAAGAATAAATATATATATATATAATAAAATCAGACAGTAGCAGTCGGCTACTGTTTGTTTAAAAAAAAATAATATAATTTTTTTTTAGCAGCCACCTAAACACCATTTACTCCACTTGCCCCTACTTCTTTCCCCACTTGGCATCATCTTTCTCCATTTGGCATCAAAGGAGACCATCTCCTTGGTTATATAAACCACCATTTAGCTCTCCATCTTCTCCATTTTTCCCTCTAAATTCTCAAATCTACACAGCCGTGAGCACCTTTCTCTCTATAGTTGCTGCTGGACAGCAGCAGAACTACTGTTTTCCTTCTCTTTTGCTACTGTTGAAAGCTCCACCCTTCTTCTCTTGGGCTGCTGCTACAGCCCTCCTCTCCTATTATTGTGCTTCTTCAAGAACAACAACTATTGGAGCAGCTGCCCCCATTTGCAACCAAAGGAGCTACTGCTTCTTGCTTCTGGAAATCAGCCACTGCATACAATTTTTCCTCCAATTTTGAAGCAATCATAAGGTACAATCCTTCTTCCACTCTCCTTGCTGCCATGCATGCACTTTAGATTTGAGTTCTTGAGCTGAAGATAGAAATCCATAGATTTATTTTCTTAAAATTAGCAGTTGGTCACTGTTCTTGATTCCATCCATGACTCTACTGTGAGAAATTCATTTTTTTTAAAAAAAAACATATTCTGGGATTTATTCTGCTTCTAAGGGATACTGATCATGTATTAAAATATAGTAAGATGATGGTAATGTGTAATTGTTTGGAAGCCAATGAATAGCCAGCTGAGAAAGGAAGAGCAGAAGTTTCCAGGGAGGTTACTTTTCTCTCTGGAATGTAAAATATAAAGGAGTTTTATGGATTTGCTTTATGGCTGTTGCAATTTTAAGCTAAAATCTGAACGATGCAACAGGAGTTTTAGAAATTAGGGATGCCAATTCACGATTGACAAACACAAATGAAATGGTTGATGTGTTTTAGTAATAAAACATGAATGATGATTTTTGACTGGTCATAACAATACACGCAAGCCTAAGCAAAAATGACAGTTTGAAAAGCTTTACATTCTCATTCTACAATTCTTGTGAATAAATTGTTGTGAAGTATTGGATGCCATCCCCATGAAGCAAGTAAGATATAAGGGTTGGTGTCTGACATTCTGAAAGGAATTGTTATTCTAGATTAGGTTCATACCAACATTTTTGAAGAAGCCTTCTGGAAGGTATATCATTGAGCTACTTTGATTTTTGGAAAAGGGAAAATCATGAATGTGTTATCCTACTTTCGTTGTCTAATAAAATGGACAAACCTTCAAAATTGTGTTACTTTAAGGATAAGAAATGAGGATCATAATTGCCAGAGCTGTTCAAAATCTTGAAAATGACTTAGGAGGATGGAACAAATGGGATTCAATTCTATGTTTGACAAGATCTATATCGGTTTAACTTTAAGTTAGAAGAATGGTGACATTCGTTACAGTCACTTGTGTTTTATACTTATATGAGTGTAATCAAACGAATCTTTATCAAACACCAATTGTATCTAATCCTTGATAAGACTCCATTAGCAAATATCTAATAAACTATTGAATAGATTCAATTTAGAAGAAAATAGTTAGATTCAGATAGTGAAGGCACATCTGAGGGAAGAACCTTATGTGGCTATGAGATGATCTAGGGTGATGTTCGAAGCCCCTCTTTCTCTACGACTATTATTTCAAGATCAAGCTCGTACAATGCAAAAGTTTTTAATCTTCAAAAGATAGAAATATTTCAGAACCCCTATTATATTCGTTAATATAGATGTCCAAATAAAAGGGAAAACAACTCTATAATAATTGGCCTCATCAAGAATTACATCCTTTAAACTATGCATAAGGTAAAAAAAAAAATCATTAGAAATTAATCCCAAGTACCTCTCTACAGTTAGGATGGATATCAATAGTATCAATAATTTTGTTAATCAAATAACCTAATTCTATAGTAAACATATAAGGACATATAATGAGTTGAGAAGTCAAAGAAGGAATGACGTTGGTAAATCTGTAACGACTGATAACTAATTGTGCCGGTCATGGTAACCTTTATACCTGACCGTGCGAGGGGGCGGTGACCCTCACCTGGGCGGAAGAAAGGAAGCCCAGTTTGGGCAGCGGCCGCCAAGTGCGCGGGTCTAGGATCCCAGTCCCATTTCGATTTTTACGCGAGCTCGCAGTGTTTTTACGCCTCGTTGGGATCCCGACTTTAGACCATTCCGCTGACCCTGTTTTAGGATACCCAGGCGGGGGATCCGTGGTTTTCAGTTTTACGTACGAGCTCGGTTGCCCGTTACCGGTCGGGCTGTTTTTTTTAGAGTGACTTTTCCGGGAAGTCCCTCTCACCCGTCTCAGTGGCGTAGTTGGGGAGTAGACCTATCCCTCTATTGGACCGGCCTTCCAATTAGAGGGCGAGACGGAAGAGCCATTTGCAGGCTTCTTCACCGCTTGAGTTTTCTTTCGCCAACAGACGGCAATTCTACATCCAGATCATTGTATCTACATCTATATCTACATTATGAGAGTACATCGGAGAGAGTTACAGTGAAGGTTTGGAGGAAATCACAATTAAAATTGAGTTGATTAGGAGTGACTTTAATCTGATTCAAAAACCCTATAAGTTAGTGGACGTGTTGGGAACTTAGTTAGGATGCATTACACAACACCGCATGCCTACGGAGGCCCCCCAACCCTAAGGTCTTTTAATACCTTAGGATTCTGAGGTGAGGCTACACACAGACCAAGACCACGGACTATCCACTAACTAGAAGGAGTAAATAGAATTAAGGATCAAATTCCATCATCATCATATCAGTCCATTATCGAAAACCATGACATGATCTCAATGACAAGAAAGTAGCCATCAAGTTCCGCAACATGATCTTCCCAAGACCCAAAATCATGTCTAAAACACATGAAATCTTTATATGTTAGGGTCTTTTATCTAAACTTTATATAAATATATATACATGGGATGAACGGGAAAAAGGGGAGAAACAAATGAACTTAGTACCAAACATTTGAAAACCTTTTTACTTATGCAAGTAAATGTAAATAGTGCTTGATTCCACCTTCTACTTGCTCTCTTTTGCACATTAAATTACTTGTTAATTATTTAAACTACGGGTTTGTATTCACAATTGTGACTCCTTTTCTTCCTTGCACGCATGGCAGGAAAGGAGTCTGTTGTTTAGTAACTATACAGGGTTCCAGGAGACAAGGTATATATACTAGACGGTATGTTATTCTTTTTGTCTCAGTTTTTGTTCGGTTGTTAATATTATATGCTTCTTTTCTCTTCAGTCAGATTTTGGGATATACTGTATGTACTTTCAGACATTGTACAGGTTGAAAATGAAATGAAAGTTAATGAAATCAATTCTTGGTGACATTTATCTTTATTATCTTGTGGTTGTAAATGTGAATGTCGAATGTCACTTGCAAATATATTCATTGCGAAAAATTTTTTCCCCATAATTTATGCTTATAATGCGATGTCAATAAATGGAATGTTGCGAATAGTGTCGTAAACGGGTACCCGGATCCTTGGGGGTTCACAGGTGGTGCCTTGAGACTAGCATTCTCATGAACTTGGGCACGTAGAATCTCCTTGCTATGAGCAATGCCTACATGATTTTTTATTTCTTAAGGGGTCAAATTAGGAAGACCGTTTACCCACCGACATTTCAAGTTCTCATCCACTGATGTGGTCCATGACAGGTTACGGACCACCAACGACGGCTCCAGTGGGCCTTATAAATGAATCACGGTGCCTCCTAAGGATGGGTTAATCCTCCATGGCCACTTGTAGGTATGAGGGCTGTTTTGTAAACACCCACCATGATGCTATCGAGATGTAATACCTCTAGCTATTCAAAACGTACTACTTTTCGTTTCCTTTCTCTAAACTTCCCCAGACAACTCCGTTGGCAGTACCCGAATCTGCCGCATTCCAAACACTTTCTTGGACCCCTACATTGACTAGCAAGTTGTCCACGATACCCGCATCTGGTGCAACATATATTCTCAGGCTCGAAACGAGGTTTTAGGAGGGTTTTCCTTATAGTGATTTTTCTATATAGGTTGCCTAACATGCACTGATCCACTCTTTGATTCTGTCCTCATGGTGAGCATGTGTCTTCTTCTTCTCTATAGAACCAACTTCTAGTCTCCATCGGGCCTCGCTGCTCGAATGTTGTCAAATGAAAGAACCTGATTTTTTTTGCATCTTCCTCTATAAACAAGTCTATAATTAATAAAGTATTTCATATTCCATAAATGTAGGAACCCACACCTCACATACCTGATTTATAACAACCAAGAAGAGCCTTGAATAGTAACTAATCAAAATTCCACATATTTTATGTGTGCAAGAAACACAGAGTTGTTGGTTGTATGCATGGCTACTGTCACAACCCTAAATTCCGTGATACAGAATGTTCAAGCAGACATAGTAGCGGATGCACAAACATGAGTGATGGAGCTGACTTCAAGAGGAGTCAAGAGTGCATGGGTAGCACAGAGGCTACCCACGGGAGTCTTTGAGGCTCAACCGTACATGGCAATGGATAAGCTTCACAGAGGTCACTGACTTGGTAGCAGAGTGTAGTGGAGCTTGTAGCCATGTGAGTACAATGAGTACATACAACAATGCAAAACATGACAACGGATGCACGCAACAGTAGGTACGTGAGTGCAACGGGGCGGTATGCAGTGAAGTGATAGGCATCGAGGAGCAATGCGGTGTGGTCACATAAGCGTATGCACGAAGGCGCACAATATTGGTAGTAATGCGTGGTGGTCCAAGGAGGCATGAAACGTTGCAGGTATTGAGTACGAGTGTGGGCGAGCATGCTCGGTAGTACACATATGAGAGTGGTTTGGGGGCCATAGTAGCAAAGTTCTAGCGGACTTCCCCTTAGCATGTGGAGCGCTAAGGAAGTGTTTACCGCACTAGGGTCTAGCTGCATGTTCCCTTTGACACAAGAGCGAGTGTTCGGTGACACGATGAGTTATGGCAAAGCTGCATCAGCAAAGCATTGGAGTGCGAGTGTGCTGAGGATTAGACGATTGATGTGGTGTCAACCGTGCAAGAAGACGAAAGGATAACAAGGGAGTCAAAGATATAAGAAGATGAAGAGCTGCTGTGGAACTTGAAGGTTTGGCATGGAACTTGAAGGGTCTTGGGTCTTTATATGTCATCATTGTATGTAATAATGAGTGTCCCGTGGGTTTCCTTGAGTCTTGTATATAAGGAGGGGTGACAGCTTATTTTTACTCACCTCACTCTAGAGCGAGTCTCCCGTTCTAATAAGAGGAGAGCTTTGTGCCTGTTCTTGAGTGAGTTCTTGAGCGATCCAGATTTCGGAGTTCGTGCTTGTGCTTGTGTTGGAGCGTCAACACGTGCGCAAGTGCAAGTTCGAGAAGAGTTGGAGCATATCTATTACCGTTCTACTTAGGAGGGCTGGTTAGCTAACGCTGCACATGTCGAAATCGATAGCGGGATTTTGACCATGTGATAGCTAGTATGTTGTGACTGTTAGAGTTGTTATATTTACATTATGTTTGTAACCTTTCGGGTTCCGTAACCCTCTGTGACCCTTCAAGTTCCGTAACTCCCAATGACCCTTCAGGTTCTGTAACCCTTGTACTCTGTAGGGTTTTCTCTCTATATAAAAGACCCTAGCTCTATGGAATGAATCTCTCATTTGTCTCTCTTCTCAACATGGTATCAGAGCAACGATCCTAGATCGAAGTCTAATATCCTAAATCCACCGCCGCTACCAGCCCTCTCTCCGCCGACAAGGAGAGAGGGCTGGACCTCCTACGTCGCTCATGGATTCGATGGTCTCGCACAAGGCAGTCCGAGTCCCTAGCAACAACAGCTTCCACCTCCAACGACACCAAAACGTCAGCCAAGGCTCTAGCAGCTCCAACCGCACCTCCTGCATCGCTGGCACTGCCTAGAGCCCCCCCTCCCCCCTCTCCTACAGCCACTGCTTCACCACGACTTGTTTCTTCCAACTTGATGTTACATACTCTTTATTCTATCAAGTATGGGAGAAAGGGGGAGTCAGATATGATTTTTCAAGACGGCTACTGCCCTACCATGACTGACAGACCGACACTCCAGACTACTACTCAGATCATCAGTCTTCACCGAGCATCGACTTCTTCGTCAGGGCGTATACTTCTTTTACGATCCGACTACTACTCCGTACTGGACTTCATCTACAATGATTCTTCTCCAGGCACGACAGAGATATGTTCCGGTGACCTGCATGCACGACAGAGATACGTTCCGATGACCTGATATCGTAGCGACTCTACAGGCTTGGCAGAGATACGTTCCGGTGACCTGAAAGCCGCAAACCCATCCTCGAGTGAGGTCTTCTACCAGCAGCGGACATATATTCTTATGGTGCATCGTGTGAAGATGTGGTGTATGCCTTTTGTTTTTGTTACAAGCTGCAGCTTTCTCAGCTCCAGCTTGAGGGGGAGTGTTAGAGTTGTTATATTTACATTATGTTCGTAACTTTCGGGTTCCGTAACCCTCTGTGACCCTTCAAGTTCCGTAACTCCCAATGACCCTTCAGGTTCTGTAACCCTTGTACTCTCTAGGGTTTTCTCTCTATATAAGAGACCCTAGCTCTATGGAATGAATCTCTCATTTGTCTCTCTTCTCAACAGTGACATCTCGACTCCACTTCGGTAAGAGCGAGTGTTCGGTGACACTTGATGAGTTATGGCAAAGCTGCATCAAAAGCGTTGGAGTGCGAATGTGCTGAGGATTAGACGATTGATGTGGTGTCAACCATGCAAGAAGACGAAAGGATAACAAGGGAGTTAAAGAGATAAGAAGATGAAGAGCTGCTGTGGAACTTGAAGGGTTGCCATGGAACTTGAATGGTCTTGTGTCTTTATATGTCATCATTGTATGTAATAATGAGTGTCCCGTGGGTTTCCTTGAGTCTTGTATATAAGGAGGCGTGGCAGCTTATTTTTACTCACCTCACTCTAGAGCGAGTCTCCCATTCTAATAAGAGGAGTGCTTTGTGCCTGTTCTTAAGTGAGTTCTTGAGAGTGTTCTTGAGCGATCCATATTTCGGAGTTCGTGCTTTGCTTGTGTTGGAGCGTCGACACGTGAGCAAGTGCAAGTTCGAGAAGAGTTGGAGCGTGTCCGTTACCGTTCTACTCAGGAGGGCTGGTTAGCTAATGCTGCACATGTCGAAATCGATAGCGGGATTTTGACCATGTGATAGCTACCATGTTGTGACATCTCGACTCCATCACTTCGGTAAGCGTAATGTGTAAGTTCTATAAGTATTAACTGAATGCATATTAACTAAGTTGTTATAAGATCCATTGCTATGTACTCACTCTTTGAACTAGAGTGCGAAAAAGCTTCCCATTCCTTGCTTGTCCATGTAGTCAGATTCCCTATCCGGTAGGTCCAAAAGCTAGTATTTGACTTATCATAATGAGCTTCAGTTGGATAATCTATGAACTGTTTGATCTTGCCAACTACAAGCTAGAATATGGCCTAGTGATGGTTACATGTAGTTGTTTCTCAACTAATTGTTGTAGCAACTTGTGTGTCCGATCTCTTTAGACTCATAGATGCGTACTTTGAGATCCATAGGAAACCGAGATGCTTTTGATCCCACCATCTTGGTCTTATGTAGTAGGACGGTTGCATACTTCCTCTGGTACGTAATTCGTCTGGAATTGGAAATCTCAATCTCAGGAAGTATTGTAGTGGTCCAAGATCCTTCGTGACTTCTATGCTAGTTGTCTCTTTACTTCTACAATGTCTTTATGATATGAGTCATCACCTGCAGGGACAATGTCATTCACATATACCAATATATGGTTGTGATCCATTTCCTTATCTTCCACACAAATAAGGAAAGGTCGGATAAGGATACGAAAAGTCCCAAATTCTCAAGTACTTTTGATAGCTTCTGAAATCAGGCTAGGCTCGTCTCCTTAAGATCATAGATGGCCTTCTTTACTGAGCATTCCATTTGACTCCTTTGAGCCCAAAGCCAAGATGTTACTGCATATAGAAAGACATTCTTCATGGTAAGTACATGAAGGGGCCAATCAAGCTGTACTACTACAGAATTAATCTGTACGATCAAGAGTTTTACTACATGAGATAAGGTATCAAAAAAGTTGACCTTGTATAAACTTTCCTACCAACATGGCTTTGTATCTAATAACTGAACAATCTGAATTATACTTCATGGTAAAGACCCATCCGGATCCAACCACCTTACCATGATCAACAAGCTGCCACATCCCACAGAAGATGAAAACAACCGTTTCTTCCTAAATGGCATGCCATCATGTGGAATCATGTAATTCTTCAACATGACTATTGGGAAATCTTTGTCACGTACAATGTTTCTGCAAACCGCATTCTGTGCTAAGTACTTTGATCCACAACAACAACAACAACAAAGCCTTTTCCTACATTTAAGTAGGGTTTGCTACATGGATTTTTTGTTTCCATTCAGATCTGTTTTGGGTCATTCTCGGGTTTAAATCCAAATAACTAAGATCCCTTCGGATAGTCTCATTATAACACTTCTTGGGCCTTCCTCGCCCTCTCTTAACCAGCTCAACATCCCAAATCTCGCATCTTCTAACCGGTGCATCAATCGGCCTCTTTTGCAAATGGTCAAACCATCTTAAGCGGTTTTCTTTCATCTTATCCTCTATCGGAGCCACACCGACTTTTCTTCTGATCGCATCATTCCGAATCCGATCTTTTCGTGTATGACCACACATCCACCTTAGCATTTTCCTTTCTGCTACTGTCATTCTCTGTACATGTCTATGATTCACAGGCCAACATTCTGATCCATAGAGCATAGCAGGCCTCACGGTTGCTTTGTAATACTTTCCTTTGACTTTCAAAATGATTTTCTTATCACAAAGAACAATAGAGGCTCCTCTCCATTATAGCCAACATGCATTTATTCTATGCGTAACATCTCCATCAATTTCTCCATCCTTTTCCAAAATAGTAACATCTCCATTTCTCATAGTGCTAAGTACTTTGATCAATCTGAAAAAATGTTCTTGAATGCCAGAAAGGTGATATATTCTCATATGAATTTAACCCATTGGGTAGTATTGCAACAAATGCCAATTTTACTTCTTCCTGTTTATATATGTTTGCAATTAATATCCATTTTTGATGGTACAAAACACTTTCTAGGAATGTTTTGTTTGGAACATGATTTCTTTTTGTTTGTTGTTTTCTTGTTGCAGTGCTGGCTGAAAAAGCAGAAGGATGTGTTGGCACCTGAACTTCACGGATCAGGAGAGCATATTCCATGGACATCTGGCCTTATTTTTGGGAAAGGAGAGGTGGTAGTTTGCTACTTGATTTTTTGTGTTACACATGGAATAGAACAAAATGAAACCCAACGGCAGTTTCCTATAAATAATGTTACATGATTTAAGAGTTCTCATGGCGTATGAAACTGGTGCTTCTGATACTTGTCAAGTTTACAAATTGCAGCACACTTCTTGTGAGGACACTCTGGATTCAGTCTAATATTAACCTTGAAACTTTGTGAGATGACCCGAGGCAATAACTATATATTTTTCTTGACGCTGGCAAGGGTTAAGTGTGAACAGTTCCATACTTCCTGGAGTGGAAGGTGAATAGTATTGGTAAATGGAGCACAATATGTGAACGTCTCCACAATTTTGCGAATACGAAATCATGTAAATCATAAAAATTTGGAGCATAAGACTGTAAACTAAGGGAGGGATGGCTTAGTAGATTTTGTAGATGTAGCCCTTTTTTGCTGTGTCTTTATTTGGCTAACTTTATATGATAAAATGTCTTGACAAAAATATTTGCATTTCAAATGGTCTAGCAACTAAGGTTTCTGTCAATGTGCATGACCTTAGTGATTCTGTCCAACTTAACATAAAGAACTTAAATTTCGGTGCTGTGGGTCAGTGCATAAATAGGAATTTTTCTGATATATTTGTAAGGTATCTCCATTGTAGTATTTTCATGTAAAGTAGATGTTATGAGGAGGAAATAATCCATGGATCTTAGGAGTTGTAGTTATCACTACTACTACTATGTCGAATAATGGATAATTTCTGATGAGTGCTAACCTTTAGTACCCATCCTTTAGCTCTACCGAAGGAAAAAATTCGAGGTGTCAAACCATAGTTTCAAGTCAAAGGTAACTTCTGGTCTAGGTATACGATTCCAAAAGAGAGTAGTGTTTTTGGTCTTCTTCTGCAGCTAATAGAATAGAAAAGTTTTTTACCCTAATTTGTATGTCTCTTAGTGTCATCTTTTGGTGATGGGGAGAGAGGTTGAGAGAAAAGGAGAGGGGCGAGGGAGGTGGAGCGGAGAAAACGGTGAGTGAGAGGCCAGGGGGCAAGGGGCATAATCCAAAGAGTCCAAATAAATCTGTGGGAAAGAGAGAGCGAATGTATAACTTCATCCCTCTATACATAGAGGAGATCTATGGTTAGGGAGGGTACACATGAATATGAAATTTTTTAATTGAAAGGGGTTACAACTCTTATATGCTCTAACATTGTTTTCAAGCTTTGGTTAAAAATAAACACCACTTTCAAGCTTGAGCACATATATGTAACATGCTAAGCTTTTGATGCATAAAAGAAGCTATGGGAGATTGTTGCGGTAAACATATCGACGGCCTGGTCCACCACAAAAGAGATACAGGAAGTCAGCAGAAGTCCTTGTTGCATTAAATCCCTGATGAAATGGCAATCAAACTCTATATATGTAGCTCGTTCATGAAACATGAGGTTATTTGCTATATATGGCAACAGTGTTGTCGTATCTCATCTCCATCACTCTGTCTTGTGGAAGACGAATATTGAAAAGTGCATGCACTGCATTTCAATTACTACTCTAGTCATCACCTTGTATACGCTCTCTGCACTTGAGTGGGATACCATCACTTGTTTCATGCTCCTCCATGCCATAAGATTTCCCTTGAGGTAAGTGCAAAAGGAAGCAATGGACTTCTTATTTGCATTACGCCATGCATAATCTGTATGGAAATATATTGTGAAGTCTAACAACATCCTTGGTGTGATGAGAAGTCCTTTTCAGGTGCAAACTTTCTACCTTAAGATTATCGTGGTTTTGTCCAATGGGCTTACATTGGTACGCTCATGAATTGACTAAGCTTCCTTAGTACAAGGTAGATATCATGTTTAACAATAGCATGATAGATAATCTTTTCTACCGACCAACGGTATTGCTCTCATCTACAAGCTTGTCCTGTTTATATAAACGAGCGTTAGGGTCTATAGGAATCTGGACAACTTGACATCTATCTTGCTAGTCTTCTTCAAAAGATTAAAACTGCATTTCCTCTACAATAGAATTAGTCCCTTGCTGCTACGGTCTACCTCTAGCTTAAGGAAATATCCAATATGCCGATATCATTTTGTGGAAAGTTGTGAAATGAAAAATGTATATTCCTCGTAGCCCTAGAGCTCTCTTATATAGGACAAAAGCTCTAGGAAGAAATTACATAAAGTAGATTGGATAAATAGAAAAATGTAAATAAAGATGAAGAGATATAAGTATCTCAACACTCCCCCTCAAGCTGGAGCATATATATCTATCATGCTCAGCTTGGAACAACACCGGTGAAAAGGACCCCTCGCAAGAGCCTTTGTAAACATGTCTGCAATCTGATCGCCTGAAGCAACATGGGAGGTGGAAATAAGCCCCTTTTGGATCAAATCACGGGTATAATGACAATCTACTTCGATGTGCTTTGTTCTCCTATGGAAGGTTGGATTATTAGCTATGAACATAGCGGCTTGATTATCACATTTGAGATGCATCGGAAGAGGCACCTCAATAGCTAGGTCAGTCAGGACGGACTTGACCCACATCAATTCCGTGCTCCCTTGGGCCATAGCCCTGGTATTCTGATTCAACTCTGGATCACTGTCTATTTCTTACTCTTCCACGAAACTAGCGAGCTATCAACAAACACAACGAAGCCTGAAGTGGACTCCCTATCCTTGGGACACCCAACATAATCCGCATATGCACATCCAGTACCTGTGAGAGATGTATCTCTTCTGAAAAGAAGACTTATGCCTAGAGAAGATTTCAGATATCTCAAAATCATGCAGACTGCATCCATATGATCCTGTCTAGGTTGCTCCATAAATTGGCTGACTCTGCTCACTACAAATGATATGTCAAGCCTGGTAATAGTAACATATAGAAACTTCCTTACTAGCTCTCTGTACTGTCTCTTATCCACCTCCTCAGAGTCATCATCATAGAGCCTAGCATTGGGATCCATTGGTGTAGTGGCAGGTCTGCATCCTGTCATACCTATCTCAGATAGAAGGTCATAACCATACCCTGCTTATTTCGTGCAAACTCCAAGCCAAGGAAGTAACATAGCTTGCCAAGGTCCTTGGTCACAAACTGTCATCCAAAGAAATCCTTAGCTGTATGAATGCCCTGTTCATCGCTGCCAGTAGCAACGATGTCATCAACATAAACCAGAACAACATGGTACCTCTCTGAGTTCTCTTAACAAAAAGAGAATGATATGCAGTAGATCTGACAAAATCATTCTGTTCAATCAACTCCAAGAGCTTCTGAAACCAAACCCTCGGACTCTGCATAAGGCCATATATGGCCTTGTGAAGTCGGCACACCATACTGGACTCCCCCTCAGCAACGAACCCTGGTGGCTGCTGCATGTAAACTTCCTCCTGCAGATCTCCATACAAGAATGCATTTTTGACATCTGATTGGAAAAGCGGCCAGTCACGTACCACAACAACTACAATAAGAATCCACTTCGTATAGTGATGCGCACCGGGAGAGAAAGTATCCTGGTAATCGACCCCATATGTTTGGGTGAACTCACGAGCAACCAATTTGGCCTTATATCTGTCCACAATACTATCAGCTCGGTGTTTCATAGTAAACACCCACTTGCTGCCAACTATAGATGCACCCAGAGGAGCCTTTATAACACTCCACGTACCACGAGACTGTAAAGTTGCCATCTCCTCTTCCATGGTCAGATACCACTGACTACTCTACAATGCATTATGGTAGGACCGTTGTATCTCCACATCAGATAGTACCACAACAAACCTATGATAATCCTCGGAAAGACGTTCCAAGGAAACATGTGAAGCAAGAGGATGCATAATACATGCCCTCTGCCTCCATAGAGCAACAAGTACATCTAGATCCTCAGTACTCGCAGAAGGTATATCATCCAAAACATTTTGCACCTCAAGATGCACATGCAAATCATCAGTGCCATTAGAAGAACTCAAATGCTCAAAACATACCTTGGGCTTGCTGGATGATGGAGGAGGTACATGAGCACAGAATCAACGCTGGTAAACCTATGGAAAGAAAGTAGGTTGTGGCGGAGGCATTGATGGTGGCGGTGGCGGTGGTGGTGGAGGGAAATGTGGTGGTGGTGACGATGATGGTGTAGTGGAGAATGGAGTTAGAGGCATATAGACCTCCTCTTTATCTTCTGAAGAAATGAGCTTGTCACCTGTAGGAGAAAAATGCATAATGGACTCAAAGAAGGTGACATCTGCACTAACGTCGTACCTTCGTTGAACATGGTCGAAGTAACGATATCCCTTTTGGGTCTTGAAATACCCAATAAACATACATTTGACAGCTCTGGGAGAGAGCTTGTCAAGACCAGTAGATATTTGGTGAACAAAAGCTACAGAATCGAAAACTCGTTGCGTAAGTAAGAAAAGATCCATCCTGGGAAACACAATCAAGAACGTGATCTTCTCCCCAGAACTGAAGAGGGCATACGATTTACCAGGTAACCAGTAGTAAGAACTGCATCCCCCTGGTACGAATGATGAGCACAACTCTGATCAATAGAGTCCTGGTAACATCCAAAAGATGGTGGTGTGTTCGTTCAGCCACCCCATTCTGTTCGGAAGTATACACGCAAGATGTCTGATGTACAATACCATGGGACCTAGGGAATTGGGAAAGTAGAGTACTGCAGAATTCTAGAGCATTATCTGAGCGTATAAACTTGACTTTTGCTGAAAAAATGTTCCTTATTTCATTAATAAAAGATTCACTAAGAAGACTAGCATCAGACTTGTTCTTAAGAAGAAAAACCCATGACAATCCTGCAAACTCATTAATTGCAACAAGATAAAACATGTGTCCCTGATGATTTGGGATACGACTGGGACCCCAAATATCAAAATGAATTAACTCAAACAGACTATGACTACTCCGACCCTGAAGACTCTAGAAAGTGGACTGATGATGCTTCCTAAGCTGTCAGGCCTCGCACTGAAAGGTATAATGAGTACAAATTTGTTGAAGAACGTGACACATCGATTGCAAAGGAAGATGACCAAATCGAAGATGCCATATATAAGGAGAAACATATCCAATGTGAAGAGAAGAGACACCAACATAAGGAGATTGCACCGATCTGTAGAGACTCCCTTGCTCAAGACCAGAACCAATCACCCTGCCCGTGAGAATGTTCTGAAACACAAGAGCAGAAGGATCAAATGTGGCACGACAGTGTAAGTCCTTGGTGATTTGACTAATTGATAGTTATTCAGGAGCATAAAGAACATTCTGAAGCTGCATTGTAGGAGTCAACTCTACCTCTCCCTGACCCGTAATGGGAGAGTGTGTCCCATCTGCTATCACAACAGATCGTCCAGACTGAGTCGAACGGAAATCAATAAACTGACCTCTATCACCACAGAGATGATGTGATGCTCCTGAATCCATGATCCATTCTGACAAATCTGCCCTGTAACTAATAGTAAAGGCATATGCTATACCTGATGTGGATGTTGATGCTGCGACAGCTACCTCCGAGGATCCTTGAGGAGAGCTAGCTGACCCAGGAGTAGGCATGATCTCGCTGAGTCATGCCACAAGTTCGTCAAATCTCTGATCAACAACAAGTGATGAACTCCCGACCTGTTGAATCTGCTATGCAACCCTAGTTGAAGCAGGAAACCCATGCTTAGAATAACAGGTTTCTTCAGAGTGGCATGACTTGTGACAGTAGGTGCATTGCTGATGGGGTCGACCACCCCCTCCTATGCCAAGGCTAGGCCCCACCCTACCATGATATGGTGTAGGGCTCCCCTTACCACAAGATGTAACCATAGATGAAGATGTCTGAGACTGCAAAGTACCACC
This sequence comes from Ottelia alismoides, assembly GCA_037367405.1. Taxonomy (NCBI): domain Eukaryota; kingdom Viridiplantae; phylum Streptophyta; class Magnoliopsida; order Alismatales; family Hydrocharitaceae; genus Ottelia; species Ottelia alismoides. Next base: position 512,365 of record JAZKJV010000135.1, read on the forward strand.
AGAGGATATATATAGCATACTTAGTCTGCGATATGCCTCCTCTATTAGAGGTATGGTAGCATCAGTAAGAATCTGGGCTCAGGCTGTGTCGTATTCCGGATTAAGGGCTGCTAGAAAAACTCCAGTCATCACAGAGTCTCTGTATGCTTGAGCTGCTATGGCGTAGCAGTCAAGGGAATGTAACCGTGTAGCTTCTCAAACATATCCCTCAAGGAAGTGTAGAGGGTATGAAGGGGGCGACCATTCTGCTTCGATGTGAAGGTATCATGCAGGAGTTGCAGTATCTTCGACTCATTCTTCACCAGAGAGTATGTAGTGGCAAGAATGTCCCACATAGCCTTTGCAGTAGGCTGGCTCAGAATATCATTAGCTATCTATGTGGACACAGTCCAATATAGCCACACACATGCATATGCATCATTTACCTCCCTTGATGCATTTATCCCAGTCTTGTCACTTGGCTCCTCCATCGTGAGGATGTGCTTCTTGCCATTTCATTGCATTAAACTCATGAACTGCATGCACCGCAACTCATAGTTTGTTCCATTCCTCTTGACTATGGGTGCTGGGCCTTTGAAGGCACCTATGGATGGAACATCAGCTTTGTTGATGACAACTATCTCCAAGACTGGGATAGCAAAAAGGACCTACGCCTACACTGACATACAGGAAGATGGTTGTAGGTGTAGACTCATACCACAACCTCTTCCATTCTGTGGAGACGCCTTTGGGTAACTAGGGTGTTTTAGATAATCATGTTACACCCTAGAAATCCAAGAACGAGGCCGCAGTGGTGCTGCGCGGGACATGCAACACGATGCAGGGCAGTGAGGTTGGCCGCATGGTGCTGGAGGCATGACTGGGCCGCATGGTACGAGAGGTGCAGCTGGGCGATGGGGCTAGCCGCACAGCACGGGAGGCGCGTCTGGGCAGTAGGACTAGCCGCACAACGCGGGAGGCGCGACTGTGCGTGAAGGTGCGCCACGCGGTGGGTTGTAGTTGCACGCCGGGTAGTGGGCTGCGCGACGAGAGGCGGCAGGCTGCACGGTTGCACACTAGGGTTTTTGGTGGGAGCAAGGCTCTAGGGCACAGGCTCCGGTCTAGGACCGTCGCTCTTGTACCATGTGGAAATTTGTGAAATGAAAAAGTTGTATTCCTCGTTAGGGCTGGCTATCAAGCCCAACGAGCCGAGCCAGCCCCTAGCTCGGACTTAGGCTTGATTAGCCCAGCCATGCTCGAGCTCAGGCTCGGGCTTGTTCGAGCCCAGCTGAGATGGCTCGGGCTCGGGTTCGATGGGCTCGAGCTCCTTATCGAGCTGGCTCGGGCTCGGGCTGAGCCCCTTATGGCCATATCCATGCAGCTGCGTGATTTGATTCTCAACCAGTCGACCTCCCTATATAGACTGGAGCGGAAGGGAAGTCTTCATTGCAAGCGGTATGGGACTATTTTTGGCAGACACGAATGAGATTTGAAGTCAGGTACTTTATTTGCAATAATTTAAATCACTTCTGATCTTCGAGGAAAGTCGGAATATGTGACACACACACACTGGTTCCTGGCGCACCCATTGCAACGGAGACCGCTCTCCTCTCCCTCTCGCTACGCCTCTCTGCGTGTGCCGTTCCCATGTATGCACCGTCATCACCATGATGCCATGCAAGAACACCACCACCACTGCTACTCTCCAGCCTCACCTATTGTTACTCTTATCCCCTACTTCCCAGTTCCCACGCAATACCAACAAGCATGACCAACCTTCCAACTCTTCTTCTTCTCTCACGTCACAAGAGGCGCTCGCTGAAGCGCACTCCCTCCTCTCCCTTTCTGTCCTCATAGCCCTCACTGCCCTTCACCGTATCCACACGCATTGAGAATGAGTTGGGTGCCGACCAACCTCGTCGAGCGAGGGCCTCCGCCACCGTGGAGCTCTTTCTCTCCGGTTTGATGGGTCTCGCAGTGATGGGCTTCGCAACAGGGGCGAGAAGCTACTGGTTGAGGATGTTCACCGGAGACTCGGAGATCCAATGGCTGACGTGGGCAGCGCTACCCATCGTGGGGCTTTGCGAGCTCGGAAACTGCCCGCAAACAGTGGGATGCAGCGTTCTACGGGGGAACGCGAGGCCCATGAACACTGCCAACATGAACCTGGGAGCTTTCTACCTTGTTGGTATGTCGGTGGTGGCGGGGTTGGCCTTCAGGTGCGGGTATGGATTCTTGGGTTTGTGGGTAGGCCTCGTTGCTGCGCAGGTGTGCTGCGCGTGGCTGATGTTGTGCGTGGTGGGTTCTACGGACTGGGAGTCGCAAGTAAGGTGGGATAAGGCGCTGACCATCGGGGAAGACAGTAGAGGAGAGCCGTTGATCTCCACCAAGTTGGGTAAGGGGGAGAAGACCAATGATATCATCATAGAGTTTAACAAGTAGAAAAGGAACAAGAAAGACCTCTCTTTTTTGTTTCGTCTTTTTGGGGGGTTTGTATTATTGTTGGCCTTTTGCAATATTGGATGCATGAAGGGTAAAGGTTGGATTTAGTTTTTGGGGGTTTGTATTACACCATTCAATATTGGAAGCCTGCAGTGTTTATCCTTTTACTGTCTCCCTATTAACCTTATTCTTTTTACCTTGTCTGAGGATATTTAGCATTGAATGGATACATTTGCGTGTATCATATATATATATATTTTATATTTAGCATTCAAAGTATTATATATAAATATTATATATATTCCTTATCGAGCCCCTTATTGAGTTATCGAGCCGAGCGATGCTCGGCTCGTTAAGCTATTGAGCCCAAAATTCTGGCTTGGGCTTGGCTCAATAGCCTAATGAGCCAGGCTCACGAGCCCTTATCGAGCCGAGCCCGAGCCTGGATGGTCGAGCCGTGACTCAATAGCCAGCCCTATTCCTCGTAGCCTAGAGCTCTCTTATATAAGAGAAAAGCTCTAGGGAGAACTTACATAAAGTATACTGGATAAATAGAAAAATACAAATAAAGACAAAGAGATATAGGTATCTCAACACATTGATCATAAAGTTTTTTGGAAATATAAAGGTTGGAAGTTTCCCAAGGCAGGATACTCCACAAAATTATATTATGCAATGATTACAAATTACACATTCTAAGCATGTAACATTGCCTTGACATGTTCGATTACATTCTCAGCATAAAATCTTCACTTGCGTAATACTACTTCATTACGTGCAGTCCAAATAGCCCAAAGGGTGAGGAACGCGGTCGAGCTACTGTCCTGCATATTACCAAAAACTCCTCTAACATACCCCAAAAGTCATTCAAATCATGCACATGTAACCATGGTATTGCCAATAACTCCCAATTTTTCACGAGGAAGCACAACCAAAGAAGAGGTGGTTCATGTCTTCTACACCCAACGATCATCGTAGGCAGGTACAATCCCCCCCTCTGAAAGAGTCGTTTCGATGTTCATTCGTCATGATATGATCGTGTAACCAGCCACATAAACAACTTTATCTGAATTGGTACTTTTCTCATCCAAATTAGCTAGAAATCCATCCTCATACAAGTCATATCTTGATTGTTCAGAAGTGTGTTGGTGTAAAGAAGTCTATATGCTTTCTACTGAGATATATGCATCTTGCATTGTCCTTTTCTCATTTCTATTTTCTTTATGCACCTCTCATATAATTAACCCTGGGGTTTTCTCCTATATAAGAGAGCCCTAGGGTCTCATCTATTTTATTCACTTCTTTTATCCTAACATGGTATCAGAGCAACGATCCTAGACCGAGGTTCCCTATCCCACCAACCCTAACCCTAACCCTACACGCGCCTCCCACCTCCTCCCCCCCACCACCGGTACCTCCGTGCGCTTGCCCCAGCCATGCGCGAGCAGCCCAACCTTGCGCAAGCAGCCCAACCTTAAGCGAGCAGCCTAGCCGCTACCCAGGGCTCCACGCGTTCAACCGTCGGGGGTCTCCCTTGCCGCCCAGGGGCTGCCATACATCAGCCCGCCGACCAGCGCCGACCGCCGTGACTGGACCAGCCACTCCCAGCACCGGTTCAGCCCCAACTTCGTGTTCTTGCTGCAGTTTGGTCGTTTCTGCAGGCCGATACGGTCTGATTTTGTTCAGATTTCTTGATTATTCACATATAAATCATGTTTTCCGACTCTAGATCATAACAAAATGTAGTAAGGATAGTTGTATGAGTCTACAGATGCAACTAATCCTCCATATGATTGTATAGACTCACTTAGATCAGTCTACTCCTCAGTTTGTTCCGGGTTCCGGAGTTCTTCTTTAATATCAGAGAACAAGGGTGACGTTTTTTCATCGTCTGGTGTCTTCAAGGGCTCGACTCCCATCGTGAAGATGGGTGGGACCAACCACGAGTTGTGATCCATGCTGTTTTGCACCCTTATGCTGTGCCATAACAAGGAGCACATCTGACGGAGCCAGAGCCGACGGACAAGACTGGGGCTAATGCTTCTCGGAAGCAAGACGATGTCTATGCTCACATTTGGCTCTCCGGGACACTCACCACGAAGATTGCTAACGATATTGTCAATCAACCCACAGCTAAGGCTATGTGGGACATCTTAGCAGACACATATGGGCAGACAGAGAATGAGAACAAGATTCTTCAATTGCAGTATGATATTTTTTCGGCCAAGCAGAATGGTCGACCACTTTATGCCTACTTCTCACATCTTAGAGTCATGTTTAAGCGGCTGCACAGCATCATGCCTATTACTACCAGCACCGAGCAACAACAAGCATATCAGAATGCCACTATGATAGGAGTCTTTCTATCATCTCTTGACTCTGAGTACGATGCAACACATACTCAACTACTGACTGGAGAGACAATACGCCCAATGGAGGAGGTCTACAAGAGATTGAGTAGGACCACTACCTCATCTACTACCATGGCCCAGACTCCCTCTGCTATGGCAACTTCTCGTGGCAGAGGGGGGACTTCACAGTTTCGCGGGTGCGGACCTCGTTGTCGAGGAGGACGTCAACGTGGCCTATGTTCACATTGCCACTGTCTCGGTCATTCTGAGGAGACATGCTATCTGAAGCATGGATATCCCGCGTCTGCCGGTGTTGCTGAGCAGGCCGAGCCTACTTCTGCCCTTGCTCATGATGCGTGCTTTGATGATATTGTTTCCAAATTACGAGTGACGATGACCACTCCTACCACTTCAACTGTAGTATCTTCAGATGAGCTACTGCCAGAACTTCGTCTAGTTCATCAGGTATTGCTTGTGCGCTTACCAGTTGTAGCAGTTCAGATTTGACTGATTGGATTGTGGACTCTAGAGCATCACATCATATGTGTGGCGATCGGGCATAGTTCAGTTCTTACAGATCTATCCCGCCTGGTAGATCCGTGGTGATTGCTAATTGGGTCCATCTACCCATTGTTGGTCAGGGGGAGATTGTTCTAGCTCCTTCTGTGCATCTGCATAATGTTTTATATTCTCCATACTTTCGGATGAATCTTTTGTCTATTAGTCAAATTACAAAAGATTTACATTGTCGTGCCATATTTGATCCCTCTTCTCTTGTGTTTCAGGACATACTCACGGGCAAGGTGATTGGATGTGGCCGTGAGCAGAGAGGACTACACAAGATTGTCCAACCACCGTGTGTTGGGGTTGCTTCTCCTTTCATGTGGCATCTTTGCTTTCGACACCTTCCTCTGCAGAAGCCGTGTCATGTTCTACCTCAGATCTCTACTCATGCTACCTTGGACTGTGAAGCCTGTCAGCTTGGGAAGCAACTTCGTTCTTCTTTTCCGAGTCGTCAGAGTCGTCATAGTAATCAGTCTTTTGCGTTGTTTCATTTTTATATATGGGGTCCTAGTCGTGTTCCCGATCATCAGGAACATCGTTTTTATTTGCTGTGGATGACTTTTCTAGATTATCTTGGGTGTTCTTGTTAAAACATAAGTCTAAAGCAGGCGCTATCATTAAATCTTTTCTTATTGAAGTTAAGAATATCTTCTCTACTAATGTGAAATTTATTTGTACTGACAATGCCTTGGAGTTTTCCACCTTACATCTATCTGAATTTTTCCGACCTCTGGGTATTGTTCATCAGACCTCTTGTGCTTGAACTTCACAGTAGATTGGTGTTGCTGAACACAAACACCGTCATCTTCTGGATGTCACGAGGACTCTTTTGATTTAGAGTCAAGCTCCTCATTCATTCTAGGGTGATGCTGTTCTAACAGCTTGCTACTTGGTGAACTGCATGCCGTCTACTATTCTTGGAGAAAAGGTTCCCTTCTTGATTGCGATTCCTGAGAATGACCTATTCTTTCTTACCCCCATGGTTTTTGGGTTTGTGGCTTTGTCCACAATTTCACTCCTTGTCGTGACAAGATCACCTAGAGATGTCAAATGTGGCTTTACATGTTATTCTTGTACCCAGAAATGGTGTAGATGTTTTGATTCCGTAGGAAGAAAATATTATGTTTGTGCTGATGTCACATTTTTTGAGTCTATTATGTATTTTTCTCTTAGAGGTGATATGTTGTCTAATGCTGATTATGGGGGAGGATGTTGTTGTTCCTCCACCTCCGTTATCTCCATCATCTGCACCCCTTGTTGAGTGACTTGAGTCTCAATCATCTCCACCTCCACTACCTCCACCTCCGCCTACCCTGACACAGTTCCTACCACGGTTTTACATTCGCAGGTCTTTTACTCGTCCCTTTGCTCATGTGCCTTCCCCATCATCCAACACACCTCAAGTATGTAATGAACACATTATTTCTACTGATGGCACTAGAGATTCGACTGTTCCACAAGATACTGTGCATTATGAGTTGATATCGGAGAACAGAGAGGTTGATGACCTGGATGTGCCTATTGCCTTGTGGAAGCCATGTTGCCAATGTGTCACTTATCCTCTAGCCGCGCATGTTTCATTGGATCATCTTTCAGAGGAGTACATGAGGTTTGTTGTGGGACTCTCTGTTGTTACTATCCCACGAACATATCAGGAAGCCATACATGATAGTAGGTGGCGACTTGCCATGTAGGAGATGGCCGCTTTGCAGTCGCGTGGTACCTGGATTATTGTTACTGCTCCTCCTGGTGTCTCTGTTGTGGGATGCAAATGGATCTTTACGGTGAAGCAATGAGCAGATGACGGTGTGGATCGCTACAATGCAAGGCTTGTGGCACGAGCGTTCGCCCAAACTTATGGGGGTGGACTATCAGGATACCTTCTCTCCAGCGGTCAGACACTCACACTTCGCATTCTTCTGTCAGTCGTTGTTTCACGGGACTGGTCTCTTTATCAACTTGATGTGAAGAATGCATTTCTATATAGTGATCTACAGGAGGAGGTATATATGCAACATCCACCAGGGTTTGCTACCGAGGGGGAGTCTCAGAAGGTGTATATGCTCCATAAGGCGATTTACATCCTGAAACAAAGTCCGAGAGCTTGGTACCAGAAACCATCGGAGTTGATAGAGCAACAAGAGTTTGTGCGGTCTATTGCGGGTCACTCACTTTTTGTTCAAAGGACACATATAGGTATTGTTGCTATTCTTGTCTATGTTGATGATATTACTGTCACATGGAATGATGAGCAGGGCATTTAGGGTGCCGGAGAGTTCCTAGGTCAGTAGTTTGTGACCATGGGCCTTGGCAATCTTCAATACTTCCTTGGATAAGAGTTCGCCAGGAACCAGTGTGGTCTTGTGATGACGCAGAGGAAGTTTATGACAGATCTTCTTTTAGAGACATGTATGACAGGGTGCAAGCCTGCTACTACCCCTATGGATCCGAGTATGATACTATATGATAATGATACTGAGGAGGTAGATCGGAGGAGATATAAAGGGCTTGTTGGGAAGCTCTTATATGCCACTGTCACCAGGCCAGATATATCTTTTGCTGTGGGCAAGGTTAACCAGTTCATGGAGCAGCCCAGGAAGGTTCATATGGATGCAGTCTATATGATCTTGAGATATTTGAAGACGTCACCTGGTTCTGGTCTTATATTCAGCAGAGGTACATCTTTTGAGGTGACAACTTGTGTAGATGTACATTATGCAGGTTGCCCTAGAGATAGGAAGTCTACTTCTAACTATGCTATTTTCGTTGGGAGCTCTCTCGTATGATGGAAAAGTAAGAAGCAGCCGATGATTGCTAGATCTAGTGTAGAATCTGAGTACAAGGCCATGGTACAATGAAGCACAACGATGATGTGGGTTAGATCTGTGTTGACTGATTTTGCTGTTGAGGTTTCTCTTCCCATGCAGCTTTTATGTGACAATCAAGCGGCTCTATTTATTGCAAATAATCCTGCATTTCATGAACATACTAAGCACATAGAGGTGGATTGTCATTATACTAGAGACATGATCTAGAAAGGTCTCATATCCACCTCTCATGTTTCTACTGGAGATCAGACTGCTGATATTTTCACCAAGGCTCTTGTTAAAGGTCCATTTCAGAGGTGTTGTTATAAAATGAGCATGATAGATATATATGCTCCAACTTGAGGGGGAGTGTTGAGATATTTGTATCTTACATTATCTTTCTCATTTTTATTTTCTTTATGTACCTTTCATGTAATTAACCCAAGGCTTTTCTCCTATATAAGACAACCCTAGGATCTCATCTATTTTATTAACTTCTTTTCTCCTAACACTTTCCTAACCGAGAACTTGATGTCCTTCCATATCCAGCAATCCAACCCGTGTGTTGAAGTGGCCACATCGTTAAGCATTCTAGTCATTTCCATGTAGCCTTGGAGCCTCCGATCAGAGAGATTACCAACGAAACTCCCCTTGGCCATTCCCCTCAGCACCTTCACGATCCGGAGGGTGGAGTTGTTGTTGAGCCCCGAGGTGGGTTCGTCGAGGACGACTACCCTGGGGTCGTGGATAACCTCCACGGTGATTGAGAGGCGGCGACGCTCCCCGCCCGAGAGACCCTAATGCCTGACCCCATCACCGACACGGGTGTTGGCGATCGAGTCGAGGCCGAGCTCGGTGAGGAGCGAGTTGACCTGAGAGTGGAGGAGGTGGGAAAGGAGATCAGGGATGCGGAGTCTGGCGGTGAAGAGCAGGGTCTCCCGGATGGTGAGGAGCAGGAAGAGGGAGTCGTGTTGGGGGACGAAGGCGTTGAGATTAAGGAGGGCGGAGGGACGGAGGAGGGGAGTGCGGTTGAGGAAGAGTGCGACAAGGGAGGTGGTGTGGATGTGGAGGCAGACGGTGAGGATCTGGAGGAGAGTGGACTTACCAGCTTTGCTAGGCCCGACGAGAGTGAGGAGCTCGAAGGGCTTGTGCGGATGGAGACATTGTCCAGGATGGGACAGGCTTCGACTACGTCAGAGGTGAAGTCACCGCGGGATGTGAGATTGCAGAAGGACTGACACCGGTGAACGATCTTGTAGGTGAGGCCACGAGCTTCGATCTCGAAGTCGCGAGGTGTATGCTCATCACAATTGTCCTGCCCCTCCCCTCGCCCATTCATTAGCACCTTCACGATCTGGAGGGCGGAGCTGCTGGCGAGCCCCGAGGTGGGTTTGTCGAGGACGACCACCCTGGGGTCGTTGATGACCTCCATGGCAATTGAGAGGCGACAACGCTCCCCACCCTATACTATAGACCCCGGTGCCTGACCCCATCACTGACACGGGTGTTGGCGATCGAGTCGAGACTGAGATCGGTGAGGAGCGAGTTGACCCGGGAGTGGAGGAGGTGGGAAGGGAGATCGGGGATGCAGAGTCTGTCGGTGAAGAGCAGAAGAGGGAGTCGTGCTGGTGGACGAAGGGGGTGTGCTTAAGGAGGGCGGAGGGACAGAGGAGGGGAGCGCAGTTGAGGAAGAGTGCGGGAGGGGAGGTGGCGAGGATGGGGAGGCAGACGGTGAGGATCTGGAGGAGGGTGGACTTCCCGTTTCCGCTAGGCCTGACGATAACGAGGAGCTCGAAGGGCTTGGCGCGGATGGAGACATTGTCTAGGATGGGACGTGCTTCGACGACGTCAGAGGTGAAGTCACCGTGGGAGGTGAGATTGCGGAAGGACTAGCACCGGTGAACGATCTTGTAGGTGTGGCTATGCGCTTCGATCTCAAAGCCGCGAGGTGTATGCTCATCACAATTGTCCTGCCCCTCTCCTCGGCCATTGCCCTCAACACCTTCACGATCTGGAGGGCAGAGTTGCTGTCGAGCCCCGTGGTGGGTTTTTCGAGGACGACCACCCTGGGGTCATGGATGACCTCCACGACGATTGAGAGGCGGTGGCGCTCCGTGCCCGAGAGACCCCGGTGCCTGACCACGTCACCGACACGGGTGTTGGCGACCGAGTCGAGGCCGAGCTCGGCAAGGAGCGAGTTTACCCAGGAGTGGAGGAGGTGGGAAGGGAGATCGGGGATGCGGAGTCTGATGGTCAAGAGTAGGGTTTCTCGGACATGAGGAGCGGGAAGAGGGAGTCATGCTGGGGGACAAAGGTAGTGAGCTTAAGGAGGGCGGAGGGACGAAGGAGGGGAGCGCGGTTGAGGAAGAGTGTGAGAGGGGAGGTTTGCTGGGATGGGGAGGCGGAGGTGAGGATCTGGAGGAGGGTGGACTTATCGGCTTCGCTAGGACTGAGGAGAGCGAGGAGGTCGAAGGGCTTGGCGTGGATGGAGATGTTGTACAGGATGGGATGGGTTTCGACGATGTCAGAGGTGAAGTCACCACGAGAGGTGAGATTGCGAAAGGACTAGCACTAGCACCGGTGAACGATCTTGTAGGTGAGGACATGGGCTTTGATCTCGAAGCCGCGAGGGGAAGTGAGCTCATCTTCCTCCATGAGTGTTGAGATAATTGTATCTCTTAGTATCTAATTTATATTTTATGTTTTATGTGCGTACCACTCATGTAATTAACCCATGGCTTTTCTCCTATATAAGAGAGCCCTGGGACCCCTTCAATAACAAGTCTCATTTTTCTCCCAACATGGTATCAGAGCAACGGTCCTAGACCGGGGTTCTCGTACCCTAACCCTAACCCTACACCCACCGCCCCCTCCTACTCTCGGCACCACCTCGCCCCTCACCCCCTCCACTCGCCGAGCCAGCTCCTCCCGCGCCGCCTCACCCCCGCCACGACACCCTACGCTGCCTCGATCCGCCAAAGGTGCCGCCCAGACCCCCCCAGCGGGCGCCCAGCCCCCAGCGACACCCCCCCCCCCCCACGTCGCCCAGCCCCCAGCGGCTCCTCTCCGGCAACCTTTCATTGAGGCCCCTACCCCTATTGGTGCTGCCTTGCTCCTGGCAACGTTGTAGACCCATTGGGGCTGCACATAGGCGTTTTTATGACGCATCGAGGTTTGGACTGGTTCGACAAAGATGATATAGTCTGATTTGCTCCTTCATTTACATTCCTAGACCTCGTACGAAGGATTATGGATGAATGTATAAGTCTAGAGATACAACTCATCCCTCCCATGGTGCTGTAGACACGTCTATTCTTGATCTGTTCCCTCTTGTTCCACGTCTTGGTCTTTTGAAGAATGTCAGAAAATAAGGGTGACGTGTTCTCCTCTTCCGGTATCTTCAAGGGCCCGACACCTATCGTGAAGATGGACGGGACCAACTACGAGTTTTGGTCCATGCAGTTTCGTACCCTAATGCAATGCCACAACAAGGAGCATATTCTGACTGATTCCGAACCGACGAACAAGATTGGGGCAAATGCATCATGGAAGCAAGATGATGCCTATGCTCGTATCTGGCTCTTTGAGACACTTAGCACATAGATTGCTAATGATATTGTAAATCAGCCAACTGTAAAGGCCATGTGGGATATACTGGCTGTTACCTACGGACATGCGAAGAATGAAAGCAAGATCCTCCAACTTCAGTTTGACATTTTCTCGACCAAGCAGAATGTCGACCTCTCCATGCCCACTTCTCACATCTGCGTGACATGTTTGAACGACTACACAATTTCATGCCTATTACTACCAGTGTGGAACAACAACAGGCATATCGTAATGCCACTATGACTGCTGTTTTCTTGTCACCTTGACTCAGAGTACGATGCTTCTCGTACTCAACTTCTGACTGGTGAGAACATACCACCAATGGAGGAGGTCTACAAACGGCTGAGCAGGATCAATGCCATGCCTACTACTACGTCACAGACGACATCCTCGGCTATGGCCGCTTCTCGAGGACGCGGTAGCTCGTCACAGTTCCATGGTCGTGGCCATGGCCGTGGTCGAGGTGGCGGACGTCAAAGAGGTCCTTGTTCCTATGTCATCGTCCTGGTCACTCGGAGGAGACATGCTTTCAGAAGCATGGATATCCGATATCTGCACGCGTTGTTGAGCAGACAAACTCTTTACCTGCACCTAGTACAGATGCACGTTTTGATGATCTTGTCTCGAGACTTCGAGAGATGGTGACCACCCCTGTGCCTCAGACTGCAGGCCCATTAGATGCAGCGGCCACCGCCAGAGCATTGTCCAGTTCCTCAAGTATTCCCTATGCGCTTACCGGTAGTAGCAGTTCTGATGTGACAGATTGGATTATGGACTCTGGAGCGTCTCATCATATATGTGGAGATCGGACGCAGTTTACCTCTTACAGATCTATTCCTCCTGGGCGAACCGTGATCATTGCCAATGGACTTCGGCTACCCATTGTTGGTCAGGGGGAGATTGTTTTAGCACCTTCTCTATGTCTTCAGAACGTCTTACATGCTCCATATTTTCAAATGAATCTTTTGTCTATCAGCCAAATTACAAAAGATTTACACTGTCGTGCCATCTTTGAGCCCTCTTCTCTTATTTTTCAGGACATACTAACTGGCAGGATGATTATTCATGGCCATGAGCAGAGAGGATTGTATAAGCTTGCCGTTCCATCATGTGCTGGAGTAGCCTCTATTCCCTCTGGTCCTGTTTCTCCCTTCATGTGGCATCTTCGCTTTGGTCACCTGCCTCTTCAAAAGATGATACAGGTTCTTCCGCTAATATTTACTCGTACTGCCTTGGACTGTGAAGCTTGTCAACTTGGGAAACATCATCACTCCTCTTTTCCGAGTCGTCCGAGTCGAACTAGTAGTCGGTCTTTCGAGTTGTTTCATTTTGACATTTGGGGTCCGAGTCGTGTTCCTGATCATCAGGGGCATCGTTTTTATATGGTTGTTGTGGATGATTATTGTAGAGTCTCTTGGGTATTTTTTTATTAAAACATAAGTCTGAAGCAGGTGCTATGATTACGACCTTTCTTATTGAAGTTAACAATATCTTCTCTGCCAATGTCAAATTCATTCGTACTGATAATGCGTTGGAGTTCTCTACATTACGCTTGGCAGAATTTCTCAGGTCTTTGGGTGTTGTCCATCAGACTTCTTGCAATTATACATCACAGCAAAATGGTGTGGTAGAACGTAAACATCGACACCTTCTTGATGTCACAAGAACCTTGTTGATTCACAGTCATACTCCACATTCTTTCTGGGGAGATGCGGTTCTCACCGCTTGCCACCTGGTGAATCGCATGCCTTCTACTATGCTTGGAGAGAAGACCCCTTTCCAGATTGCGTTTCCCGAGAAAGAACTCTTCTCTCTTACTCCCAGGGTCTTTGGATCGGTTGCCTTTGTTCACGACTTCACTCCTGGTCGGGACAAGCTCTGTCCTAGAGCTGTCAAATGCGTCTTTGTTGGTTATTCGCGTACCTAAAAGGGTTACAGATGTTTTGATCCTGTTGGAATAAAATACTATATGAGTGCCGACGTTACATTTTTTGAGTCTATTAATGTATTTCTTTCCTACAGGTGACAGGTTGTCTAATGCTGGTTCTAGAGAGGATGTGGTGGTTCCCCCATCTCCATCTTCTCCTTCACAAGCACCTTATGATGCTCCTCGGTCTTCACCACCTCCACCTCCACCTCCTACCACCAAGTCCACATTTTTACCTTATGTTTATTCTCGCAGGTCTTCTACTCTCCCCTCTGCTCATGTGTCGTCTACATCATCCACCATGCCTCAGGTATGTCATGAACATATTATTTCTACTGATGGCACTAACGATTTAAATGCTACACAAGATGAGTTGATTCCAGAGGATGCTGAGGCTAATGATCTGGAGCCCTAAGGAAATCTCGTCGCCAATGTGCCACATACCCTCTTGCTGCGCATGTCTCCTTGGATCACCTTTCCGTAGATTACAGGAAGTTTGTGGTGGGGCTATCCGCAGTCAATATCTCACGGACATATCAGGAGGCGCTTCAGGACAACAGGTGGCGACTTGCAATGGAAGAAGAAATGGTGGCCCTACAGTCACGTGGCACCTGGAGCATTGTCTCTGCTCCATCAGGTGCCTTCGTTGTCAGTTGCAAATGGATATTTACGGTGAAGCAGAGGGCTGATGGCAGTGTGGACCGCTACAAGGCAAGGCTTGTGGCTCGGGGTTTTACCCAAACCTATGGTGTGGACTGTCAGGACACCTTCTCTCCAGTAGCAAGACACTCGACACTACACATTCTTCTATCTGTTGCCGTCTCGCGGGACTGGCCTCTATACCAGCTTGATGTAAAGAACACATTTCTCTATGGGGATCTACAAGAGGAAGTATACATGCAACAACCACCAGGATTTGCTACTGAGAGGGAGTCCCAGAAGGTGTGCAGACTTCATAAGGCGATTTATGGCCTGAAGCAGAGTCCGAGAGCTTGGTACCAAAAGCTATCAGAGTTGATAGAGCAACAGGGGTTTGTTCGGTCCATTGCGGACCACTCACTGTTTGTTCAAAGGACACGAAGAGGTATTGTGGCTATTCTTGTTTATGTGGATGATATTGTTATTACAGGAGATGATGAGCAGGGCATTCATACTGCCAAGGAGCTCCTTGGTCAACAGTTTGTGACTAAGGACCTTGGCAATCTTCGTTACTTGGGTTGGAATTCGCCAGGAACCAGCGTGACCTTGTAATGACTCAGAGGAAGTTTGTTATGGATCTTCTCTCTGAGATAGGTATGACATGGTGCAAACCTGCTACCACTCCTATGGATGCAAGTGTGGGACTATATGATGAGGACACAGAGGAAGTCGACAGAAGAAGATACATGGAGCTTGTTGGGAAGCTCTTATACGTTACCATCACCAGGCCGGACATTGCTTTTGCAATAAGCAAAGTTAGTCAGTTCATGGAGCAGCCCAGGAAGGTGCATATGGATGCCGTTCATATGATCTTGAGGTATTTGAAGACTTCACTCAGTTCGGGCCTTATATTCAGGAGTGATACATCTCTTGATGTGACAGCATGTGCAGATGTAGATTATGCAGGATGTCCCAAAGATAGAAAGTCCACTTCTGGTTTTGCTATTTTTGTTGGCAACTCACTGGTTTCATGGAAAAGCAAGAAGTAGACAGTGGTGGCTAGATCTAGTGCGGAATCTGAATACATGACTATGGCACAAGGATGCGCAGAGATGATGTGGGTAAGATCAGTATTGACCGACCTTACTGTGGAGGTTTCTCTCCCCATGAAGCTTCTATATGATAATCAAGTAGCTTTGTTTATTGCCAATAATGGACAAAGCATATCGAAGTGGACTGTCATTACACTAGAGACATGATCTAGAAAGGTCTCATATCCACCTCTCATGTTTCCACAGGAGATCAGACGACAACCATCTTCACTAAGGCCCTGGCTAGGGGTCTATTTTAGAGGTGTTGTTCCAAGCTGAGCATGATTGATATCTATGCTCCAGCTTGAGGGGGAGTGTTGAGATAATTGTATCTCTTAGTATCTAATTTATATTTTATGTTTTCTGTGCATACCACTCATGTAATTAACCCATGGCTTTTCTCCTATATAAGAGAGCCCTGGGATCCCTTTAATAACAAGCCTCATTTTTCTCCCAACAATGAGGTTCAAATGCGTGCTACTGCGGTATGGAGTGTTGTTAGCTTTGTCCGCGTGCGCTATTGGTGGATCACGGGTTCACATTCTTATGTTGTGGTGAGCTGCGGTGGTAGGTGGTGCGTCTCATCCATGGATGTGGTGTACTAAATAATTGCTCCGGTAATCGGGAGGTAGAGGCCAAGGGTGACAGGGCTAGAGGAGGAAGGGGAGGGATGGTGGTCGGTAGGGTGGGTGGGGGAAGGTGGAGAAGGAAGTGGGGGGCTCGGGAGGAGGAAGATGGATTTTTTCTTTTTTTTCCTTTTAATTATAGCCGTTGGATATAGGATTGGTTAGATTGACTTTAGATATGACAGAAGGTTATGGGTATAGGACATAATACTTATTCGGGGGTTCTCATGTAATTCACGATTATGCGGGGTTATGATTGTAATTACGAAACGACTCAGGGTTATGGGTGTAAATATTCCAATTTATTAAGCTACATACAAGGAACATTGGTTTTTTGGCTATTCCATATATGAATCCCCTTTTTCATTTACCATACTTCAACTCACCACACTTCAACTATTAACACTTACTACATTCCTTGATTATAAGATCATGATGTAATGGGTGATCTAGATCTAAACTATTTTCTTTATTCTTGTTGTGAAATGTAAGATGTGAAGATGGATCTTATTCGATTTTGATGATTGATGAAGATTTTCATGATATGATCTCTATCCTCGCCAGCAACTACTGACGCAACAATAAGCAAACTCAAGCGGTGAGGTAGCCTCCTAAGAGACTCTTCCGTCTCACCTTCCTAGTGGAAGAGCAGTCCAGGAGAAGGCTAGACACACTCCAACTACGCCCCTGAGACTGGTGGGAGAGACTCTCTGGTCCAAGTCACTCCAGTCCGGCTCGACCGATGTACGGGGAAAACGAGCTTGTAAAAAAATTAAGGGTCTTCCAACCTAGGCACCATACTGAAAATAGGATCAACGGAACTAGTCAAACTAAAACAACAAGATCCCATCGAAGCGTAAAAAAATTACGAGCTCGTGAAAAACCGTACAAGAGACTGGGATCCTAGACCCACACACTAGGCGGCCACTGCCCAATCTGGGCATCTTATCTCCAACCCAATTCAGGGTCACCACGCCCTCGCACAGTCATGTGTAAGAGGCATCGTGTCTTGCATAAATATTAGTCATCACTGATTCATAACAACTAATTATCTCAAGGATTTCAGAGTAATGTAGATTATTTAAGTTCCGTAGTCCGTTAAAACACCGAGATTCTTGGATATTGATGATCTGATCTGAAATTTAAGTTCAATTTCATGCAAAATTCTCAATGTTTTCATTTTTAAAAATCATGAGATTAGAAACTAGCTTAAATCCATGTTGAAAAGATTCGACTGTCATGAGGCAACTTCCTAAATGATATTTTTTTTCAAAAATACTATTTAGGAAGTTGTCCCCGACTGTTTTATACTGGCTGTCGGTTACCTAACGCAACCCTCCTCATTTACCCGGGCTTGGGACCGGCCATGGCTGAGTTAAAGGATTTCGTATGAGTAGGGCTAAGACGGAATATATGGAGTGCACCTTTGATGGAAGCAATGGTGAAGGAATCGAGGTGAAGATTGCTGTCGATAACATTCAGAAGAGTAATTCTTTTAGATATCTGGGATCTATTTTGCAACATGATGGGGAAATATGATGGAGATGTTACTAATAGAATAAATGCAGGCTGGCTAAAGTGGAGAGGGGCCTTTGCTATGCTATGTGATAAGAAAATTCCTTTAAAAATTAAAGGAAGTTTTACAAAACAGTCTTGAGACCTGCTATGCTCTATGGATCTAATGTTGTCCTGTGAACCATAGACATGTGCAAAGAATGGTTGTAGCAGAAATGAAAATGCTAAGGTAGATGTGTGGACACACACGCATAGATCGGATTCGGAATGAGGCAATCAGAAAGAAAGTTGGTGTAGCTCCGATCGATTATAAGATGCGAGAAAACAGCTCAAAATGGTTTGGTCATTTGCAAAGAAGATCAACTGATGCACCAGTTAGGAGATGCGAGTGTTGGGATATAGAGCCGGCTAAGAGAGGGCGAGGAAGGCCTAAGAAGTGTTGGAAAGAGACTATACAAAGGGATCTTAGTTTTTTGGATATAAGCCCGAGTTTGACCCAAGATAGATCTGAATGGAGGTGAAGAATCTACGTAGCCGACCCTACTTAATTGTGGGAAAAGGCTTTGTTGTTGTTGTTGTATGAGATTAGAAGCTACTCATTAAATCTGAATTTACGTTCAATTCTATGCAAAATCTCCAACTTTTCTTCTTTAAATCATGAGATTTAGAGCTACTCATTAGATCTGATTTTAAGTTCAATTCTATGCAAAATCCTCAACTTTTCTTTAAATCATGAGATTTAGAGTTACTCATGAGATCTGAATTTAAGTTCAATTCTATGCAAAATCCCCAACTTTTCTTCTTTAAATCATGAGATTTAAAGCTACTCATTTGATCTGAATTTAAGTTCAATTCTATGCAAAATCCCCAACTTTTCTTCTTTAAATCATGAGATTAGGAGCTACTCATTAGATCTAAAATTTGACTCAAATTCATGCAAGAACACCTAATTTTCCATCTTAAACATATGAAATCTGGGGTATTAATAGAGCTCTATTCAAAGTTAATATCATGCAATAACACCTCATTTAAATTTTAAAAGCTTGGAACTGGAGCATATTCTTAGGTCTGAAATTAGGAAATGATTGCATGCAAAAATCCCAACTTTCATCATATTTATCATAAAATCTGTAGCCTAAACAATGGTCTGATTTTAGAATCCATTGCATGCAAAACATTCCCAAATATTCCTCTTTCAAGCATGAAATCTGTAGAATATAGTGGTCTAAAATTGGGTCTAATTGCATGCTAATCACCTCCAAATCTTTCAATTTTAAACATGAAATCAATAGCATATGATAGCTTAACACTGGTCTGAATTTTAGGTCTAATTTCATACACAACACTCTCAATTCTTTTAATTTTAAACATGAAATCGGGAGCATATGATAGTGGGTTGAAATAGTATCTAAATACATAAATGGTAGCAAGAGCTGGGGATGGATTGTACTTTTGATGGTCTTCAAAATTGAGGAAGATCGTGCATGCAACAACTCCAGCACAACAACATGCAGTAGCACAAGGTGCATTATCTATAGAAACTCTTTGGTAGCAGTTCCTACTGCAAAAAGCACCGCAACAAGGCTGCTTTTGGAGCAACACAACGACTGTAGCTGCTTGGGAGTGGTTGCAACTGCAACTACATGCAGCAACAAGGAGCACAACAACTCCAGAAATAACTGCTGGACAACAGCTTGTGCAGAGCTACTCTAGCTGCAACTTTGCAACAAGAGGAGGGGCTAGGGCTCCTTCGGTCGAGGAAAAGAAGGATTTTGGGGAAAGAATAAGAAGAAAGAAGGGGGTTTAGGGTGGTATTAATAAGGAGGAGAGGGGTGTTTCGTGTTGACAAGTAGAGGAAAAAAGAGAGAGCATGTGTTGCTAGATTTTGACACTTGTATTTTTTTATCCTTTATCTTTAACTCGTATAGAATATCAAAGTTATCCCCATTTCCACATTGAATCTCTAATTTAGATGAATAATAACTCGTTTCATCCGTCTCTGAATGACGATCAAAATGCGTAATATTCATATTTTTCTGATCTAAGACGGATTCAGAAATTGACTCAATATGGTCTTGATTTGTGATTAAATTTTTGTGATTTAAATGGTCAAACGACCTTCGATTGACAAACGACAGATTTTGTTGGTCTTATTTTATCGAATCGAATTTTGTGATGGCCTTGGTTTGTTTTCGCGGTTCGGATCGCATCACGGTTTTTCTGATGACACGTATTACGATGCAATTGATCTTTTGGTCGATCGATCCCAAACGGTTTGATTTACGATATATGGATAGATTCATATCATTTAATATCGATTGATAGTTTTTATCGGATTATATGGACCCTAATTTGGTCGGATTCCAATTCAAATCCATGTGTTATAGAGATGGTCTGGAAATGAGGCCTCAAACTTATCTGATCAGCGTGACACCGAGGTTTAAATCTTGATTTCGATTTCGTTTTGACTTGGCGAAAAATGAAACAATTTCCAAATTTCGTCAAAATTTTGAAGAAATTTAGCCAATTTCGGCCAAAATCGGCCTAGATATGTGAAGGAAGGGTCCATATCGAGATTTCGATTTCGGTGGAGTGTCTATACTGAAATTTTAGCAAAATTTCGCGAAATTTGAAAAACCACATGACACTCACCTGGTGCATGTCGTAACTGTGGAGGATGTGAAGGTTGTAATATGGAATCTGAACGCTGACGGTGCCCTTGGTCCAGATGGGTTCCTAGTGTTCTTTCGGGAATTCTGGGAGCTAGTTTGGGAAGAGGTGGTTGATGTAGTGGAGGAATTTACCAACAATAATGCTTGCATCGATAGACTTAACCTAGCACTGATTTTTTTGTTGCCTAAGAAAGATGTATCTGAGAGAGTGGAGGACTTTCGACCGATTACCATGTCTAATGCTATTTATCTAATTGTAGCGAAGATCTTGGCTATTAGGTTGAATAGAGTTTTGGATCAGATCATCTCGCCATACCAATGTGCCTTCATCCTAGGTAGACAATTTGCTGATAGTTTGGTCATGGCATCTAAGATCATCGTTGAATGGAAGAGGCGTAAATCAAAGGGGGTGCTTTGGAAGGTAGACTTTTCCTAAGCGTATGGCACGGAGGACTGGTGGTTCCTTTGGATGGTGATGTCGAAGCGCGGTGTCCTCGATACCTGGATCTCGTGGATGAAGCGATGTGTCACCACATCATCCGATGCATTGCTTGTGAATGATAGACATGAGGGAGGTTTTTTCAGCCACAATGAGGTTTTAGGCATGGTTGCCCACTTGCCCCTATGCTTTTTGTGATTGCAGCGAATGTTTTGGCATGCATGGTTACACATGTGATAGGGAATGAGATCTCGGTAGGGTACACTATAGATGATATTTCTATCCCTCTACTGCAGTATGCTGATGACATTATCTTTTTCATAGAAGGGGCAAAGAGGAGGCTAAAGGTATGGCGTTGACCTTGGAGATTTTTGAGGAACTATATGGACTAGTCCATAATCATGACAAATCTACCGCTACTCTGTTTGGACACTGACTCAGATGCGTGAGATTGTTGCACGGTACTAGGCACAAAGAGTGGCTCTCCCCTGATCCGTTACTTGGCCCTTCCTTGACGGCTGATAGTCTTAAGATATTTGACTGGCTTCCCGTCGTTAGGAAGTTGGAGAAAACGCTTTCCTGTTGGAAGGCGTTTACCTTATCTCATGGGATTGTTTGATGTTGGTAAAAGTCATTCTCTCTGCTATTCTTGTGCACTTCATCTCCTCACGTCTTCTACCCGTTGCTATCAGGTGACGATTAGAGAGGATCATGCGGTGGTTTCTTTGAGGTAGATCTAGACATGATGGCCATGGTTTACATTTAGTGGACTTGGAAATAGTTACTTTGCCTGTGGTTGAGATTGCACACTTGAAATCCATGATTGAAGCTCTCTTACTGAAATGGGTTAGCAGGATTTGGTGGAGAAGTGAAGATCTATGTTGCAGTTTGATTCGGAACATTTATGGCATTGGAGTTCAATGCTCGTTACCTCAGCAACAAAATCCCCAGCCATCTGCATTTTGGAAGGGGATCAAACCTGTATCACCCCGCTTCCAGGATCTCTTTCATCTTGTCCTACAAGATGGTTCATCTTTTGCTTTCTGGACTGATAATTGGTCAGGTGAGGGAACTCTCTCATCTGGATTCTCGCTCCTGTTTACTTTGGCAGCTAATCGTGATGCAAAGGTGATGGACTGTTGGTTTGACAGAAATTGGATGCCCTCTTTTCTGACAAATTTCTTTGACCTGCGCCTTGAAGAATTCCTCTTGCTTCTAGAGGCCCTTAGACAGATTGATAGACCAAGCATTGGAGGGATCATTGGGTGTGGAAGTCCAACCCGTTCTCGGTCAAACGAGCCTACGGTTATATCATCATACCCCTCTACTAAGGACTCACATGTAGGAATTCATGTAGGAATTCAACTTCTAAACTGTCATTTTTTGTCGAGTAATATTGGGTTAGAAGTTAGCCATTCTGCTTCATTTGAGACTTCTCTCGATATATATTTGAGGGATTTGAGAATAGTTATTCTCTATTATCCTTAGACTCATGTATTTTTTTGTCTTTTTTAGAAGTGGAGGATGGTGTCCAAGATGAGATACCCCTCAAAATTGTATTAAAATCTTTAAAAGAAAAAGTATACATCGGGTTACATTCTCCAAGAAACACAAAGAGCCCTACGATGCTCAATTACATTTTCTGTGTTAAATGTCTGCCTTCCAAAAATGAACTCATTTCTTGCGCACCAAATCGCTCATAGTAACGTAAAAGGATAAGAGATGTCCTTGTGCCCGTATCCGTATACCGATCTAATGCATCTCCAAAAGGTGGAGTGATCCTCCCTGATAAGCCACGAGATATGGGACGCGCTCCAAACCCATGCTGAGTAAGGGCATGAGAAGAACATATGATCCACATCTTCAATCACTGCGCACTATGGCGTTATATTTCTTCCATGTTTCCAGCTTGCTCATTTTCACAGTATGTTTCTCATCAATAATGATGCGCTCTTTGTTAGTGAAGTATTCTTATGGTTCTTAGCTATTCCTTGTAACCTCGTCAGGGACACTTATGTATTTTTCCCATTTTGAGATCTCTAGGGTTTTGTCCTATATAAGGACCCCTAGACCTCTGGAATAAGACAGGCTCATTCATTCTTTCATTTTTTCCACATGGTATCAGAGCAACAGTCCTAGACCGGCGTTCTGACCTAAATCCCACCATCACCAACCAGCCGCCGCTTAAGGGACGATCCCCCCCTGCGTCGCCCACTGTCCCCAGCGGCACCCCACGCTCTACTGTCCTCTCCCCTCCCCCCCCACCGCCGCTTGTAGCTCTAGCGTCACCCCGCACTGCCGCTCAGAGCTCCAGACGCTCCCTGTGCCTCCTCCTTGCACCGTAACTTGGCGCTCCAATGGCACCTACACCGCTGCTCGACGCCCTAGCGACACTCCATGTCGCTCGCAGCCCCTGCGATACTCTGCAATGCCGCACGGAGCCCAATGCTCCCTGTGCCCAGCCAGTGGCGCCCTGTACCTTCGCCCAACGGCACCTCGCGTCCCTGCGCCTCTGCCCAAGGCTCCAACGGAGCCCTAGTGCTGCTTCCTCTCTCTCCTTTTGCCGATTCACTCATCAGATGTATCGCTAGGTCTCCGTAATACGTGATTAAGACTGCATGAACTATCTAGGTCACTTTTTCTTAACCTGTGCGGTCACTATGGCATCTGTAGAGCCCAAGCCGATGTACCCGACTTCTTCTGTGGTGGTACATGGCACTTCTATCAAACTAAAGGGCTCTGAGAACTATGTATTATGGTCTCGATCATTCAAGGTGTTTATTGGTGGTCAGTAGAAGAACTATGTTTTTACTAAAGATCCACCCAAGGAGACGGAGAAGGACTATTATACATGGTGCGTGGACAACTGCCATGTGATTACTTGGATGACCAACAATGTTAATCCTACTATAACCTCAAATCTTCTCTACAAGGAGACTTCATAGGCAATGTAGGAGAGCCTTGAGAATACTTACTCCCAAAAGACAACCAAGTCCAGACTTTCAGATATCTACACACAGATTTGGTCTGCTAATTAGGGAGACACTTCCTTGGTCGAGTACTACGGACTCCTCACAGGCCTGTTTGAGGAGCCTCTTATATTTCAGCCTGCTTGCTATGATAAACAGATAGGAGAACACGCTGAGTGACATGTGTATCGCTTCTTATTCGAGTTATATCAGCGATACAAGCCAATGAAGGACCAATTTGTGACTGTTGCTGCACTGCCCACACTTGAGACCATTTATAGTTGGCTAGAGGAACTTGAATCTCTGTCACCTCCTCTATCTACAAAGACTACAACACATTTTGCTAGAGGATGACCCAACTACCAGGGAGGACGTGGACGTGACTTCGGCCGCCGTGGTCGCGGTCGTGAGGCTAGTCGAGGACGTGAATCTGGACCTGGACGTGGACGTGATCCTGCCACTGCCCGCTATCCAGTATGCACTCACTGTGTACGCTGGAATCATCCGTCAGAACATTATTGGGCAAAGTTTGGCATGCCTCCTAATGCCAACAATGCCTATGAGATGCCCCATATGAAGGCTCATATGATATTGCAGAAACCTCACACAATCAACCTTCTGATGATAGTCAGACATCTTTCATTGCATCTGAGTACACTCGTCTTCGTCAGCTACTACGTAACTTTGACAGTAACACTAGTGCTTCTGCTACTACTGCTAGTATGGCGACTACTTCAAGTACAATTGCCAACTCTGCTTCTACATCCAACCTCGCATGGATCATTGATTCGGTTGCCTCAGCTCATCTGACGGGAGAAGGTAGTCTTCTCACCTCTTCACTATCATCTTCCTTTGTGAAGACTGTTCGTATGGCCAATGGGGCTCATTCACCTATTATTATTGTGGGCACTATGGAGTTCTCCTCCAAGCTCCAACTTAATGGAGTTCACTGTGCTCTTGATTTTCTAGTTAGTCTCTTATCTGTTCACAAGTTGTGCTTGGAGCTTAACTATCGTGTTATATTTGATGAGTTCTGTTGTTATTTTCAGGACATTCGGACGAGACAGATTTTTAGTGGGGGTCATAAGAAGAATGGACTATATTATCTTGATATCCCCTCTGATTCTGGTTTTGCTGGCGCTACGTCTATATCTAATGATCCTCTTCTTTGGCACCTTTGCCTCGGTCATCCATCTGCGAAAGCTCTCTCTTTAATGTTCTCCGAACTTTCTACGCTCAAGCCCTTTGAGTGCGAGGTGTGTCAATTAGGGAAACATCATCGAGCATCTTTTTCGGTTCGTTCTGAACCTCGTCGCGAAGCCCCCTTTTCATTAGTCCATTGTGACGTTTGTGGACCTTCTCAGGTCCGTACCGTGAGTGGACATAAGTACTTTGTTGTTTTTGTTGATGACTATAGTCGATCATCTTGGGTTTATTTGTTAAAAGAACGTTCAGAGATTAATAATATTGTTCAGTATTTCTTCCATTATGTCAAGAATACTTTCTCCTCAAGTGTTCAAATTTTTCGATCTGATAATGCATTGGAATTTACATAACATGAACTAACAAAATTCTTTGCATCCCAGGGTATCATTCATCTAACTTCATGTCCATACACTATCCAGCAAAACGAGGTAGCGGACAGGAAACTCATACACCTAAATACTGTTCGATCCCTTCTCACGTAAATGAAATTTCCCAAAACCTATTGGGGTGATGCTGTTCTGACTGATGTCCATCTTATCAAAAGAGTTCCATCTCCAACCTTAAATGGATCCACCCCATCCTCCCTATTTTACCGTACCGAGTCACCTTTTCTTCTACCCATGCGAATTTTTGGATGTGTAGCCTTTGCTCATAATTTTCACACTACAAACAAACTTTCTCCTCGTGCAATCAAAAGTGCTTTCCTAGGGTATTCTCGTACTCAAAAAGGTTACAAGGGTTATGATCCTACTGCACATCGTTATTATATCTCTACTGATGTAACCTTTTTTGAGCAGACCAGCTTCTTCACTCAATTTGATACAAATATTCCTCTTGACCTCTCACCTCCACCCATTGTCTATAAGCGAAAACAAAAATATGCACCTCTAGATGTTCCTTTACCTTTATCTTTGTTTCATAATGATATGCCTTCTACAAGTGTCCCCTCCACTGCTGTCTCGGATGATCCTCAGGAGTTTCCCATTGCTCTACGTAGAACTAAAAGGCGATGTACTTTTCCTCCCATGTCTTATTTCACTTCTACTGCTAGTTTATCATCCAATGATATAAGATATGCAGATGCTCTCATGACTATTTCTATTCCGAGAGACCACCATAGTGCTTTGCAGGATTCAGGATGGCGACAAGCCATGAATGAGGACATGGATGCTTTTACTTCCGGGGAGACATGTAGACCTGTGGCATGCAGATGGATCTTTACGACAAAGTACTCATCAGACGGGTCCATTGACATATCGAAAGCTCGTCTTGTGGACAAAGGCTTTACACAGACATATGGAGTGGATTACTTTGAGACATTCTCACCGGGTGTACGGATGGACTCTATAAGGACTATCCTTTCGGTGGCAGCTAATAAGGCCTGGCCTATCTTTCAGTTAGATGTGAAAAACACATTTCTATATAGAGATCTTGATGAGGAAGTATACATGATGGAGCCTCTAGGATATGAAAGCAAGGGGGAGTATGTTTGTCGACTTCGCAAGGTAATATATGGTCTGAAGCAGAGCCCAAGGGCATGGTTCGACAGACTTACTGCAAAAATCAACACTCTTGGCATTCAGAGAACAACCTCTGACTATTCTGTATTTGTAAGAAGATAAACCACTGGTATTGTTATATTGGTTATGTACACGGATGATATGGTTGTCACATGGGATGATGATAAAGGGGTACTAGAGACCAAGGCCTTTCTCCAAAAGGTTTGTTACCAAGGACCGTGGTCCACTACTTTCTTAGGGATAGAAGTACTACGCACTATAGAGGGCCTTCATCTCTCAGAGAAAATACTGTCTGGACATCCTTACTGAAGCCGGATTACTTGGATGCAAGCCCTCGGGTATTCCTGCAGATCCAAAGAAACACACCACGTCCTCTGATCATGTCTTCGAAGATATTACTCGATATAGAAGCCTGGTTGGCAAACTTCTTTACCTCACTCTCACCAGACCAAATATTTCTTATGCAGTAAGCAGGGCTAGCCAACACATGGAGCAACCTTGTTACATTCATTGGCATGATGTTCTCCAAATTTTACGATACTTGAAGGAATCACCAGGGTGTGGCCTCTTTTATGGGGTTAACGCGTACACCGATGCTGATGCTGATTATGCAAGTTCACCCGAAGATTGACGCTCCACCACAAGATATGCTATGATGGTTGGAGGAAACCTTGTTATTTGGAGAAGTAAGAAACAAATTGTTGTATCCAGATCCAGTGCAGAAGTAGAGTACATGGCAATGGCTCAAGCTACCTGTGAGATCACGTGGCTAGTGACATTTCTGCAAGGATTCAACATTGTTGTCACCACTCCTATTCCACTATACTGCGGCAACAAATCTGCTACATACATTGTCGCAAATCCTGTATTCCATGAGCGAACCAAGCATATACAGATTGACTTCCATTTTGTTCGTGATGCTGTGAGGATTGGAAAGATTAGTACTCTTCACATTACCACCGATCTTCAGCTTGCGGATGTATTCACAAAGGCCTTACCCAAAAAGCGTCTTTTGTGGATAATTTCCAAGTTGGGCATGACTGATAAATATGCTCCAACTTGAGGGGGAGTGTTAGTAAAGTATTCTTACGGTTCTTAGCTATTCCTTGTAACCCCGTCTGGTGCACTTATGTATTTTCCCCGTTTTGAGCTCTTTAGGGTTTTGTCCATATAAGCACCCGTAGACCTCTGGAATAAGACATGCTCTTTCATTCTTTCATTGTTTTCCAATATCCCCTTTCTTGTGCCATTTTATTCTCAATGGCACCTCTTGACTTACGAGTGGTTGAGGAATGGATGTAAATTCATGATTTGAGATGGTAGAGAGGCAAATTAGGGAAACGCAAGCTGTTATGTGACTGGATATCTTTTTTATGTAGGAAAGATGAGCCAATCAATGCATCACTCGAAGGTGATAAATTGGAGTATATAAAGTATTCCAAAATCTGAAATCATTTCTGTGGACATCGGGAAAAATGGATTCATCTAAGGAATCATGTACAGTTGAATGGATCTCGATTGTAAATTAAGCCTGTTCGGAATGACAGGAGATCTATAATGGATTTTTTATATACATTGGTGGGAACTTTGTTGCTTGGTGAATAAGAAGCTAAACGTTGTTACCGACTTTAATGCAGAGTTGTACAGATCCGTGATTCATTCTACTTATCAGCATCTTTCGGTTGTATTTACTCGTTAAGTTTTGATCACTGCTTTCTTTCCAGTACTCATGTGGCATGAAAGCAACTTTTGTAGTAATAGATGCTGTTTACTTTGCAAAAATATTTACACCCTATCCATTTTTAATGAAAATTTTCTCTGTAGTTGTGGATTGAGTTTATCTGTTTCAAGCTGAGTACGCAATGCATCTATACTCATGTAATATATTTCTTCATATTTCCTACACGATGGACTCAGTAATCATATCTAGTCGAAAGTAGTTTGGAAAAAAACTTTGCTTTATCATCTTTGTAACTGTTTTTCTTGTTCTTTTTGGACAGGGAATTATTGTCTTAGAGACTGAATATGGATCTCTTCATGTAAAAGTAAGCTTCACTTGGAATTATTATGCTCTGGCTATGCATCCCCGTGGTGATTCTTTCTACAGTTCATTGTCTATGTGATTGTGGTCCTCTTTCTTCTGCATAATGGAAATAGTTTTCTCGACTACGGGTTTGGTTTTTTAGATGATCAAGCAGGAAACTTCCCAATTGTCCGAGTATGTAACTACTGTAGCACAATCCTTTATGAAAGCAGTTGATCTTAGGTTTTGTACGTGCTCTGCAAGATCAATGTTGCCAGCCTGGTTTCTATGGATGCGGAATAAAGATTTTAGAAGAAAATGAATAAAAGTTTTGCTGATATTTTATATTGGATGATGTAAGAGCAAGCTATACTGCTGCTATTTTGGGCAGCATATGTCTGAAAAACTGGGGTTTTTAACTGTTTTTTTTTTTCATATGGTTGGGATTGGAATAAGCAAAATCATAATTAAGGAAACAAGAGCCAAAACCTTGTAAAGATCTAATATACCAAAAAAATAACTTCCTCCAAAAGCTGACCCTTTTGGCCTTTTCTGTTACGTTACTTTTATAGAACGGGGGAAAAGAGTAAAATTATTCAAACATATACTTATCATGGTGTTAAGCTTTGGCAAGTGGCCGAAATTGATACCCAATAGCATTTCCTTTTCTCAGATTTCGCCTATATTTCGATCCATTTAGGTCAAATTTCGATTGAATTTCAATCCATTTTGGTCGAATTTCGACTGAAAAAGGTAAAAGAAGAATCTAGCCACATCTCATCGAAATTCATCGTTCTAGCCTCTTAAGCCTCTCTTTCACCTAATTGGGCCACTTTGGGGTACTTTTTAAGCTCTATATTGGTGCATTACAATGCATTATTCTATCTCACAAGACACTAGAAATTTATTCGTTTCTTTGATGCTCTTTCTTGCTCCTCTATTAAAAGGAGTATGTATGGCTGAGCGGGTGCTAATTTATTAGCAACCTTTCAAGTCTTGTAACGGTAAATATTTGCTTACTATTAGGTTGGATATAGATTGCGCTTCTGAATGCTATATAGTTTCTTGGCGTTAAATGATTTGTTTGTCTTCTATATCATATAGTTTACGATTACAAGCTCTACAATGCATTTATTCGACATAAACATTAGAAAGACTTATTTTTTTGTGTATATGTGTATATCTTATTTTATTCCTAAAATTAAATATCTTTCTAAGTTCAAAGTATTTTAGTTAGATACAAGTTCTAGGCTATCATTTCGATCTTCAGTTTCTTACATAAGATATCATTTTGCTAGTCGTTTTTGTTGGCCTATGGTTTTCATTGTTACTATTGCACACATCACAATTCTTTCATTTTTACGAGGTGAAACTAATGGCTTCTAATTTTGGTTCCAAATTTGATTTTGGATCTGGGCATCATACTACAACTGTCAGAGAGATTGGATAAGAATTTAAGGAAACATATCATGTTTGTGGAAAGAAGAGAAAAATAGAATTGTATATTCATCGTAACCCTAGAGCTGTCTTATATAGGAGAATAACTCTGTGGGGAAATTACATAACGTGGACATGAGAAATAAGAAATATAAAATAAACATTGAGAGATACAAATATCTCAACACTCCCCCTCAAACTGGAACATATATGTCTATCATGCTCAGCTTGGAACAACAACGATGAAAAGGACCTCTAGCAAGGGCTTTCGTGAACATATCTGCAGTTTGGTCTCCTGAAGCTACACGAGTAGTGGATATAAATCCTTTCTATATCAGATCCTGAGTGTAATGGCAATCTACCTCAATGTGCTTGGTTTTTTCATAGAATGATGGATTATTGGCTATGAACAATGCAACTTGATTATCACATTGAAGATGCATGGGAAGAGGTACCTCGATAATTAGGTTGGTCAGGATGGACCTGATCCACATCATCTCCGTACTCAATTGTGCATGGCTTTATACTCTGATTCATCACCAGATCTAGCCACCAATGTTTGTTTCTACTCTTCCATGTAACCAGTGAACTACCAACAAACACAATGAAGCCTGATGTAGACTTCTTGTCCTTGGAGCACCCTGCATAATCTACGTCAGCACATCCTGTAACTGAAAGATACATGTCTCTTCTAAACAAGAGTCCTGCTCCTGGAGAAGACTTCAGATATCTTATAATCATGTTAACTGCATCCATATGAACCTGCCTAGGCTACTCCATGAACTGACTGATTCTACTGACTGCAAATGATATATCAAGTCTGGTGATCGTGACATATAACATCTTCTCTACTAGCTCTCTATATCTTCTCTTGTCAACCTCCTCAGAATCCTCATCATATAGCTTAGCAGTAGGGTCCATTGGAATAGTGGCCGGCCTACATCCTGTCATGCCCGTCTCAGTTAGGAGATCAATAACATACTTCTTTTGGGTCATTACCATGCCACACTGATTCCTAGCAAACTCAAGACTAAGAAAGTAATGAAGATTGCCAAGGTTCTTGGTCACAAAGTCCATGGAAATCCTTAGCTGCCTGAATACCTTGCTCATCATCGACTGTAACAATGATATCGTCTACATAGACAATAATAGCAACAAGACCTCTCTGGGATCTCTTGACAAAAAGAGAGTGATCTGCAGTAGATCTGACAAACCTATGTTGTTTAATTCAAGGCCTTAAATGTCGGTTTCGGTCACCATTTCGGTGATGA
This sequence comes from Ottelia alismoides, assembly GCA_037367405.1. Taxonomy (NCBI): domain Eukaryota; kingdom Viridiplantae; phylum Streptophyta; class Magnoliopsida; order Alismatales; family Hydrocharitaceae; genus Ottelia; species Ottelia alismoides. The sequence continues at coordinate 543,452 of JAZKJV010000135.1, forward strand.
CCAAAACAGAATTTCGATGGAATTTCGGTCAAATTTCGATCGAAATTTCGATCATTTCGGCCATTTTTTGTACTAGGACCCCCATATTTCGGTCATTTCGGTTAATCGTAACTATGAGAGCTTCTGAAATCAAGCCTTCAAACTCTACTTCAAGCCATAAATAACCTTGTGAAGTCTACACACCATATGAGACTCCCCCTCAGCAACAAACCCTGGAGGCTGCTGTATGTAGACCTCTTCCTGCAAGTTACCATACAAGAAAGTATTCTTGACATCTAACTAAACTAGAGGACAGTCACGTACCACATTGACGGAAATAAGAATCCTCAGTGTAGAGCGACGAGTGACTGGAGAAAACATATCGTGATAATCCACGCCATACGTCTGGGTGAACCCACGAGCAACAAGTCTGGCCTTGTATCGATCAATTGTACCATCAGCTCGATGCTTCACTATTAACCCCCATTTACTCCCGACAATAGATACACAAGGGGGAGTATGTACAATACTCCACGTGCCACGAGAATGTAATACACCCATTTCTTCCTCCATAGCTAGATGCCACTGACTAACCTGCAACGCCTCCTGATATGACCATGGTATTCCCACAACAGATAGGCCCACAACAAACCTCTGAAACTCCTCTGATATATGTGCAAGAGAAACATGGGAAGCAAGGGGATACCGAGTACATGTATGCCTTTGCTTTTGTAGGGCAATGGGCATGTCAAGATCCTCAGCCTCCTCAGTGACTGATACGGAAACATCTAAAACCTCCTACACATCCTGCTGCCAATGCAAATCACCAGTGCCATCAGGAGAAACCAAGTGCTCAGGACATACCTGGGCCGTGCTGGATGATGGAGGAGGCACATGAGCACGAGGTCGACGCTGGTAAACCTATGGAAAATAAATGGGTGCGATAGGTGGAGGTAGTGGTGGTGGAGGTGGAGAAGATGATGAAGCAGTAGAGCCCAAGGTAGACAAAATCAGAGATAGAGGCATGTATACCTCTTCTCCAGACTCTGAAGGAATCAACTTATCACCTGTAGGGGAGAACAAATAATAGATTCAAAGAAATGACATCCGCACTAGCGTAATACTTCCTACGAACATGATCAAAACAATTGTATCCCTTTTGAGTCCTGAAATACCCCACAAAGATGCACTTGACAGCTCTAGGAGAGAGCTTGTCATGACTAGGGGACGTATGATGAACAAATGCAATAGACCCAAACACACGAGGAGTGAGAGAGATAATATCCTTCTCGGGAAACACAATCGAGAACGGGATCTTCTCTCCCCACACAGACGAGGGCATGCTATTCACTAGGTGGCAAGCAATTAGGATCGCATCCCCCCAGTATGAGTGAGGAGCATGACTCTGGATCAAGAGGGTCCTAGTACCATCCAAAGGTGACTATGTTTGCGTTCAACCACCTCATTATGTTGGGAAGTATAAGCACATGAAGTCTGATGAACAATACCAAGGGTTCTGAGAAATTGCGAGAGTTGAAGACTACAGAATTCTAACGCATTGTCAGAATGAATATACTTGACGTTCGCAGAAAAACAATCTTTATTTCAATAATGAAAGATTGAATAACATGATTAGCATCAGACTTGTTTTTGAGAGGGAACACCCAAGACAATCTGGAAAAATTATTAACAGCAATAAGATAAAATCTTTCCCTGATGGTCTGGAATACAACTCGGACCCCAAATATCAAAATGAATCAACTAAAAAATATTCTGACTACTACGACCCTGACGACTATGAAAGGTAGACCGATGATGCTTCCCAAGCTGGCAAGCCTCGCACTGAAAAGTAGAGTGAGGTGAAATCTGAGGAAGGACATGATACATCTTCTGCAGAGGAAGATGACCAAATCGGAGGTGCCACACATAAGGAGAGACTGATCCAGTGTGAAAAGAGGAAGCACCATCATCTGGAGACTGGACCAGTCGATAGAGACCTCCCTGCTCACGACCAGATCCAATCACCCTTCTCGTTAGAATGTCCTGAAACATGAGAGATGATGGGTCAAATATGACACGACAATGTAAATCCATGGTGATTTGTCTAATATACAGTAAATTCATAGAGAAATCATGAGCGTAAAGAACATTCTAAAGGCGCATCGCCGAAGTTAACTGCACCTCCCCTTTACCAGTGACGGGAGAGTGCGTCCCTTATGCTATTATCACCGATCTACCTGGCTGAGTTAGTCTGTATGTTCTAAATTGTCCTCTATCACCACAGAGATGATGTGAAACTCTTGAGTCCATAATCCATTCTGACAAATTTACCCTGTAACAACTAGTAAAAGCATATGAGGTATCTGATGTGGATGCTGAGGCAGCTATCTCAGAGGATCCTATAGGTGTAGATGACCGGTACCGGCATAATCTCTCTCAATCGTACCACAAGCTCATCAAATCATCATATGCAGGAGGTGGAATATCAACTTGTTGAGTCTGCTCTGCAACACGGGCTGAAACAGGAAAGCCATGCTTAGAGTAGCATGTGTCCTTAGTATGTCCTGGCCGTTGACGATAAGTGCATGGCTGATGTGGTCGATTGCCCCTCCCCTGCCATGGGTACCGCCAGTGTTGCAGAAGACGGTATACGGTATTCAGTTGGAGGGGTCACTGAATAGAGAATAATCGGTATTCGGACGACTATTCGGAATTATTCGGTTTTGTGTTTTTTAATATAAAAATTATTTATAATACATATATTCTTATATTTTTATACATATATGGTCTTTATTTAACATGAATCCAAGATAGAAGTACCAATCAATATAATAGATATATAGAATTTGACATTTGTGGCGATACCGTGGTAAAATGTAACACATAAAAATTGAAAATTAAAAATAAAAAATAAAAATATCAAAAGTCAAACTCCAGTCAGCCTAATAGTCGGGCCAGTCGGCCGAATAGTCGGCCGACTATTCGGTCGGGCCGACTATTGGCCGAATGGGGGTCTATTCAGTCGGGGACCCCCCGCACCTCATAGTCGGACCGACTGTTCGGGATAGTCGGCCGACTATTGCAACACTGGGTACCACGCCCATGGTACTGTGTAAAGTTCCCTCTACTACGAGATGCAATCATAGTCAAAGAGGTCTGAGACCGCTGAATAACACCACCAAGATCTATATAGAGCCTGCTCTGGCTTCAGTATGCCTCCTCCATTGGAGGTATTGTGGCATTAGTAAGAATCTGCGATCGGGCAACATCATACTCATGGTCAAAAGCTGCTAGAAAAACTATGGTCATCACCAAATCTTTGTACGCCTTGAGCTGTTCCGACATAACAATCAAGGGAATAAACCCATGAAACTTCTCAAACATACCCCGTAGAGAAGTGTAAAGGGTATGTAGAGAAGTGTAAAGGGTATGAAGAGAGCCTCGCGGGATGCACGGGCGTCTGCCAGAAAAGAGGCAGAGGAGATCGTGGCTTCATTAGATGCTTTGGAGGGGGAAAGAGATCTCTGTACCGAGGAGTTGGCTTCCAGATCGGCTGCTCAGGCGAGGGTGGATGTTGATGACCGGAAGAGGGTGACGGAATGGCGTCAGAGGGCGAGAATATCATGGCTAAGAGGAGGGGACACTAACTCCTCTTATTTCCATAGGGTGGCCAGTAACAGGAGGCGCTCGAACTATATTCGATCCATCTCCTTTGATGGCAGGGTGGTGATGGGGGAGGATGCCCTGGGGAGGGAGGTGACGACATACTTCAAAGATTTCTCCTCTTCGCGCGCACCTAGATGTTGGATTTGGTCGGGGGAGGGGACTCAGTCTCTCTCGCCCCTGCTTCGTGAAGAGTTGACTAAGGAGGTGACTTTAGAGGAGGTCAAGAAGGCGGTTTGGGATCTCAACGACAATGCTTCGTCGGGGCCGGATGGGTTCCCAATTGCTTTCTACAAGGACTTTTGGGAGCTGGTGGGGCAGGAGGTATGGGAAGTTATAATCGAATTTTGCAGGTGTAATGCGGGATTTGACAAAATCAATAGGGCTATCATTGTCCTGCTGCCGAAGCTTTCCTCCGCCCAACGTATTGAGGACTTTCGTCCTATTGCTATTTCGAATGGTCTTTATTTGATTGTGGTGAAGGTGTTCGCTCGTAGACTCGCCTTAGTGCTTGATGACCTAATTTCTCTATGGCAGGCGGCTTTCATTCGCGGTCGGCAAATTGCCGATGTTACGGCTCTGGCATCTGAGATGGTGGAGAGTTGGATTAGGAGAGGGACCCATGGGGTGCTCTGGAAAGTTGATTTTGCTAAGGCTTACGACTTGCTTGATTGGACTTTCTTATGGTCGGTCCTGAGAGCTCGTGGTTTCCCTAAGATCTGGATCTCTTGGATGCGTCGATGCGTCTCCACAGTTTCGTTCTCCATAATGATTAATGGGCGCATCGTGGGTGATCGCTTCCACTCTAGGAGAGGGGTTCGACAAGGCTGCCCCCTGGCCCCCCTTCTATTTGTTCTTGCGGTTGATGTGCTTCCTCAGATGGCGGCTTGTGTGGTTGATTGTGGTCTTTCCATGGGCTTCTCCTGCGGCGACCAGGTGATCCCGAGCCCCGACCCTCCAATACACTGACGATACGATCGTGTTCATTGAGGGGGGTCGTGAGGAGGTCAGGGGCATGGCAGCGACCTTGGAAATATTCAGCGAGCTATCTGGTTTGCTCATCAATCAAAACAAGTCCAAGGTGATCCCCTTTGCTTTGGATTCGGAGACGGCCTCTGCTTGTGGGCTGGCCCTGGGCTCCTCCTACTTCTCTTCCGATTGACTACTTGGGCATGCCCCTGGGGGCGGGGAGGGCTAGACATCACGACTAGTACAAGGTTGTTGAGAAGGTGGAGAGGCGGCTCTTCGGTTGGAGTTCGGCCCTGCTCTCGAGGGGTGGCCGTCTTGTGCTCATCAAATCTGTTCTTTCGTTTATCCCCATCTACTATCTCTCCAATTGGCATCTACCGGTGGGGGTACGGAGACGTATTGAGAAGTTGATGCGGAATTTTCTTTGGGGGAGAAGGGGGCCTTCTTCGCGTGGTCCACATCTCGTGGAGTGGGAGGAGGTGACGAAGAGGAAGTGTGAAGGAGGTCTTGGCATCCGTCGTCTCGACAGGGTCAATGACGCTCTACTTTTAAAGTGGGTGAACAGATTATGGTGTGTTTCTGATAATTTCTGTTCTTCCCTTTTGCGCGAGATTCTTGGTTTAAATGGGGTGTTTAGATTGGTGGTCTCCGCTCTCGTACCCCCTTCTGGCGCGGGGTGATGTCGGTGGGCCATCGCTACTCGCATCTCTTTGTTCCTGTCCTCGGGGATGGCAGGTCTTTCAAGTTCTGGACCGACAGTTGGGCTGGTGTAGCCCCCTTAAGGGATTCTTTCCCGCGTTTATTTGCCTTGGCGACCGATGGGCGCACCTCGGTGGCTTCTTGTTGGTCGGGAGATGGATGGTTTCCAATGCTTCTTGGCAGCCTCTCTGACCAAAGGTTCGACGAGCTTCTTTCTTTTCTGGATACTATTAAGAATGCGCCCAGACCTGCGAGGGGAAGAGACCACTGGGCTTGACGGGAGGGCGACTTCTCGACGAGGAAGGCTTTCATGGCAATTTCCCTTCATCCGCAGATTCAATCGGACCCCTTCAACCGCGACTGCACATTCCTTTGGAATTTGAAGCTCCCGGAGAGGGTGGCTATCTTCCTTTGGCTCTTTCGCAGGAGGAGGATTTTAACGCGGGATCGGTGCGCTAGATTGTATGGTGGCTTGGCTTCGGTGGATTGTGCTCTCTGTGGCAATGACGTGGAATCCTTAAATCACCTCTTCTTCGCTTGCCCTTTCGCTGCAGGCGTTTGGGAGGAGGCGAGGATGTCTTGGATCAATAATTCTGACATGGTCATTTTCTGGGAGTCTATTCGATCAAACAAGGACAGGGAACGCATGGATTTCTTGGTCCTTTTTGCTTGCATTTGGGCGATTTGGCTGGGGCATAACGCAACAATTTTTAGGGGCCAGAGATTTTACAAAGAAAACGTGTTGGCTCACGCGGTCCGTCTATCGTGCGACTGGTCGGGGTTGTATCTGGGTCGAATCTTTTCGATCCGGTCTCTTTTCCTTCTGTTTCTCCCTTGTAATTATCTTTTGCTTTCTCTTCTTTTCTTAATAAAGTTTTTGGGGCGAGCACCATGCCGTGTCTCCCCCGAATCGTTAGACTTCAAAAAAAAATGAAGAGGACGTCTGTTTTGCTTAGATGTAAAGATATCATGCTGAAGTTGCAGTATGTTCTACTCATTTTTCGTCGGGGAATATGTAGTGGTGAGGATATCCCACATCGCCTTTGCTGTGGGCTGTCTCAGAATGTCATTGGCTATCTCCACTGAAACTGTACCTGATAGCCATACACGTGCATATGGGTCATCTGCCTCCCACGAGGCGTGAACCCCAGTCTTGTCTTTTGGCTCATCCTGAGTGAGGACTTGCTTCTTGCTGTCACACTGCATTAGGCTCATAAACTGCATGACCTATAGTTCATTATTTGTTCCATCCATCTTGATAACAGGTGCTGGACCTTTGAAGGCATCCAGGGATGAAACATTAAATTTAGAATCAACTTTGTTATCTGACATGATGACACAAATAACCAAGACTAGGGCTGTAGATAGGAATAACTGTATCTACACAGACATACATGATGATGGTTGTTGGTGTAGACTCATACCACAATCTCTTCCATCCGTTGGAAACCTCTTTGGGTAACTAGGGTGGTTTTAGATGATCGAATCACACCTTAGAAATCCAAAATCAAACCAAACTGGGATCAAATTGTCCTTTTGGAACAATTTTCAGACCTCGGGAAGTGTCGGAGCGAGATCCATAGTGCGCCATAAAGCCCCTCGGACTATGGCTAAGGTGACGGAGGATGACTAGGGTTGTGGGCGGTGGTGGCTGCAGCCCTAGTGCTCTAGGTATGGTGGCGACAACCCCGACTGCTGTTACGCAAGGCGACGGCGATGTCGGGCACACGAGTTAGGGTTTTGGTGGGGTGGGGGTATCTAGGGCACATGCTCTGACCTAAGATCGTCGCTCTGATATCGTGTGGAAAGAAGATAAAAATAGAATCGTATATTCATAGTAACCATAGAGCTCTCTTATATAGGAGAAAATCTCTATGGGGAAATTACATAATGTAGATTGGAGAAATATGAAATATAAAATAAACACCGAGAGATACAAATATCTCAACAATTAATATTGTAAATTTCTATCTCATTTATTGATTAAAGAATTTTAGGAATCCTAATTTTAGAAAAACTAAGTCTTAAAGTAATCCACCAATTTCCAGCCATTTCACCAAGATTCCACGAAATTTCTCTTTCCATGCTCAACAAAATGAAACTGAAATATGACACTTAAGACCTTGATACTTATTATGGTATAAACTTTATTATAAACAAGTAAGTACAATCAAATGGAAGCTCCTTTCAATAAAAATCAAATAAAACCAACTTTTCACATGGATTTCAAGGATTTCTTGCATTCATTTTGATTGTGTTGAGCCATGTATACAGTTTCAAATAAATAATGTAATTTAATGGTTTTTTTTTAAATATTTATACCTAAACCTTTAAGAGTAATGGTAAAAAATTTACTTTGTAGAATGTTATATTGTATCTCCGTTTAAAAATATACTAAGGTTTGGCTTTTCAAACTCACCAAAAAAATCAACCTTGTAATATTTTGTAATTCCTTTGAGCCATGTATTTGAACATATATGTAGTATTACTTTAAGTTTGATTTGTAAAATTATTACCTTTTGACATTTCTAAAAATAAAAAATCCAAAAACATACTCTCTGCCTTATTTTATTTATTATGTATCATTTTTTTTATAAATTTTAAAAATCTAGAGGTTACGCCTCTCTAGTATTAGCAGGACGAAAAGAAAATGATGACTTTATTGCAAGGCCATATGGCTCCTTTATATTGAAGAGAAACCCTAGAGGGAAAATAACCAATGAAAAATTAAAAAGAAAGGAAATAAGATATATAAATACTATTTCCTACGATGTCCCCCCTCAAACTGGAGCATATATCTAGCGTGCTCAATCTGGAAGAACACTTTTTGAATGGTCCCTGTATTAGAGCCTTGGTGTATATGTCTACAATTCGTTCGAACTAACATGCGAAGTAGAGGTGAAGCCCTTTTGCATCATATATCTAGTGTAGTGGTAATCTACCTCAATGTGTTTGGCCCTCTCATGGAAAGTTGGATTGTTGGCAATGAACATTGCAGCTTGATTCTCACATAGTAGTTGCATGGAAGAGTTGCGTCAACTGCTAGGTCAGTCAGAACTAACATAATGCACTCAGTGCTTCCTTGTCATGGCTATGTATTCGAATTCAACACTTGACCTAGATACAACAGTTTGCTTCCTGTTTTCCATGAGATGGGACCGATGGACTCCCAATAAATATTGCAAATCCTAAGGTTGACTTCCTGTCTTTTGGGCATCCTAAATTTTCAATACTGCACAAAACGTGATCTCAAGTGATGTCCCTTTGCTGAAGAGTAGCCCTACTTGGAGAGGACTTCAAGTACCAAAGGATCATGGAGACTGCATCTATATGAACCTAACGTGGTTGCTCCATAAACTGACTGACTTTGCTCATGAGAATGGATGAGTCTGGCCTAGTGATAGTCACATATAGGAGCTTTCATACTAGCTCTTTGTATCTCTTGTCCATCTCATATGTATCATCATCATAAAGCTTAATGCTAGGATCCATATGAATAGTGGCGGTTTTGAAATATGCCATCCTGTCTCTAGGAGGCCCATAACATACTTCCTTTGAGTCATCACAAGTCCCCTTTAATTCCTTGCAAATTCAAGCCCAAGAAAGTATTGAAGCTCTCTAAGGTCCTTAGTGACAAACTGATGTCTAAGGAACTCCTTATTCTTACTAATCCCATGTAAATCATATCCTATATTATTATTATTATTATCATCATAGGCCAAAATAACGATAATACCTCGTGATGTCCTCTGCACAGAGAGTAAGCGATTTGCATTTGATCTCTTATAGCTCTGCTGCTTTATCAGGTCTAAGAGCTTCAGAAACCATGCTCTATGACTCTGTTCAAGGCCATATATAGCCTTATGAAGGTTTTTATATAGAAGGGCATTCCTGACATCAAGTTGGGAGAGCATCCAATCTTGCACCACAACAATAGGAATGATTATGTGTATACAGAGAGAGTGTCTTAAACGTCCACTCATATGTCTGTGTAAGTCCACGTACCGCAAGTCTCGTCTTCTAGCGGTCAACTCTATAGTCAGATCTATGATTCATAGTGAAGATCCACTTGCAGCCAACCACATGTCCCTATTGGGGCAGTAATCAAGCTCCATGTACCTTGTGATTGGCGTGTAGGCATTTCTTCCTCCATAACAAGATGCCATTGGCTATCTTGTATAGACTCATGCTATGTGCATGGGATTGTACCGACTAAGAGTCCCACCACAAATTCAAGAAGTCCTTTGATAGGCATCCCGATGAATCATGCCCCGAGTGAGCGTACGTATCACTTGTATGCCTTTTCTTTCGAAGTGCAGTGGGGTGGTCAAGATCCTCTATACGATCCTCCTCATGTATGATAATTGATGAATCCGTGATTCGTCGCACTAAAAGATGAAAATAGAGCTTCGTTCCCGAGTAATTAGCTGCATTTCATCATTTATTCTGCACTTTTACCATTGATGCAGTTAGAATTAATATCTGCTTTTTAGCACATATAATTGCATTTATAACCGTCTTCACATTTTCATCCAACTTCATGTATTTTTAACTAATTCTTGTTAACAACAATTGACCCCAAACCACTTTCATTGTGTACATATTACTAATAAGATTAAAGAAAAAATACAAAAAAATTACTAACTCAAATAATTGGCTCATGAGACCAAACTTCAATTTCAGAATAGACAGACTAAAACATGCATATCTTCCTCATACAGTGTCTGATTTAAGTCTACTCTCTTTTAAAGTAATATACATTCAAAGACCTTCAAAACAAGACCAATTTTATAAAAATGAGAGATCATATGTGAAAGTTGGGTTTTGGGTATCTTTTCTCATTTTGTGTCTTAGCAATATATGACTTGATATTTTATGTACATACTTAACTCTTTCTCTTTTATTTGTTTTCCATTTATATTCTTTGATGAAAGTTTTAATAAAATTCACAAAAATCCAAATTCAAAATAAGACTGAAATCAAAGAAACTGACCAAGTCTGAGTGTCCCTTGTGAGTCTATACAAATATCTTGTGATTTCCATTTTTATTTTATTTCCCTGTTTCTTATTTATTAAAAACAAAAAAAATTGATTAATGTGTAAATATTTATCTTTGATTTTATCATATTTTTTCTCGATTTTTCTCTTAATTAAAAATCATAAAAAATATAGAACCTCAAAATATCGGTATTCTATGTACATAGAGTACATAAATACCAATTTACACCGATGACCTCTTTTGCTCTTGGTCCGCTCATGATAGTTGTAGATCTCGTCGAGACGAGCACTTTCATGACGAAAACTTTTCGATCCGAGGTCTCCTTCTATTTATTTTTGATTTTGGTCATATTTAAATTTCGATTTTTTTGGAGCGACACGTGACCCCCTGGGTCTGCTACGTGTCACCCCCACTTATCCCCTCTCTCTTCTCCCAATGCACGTGCCTAGCACGTGCGTCTCCACCCGCGTCTCTCCATCTTCTCTCTCCTCCCTCTATCTCTTCTCCCTCTCCGGTCAAACCGCTACCCACCTCTGCAACTTCCTCCACCTCTCTTGCACAACCATCGCCCGCGCCCTTCCCGCTCCCACCGGCTGCCATCATCCCTAGTCTCCTATAAAAACCTCTCACCACCCATCATCCAAGATCATCCGCCATTAACTGCATAAAAAGGAGAGAGGGAGAGAGATCGAAGAAGGGTGATGACAACCCCTCCTTCTTGAGCGCAGTAGTCCCATGCATGATCATCTGAGTTTCACCGCGCTCCGCCTGTAGCTGAAGCGAGAACAAGAGTCGAGAACCAATCTCCATTCAGGCGGCTACTACCTTTTCTTCTTCCCCTATTTTCACTCAATTCCCCTGTTTCATATCTTCCTCTGCGACCCCCCTCTATCAAGGATTAACCAACACTCCGCTTCACCTCGGTCAACGGCCTACTTCACCCCCCATCGCCGGCAACCTCTATAGCTCGTCCACCGTCGTGCGCCCATTGCAAAGCCCTCTCCGTCGCACCACTTCTGAGTCCGCAAGCCGCTTCGTGCGTCCTTCCTCCAAGCTCGCAGCCGCATTCGCCCTCGCACAGGAGCATCACCACCATCTCCTTCCGCTCAGAGCCGTGTCGAGCTCCGCGTCTCCAGCCCGACCTTCCCTCCAGGAAGACTCCACCAGCGCCCCCTCGCGATCGCCTTCAACCTCCATCGCCGTCTCCCCACCTCGCCTTCGTCTGCCCGCAGGACCAGCCGTCTCCTGCGCGCGGTCGTCCATTGCCACCATCGCCTGCAAGCACCTCCGCCCATCGCTCCACTAGTCGACCGGTGGTTAACCCGCTCTGCCCCCTCTCGCCAGGCGTAAAGTCCAAGGCCTCCTCACGTGCTATGCATGTGTGTTGGGGAATTTTGCAAGAAGACCCCTGGAGCTCTGCCAAATCCCAAAGAAGACACTATCGCTCAGGTGGCCTATTGGACATTTTGCAGTTCACCCCCTCTAGGGATAGGTAATATAGTTGAGTCCTTCTACTGCATCTTATTTTATTTAATTATTGTAAATTGCAAACAGAACCCTGTGTTTTCCATTTATTTTGAACCTCCATTTGCATTATCTTTATTGATTAAAAAAGCATTGTCTTCAATTAATTCTCTACGGTTAGAAAATAGGAATGCAGAAGCAAAATGATAAACATAGCATGAATAAGAAATATGAAACATAGAACGTAAAGATTTTACGTGGAACCCTACTCCCTAAGGAGCGGGATGAAACCACAGGAGAAGCCCTCAAAGAGGCGGATATTCTATTGATTTTCTCAATGGATATAGGAGGTCTGAGGCTCCTTATATAGCCTCTACAGAGCCTCCAAGCCCCACCACTGGTAGATGTGGGGCTAAACATTGGGATGGGGTAAATGGATCTTGGAGGTATCTATTTACCCATCTACAACTCAAGTGGGGCACAACCAAATACTCCAACACTCCCCCTCAAGTTGGAGCATGCAATGTTCAGCTTGTACAAACAGAAAGAAACTCAACTCACAATACATGACACTACAGACAATATCAAGTCAATGCGCATACCTGTCGGCTGCTATCGAGGATGTTGCTTCTCATGCAGTGCATGTGAGGAGGACGAACGGGCTGGAGTGTGAGTCAAACTGAGGACTCGACATCTGACCATCGAGTCTGAAATTACGCCCGGAGAAGTCTCCTCGTCAGAGAACCGGGTCTCTCCCATCTGGCTCATAGAATGGTACTCTACTCTGGAGTCCCTATGATACCACATGAAAACCCTTGCCCACATGGCATAGGGAATGGTCCTCTACTCTGGAGTCCCTATGACTCACATGAAAACTCTGGCCGAAACAACAAGAATGATGGGGACCACAAAACTGAAGATCACACACTCGTGCGTCTTGAACCGCGGACTCAGAAACTGACGCCGAGTTTGAAATTTGACAAAATCTCTGTAGACTTTGAACATCTGGTTGATCTGGAGAATCTGACATCTGAAGAAGACCTGTGCCTCTACAAAATACTCCCCCTTTCTCCTATACTTGTCGGAAAACAATCGCATCGACAAAGTTGGGAGAAGACAAGATAATACATAAATATGTGGAGAAAAAAAAACATCACAAATGCCAACTTTTTCCGGTTTTTCTTGTAAATGTTTTTTGCATAAGCCCGTCATATTTTTTTAATCAGCTTTTCAAATCATTTTTTGAAACTTTTTTTGAAATACGTTTTTTTGCAAACTGCGTACGACCTTTTTTTGTACGCGCCTCTTATCTTTCAGTATTTTTTTTTGAAAAACTTTGCGGACTCCCTTTTTTCAATCTTTTTCCCTCTTTTTATTATTTTTTTACTCTTCACCCCACTTGACTGTACTGCTGCAATTTTTTTTAACATACAAGGGTCCACTTGGGGCCTAACACACCAAATTAGGGTTCCCGATTCTCTTCAAATTCCCTCAATGGGGCTTCTATCTTTGAGAGGGCACCAACGCCCTGGGGCTCGCGAGGAGAAATGCGCCGCTGTCGCTTGGAGCAAAGCCCGATGGAGGCACACGAGGGCTAGGGCGCACGCATGATGCTGGTGCGCGAAGGAGGTCACCCAGCTGTCTGGAGATGGAAGGAAGCCGCCGGGGCTTTTGCGGCGGCACCGCCTGGCTGGGGAAATAAATCAGGGCTCCAGTATGCCTCCTCCTCCTGGGGGTGCTTTCAGCGGTGTTAACCGCCTCCGCCTGCTCGATCTGGATGTGGGATGCAGTGCTCGATAGTCTTTCCATCCTTGTTTCTCCTTCGGAGACAAGAACATGACGGTGACACATATGGATTGGCGCCGTATGGAGGTTGGAGTAGCAGCGGAGCACCTGGAGGTCGCGCTTCTGCTGGTGCGCGCTTCATGGCGGCTGGAGGGGAGGCCTGCCATGGTACAAGAGCGGCTATCGCTGCCTGGAATATGCCGCTATCATCGAGAAGCAGGCTCGCCATCGCCTACTAGGATCGTTGTGTATCTGCTGCGCCTGGAACATTGCAGAGGGCATGGAAACGCGCCGCCGAATGATACATGGATGTGGAGGATTGCGGTGACCAGAACTTCGAAAATTAGGGTTTCAATAGAAACCCTAGAACTTACAAAACTTGAATCAATAAGAACCATCAACAATCGAATCTGGAATAAAACTAATGAAAATAATTCCTCGAGAATCGAACCTGCTCTGATACCATGTTAGAAAATATTAATGCGGAAGCAAAATGATAAACAGAGCATGAATAAGAAATATGAAACTTGGAACACAGATTTTACATGGAACCCTACTCCATAAGGAGTGGGATGAAACCACGGGAGAAGCCCTCAAAGGGGCATATATTCTATTGGTTTTCTAAATGGATACAAGAGGTCTGGGGCTCCTAATATAGCCTCCACAGAGCTTCCAAGTCCCACCACCAATAGATGTGGGACTAAACACTAGGACAGGGTAAATGGATCCTGGATGTATCCATTTACCCGTCTAGAACTCAAGTGGTGCACAACCAAATACTCCAACATCTATAATATGGCATGCTCGTGATATTTTTATTCTCTGTGGTTAATTAATAATTAATATTCTTGTGGAAATTTTCATATTTTGCCTAATCTGTGCTCGGAAATTTATAGTTAATTAACCATTGCTCGAAAAATTGCCAAAAAAATCATGGATCGTAGAATTAATTGCTAGTTACATTGTACCCAAAAAGAATTGCAGTTGCATGCATAATTTTCTCTATAAAAATCATTTTGTGTATTTCAGTAATTAATTTTTAATAGGTAGGGTTGCAATTACGGGTACGGATGTACGGGATGTGGATAATTACACATTAGCTCTGATGGACTTCTAAGTTTCTAGGTTTTGAATTCTTTGCTTCTGGATGGAGCGCTGGTGGAGAATGCGAGGTGCGGAAGTGCGGAGTTCGGAAGCGCAAGCGTGCTCGTCGAAGTCGGAAGGTCCTTCTCTGTCGGCGCTCCCGTAGCTCCTGGAAGGGGAAGGCTATGCGCGTGGGGGTGTGGCTCTGCATGGGGAGGTGGGCCGTGGGGTTGTCGTCGGCGGAGGGGTCTCGGTGGGGGTTACAGGCGGATGCTTCGGTGATGAGGAAGGCACGAAGGGGAGGGGGATGGCTTGCAGGGAAGGCGAAGGGTGCCGGGTTGAAGTTGGTACCGCGGTGCATGGGGGTGGTACCAACGTGCATGGTGATGGGATTGGCGGGAAGTGGGTGCATGTCTCCCACAAGAAACCGGAGAAGAGGTACTTCTGGTATGGGGTCCGGGGACATGTTGCATCGCTCTGTAGTGTTCCTCCGAGATGTTTTGCTTGCGGGAGTTTGGGCCACCGTAAGGCCTCCTGCTGGTTTGGTGTCGTTCGTCATTCCGATGGTGATAATGTGCATGGTGATGTTGGCCAAGTCGGAAGAGGGGTGTCCTATGAGATCGATAATCGACGGGGGCAACGTACATTCGCAGCTGTGGTTGCGGGTGCTCCGAAGGGTGCAAGTGATGCCAAAGTGAAGGTTGCTCCGATGGCTGCGGGAGCCTCGAAGGCGGCGATTGATGTGGTTGAAGGTATGGCTTCAAACTGTCTGGCAAGTGGGAAGGTTGGTGTGCCTGATGACAACACCCATGCTGTGATTGGTTATACCTTACGGAGGAGCATTTCCGTGGAGGCTGTGAAGGGCCACCTGCATACTTTCCTTGGTTCACAGTTCTCGGGGGACGTCGTATCTCTTGATTCTCGGCGTTGCTGTGCTCGTGGTCTCTCCAGGTTGCAGAGAGAACGTTTGATACAATTGGAGGAATGGACGATGTTGTTTGGCGGCATCTTCGCTTTGCGGACGGGGTGATTACGTATGTCGAAGTTTGCGTGGCGGAGGTTCGTGGGGTTCCTTTCCTCTCCAGGACGGTTCACTACTTGGGGAGGGTTCTCCGGCGATGGGTTTGGTGCTCGCGGTGATCGGTGATGGGTTAACACCCGGTTCGGCTCCTGATGTCACTCATGTGCTGTTGGAGTGCAACAAAGGTTTGATCGATGGCGCGAGTGGCTGGGTCTTCTGCGAGTCTTTGGAGGTTGGTCGGCTCCGGTGCAGGGTGGGAATGTTGATCGTCGAACTCCCTCATCCGCCGGAGGTTCCGAGGATGGACGGTGTCGCCTCGCCTTCTGAGTTGCAGGTGGGCTTCCCTAAGGATGCGTTGCATGGTTCGTCCCTCGAGATGGATTTGGTGCGACCTTTGGGGTTCTCCTCTCGGGTCCTGTGCATGGTATCCCAAAAGTTCAATTTGTCTGCTGAAGTGGCGAGGACGGCGTCTCGTGTTTCTGCACCGCCTCACTCTTGGTCTCGGGCCTCGGATCCCGACTTCCGGGTTCCGCTCTCGGATCCTCTCGCGGGTCGGGCCCAAGATGGCGCCAACTTTTGTGCTGCTTTCTTTTCGGGCGGGAAGAGCCTATCGGACGTTCTTCCTTTGCAACTCTCCTCAACTTCGTCGGGTATCTCGGAGCCGTTGTCTCGCTCCTCTGAGGTGGGCGGGACATTCCCTGTGGTTGAATTTTTCAACTCGTCTGCTTTTGCCCCTACCATGGTGCCGCGGTACTCCTGCACCTCCATGGGGTATGGGGGTGTTCTTTGGGCGTCTCGTCTCCGTCCCCTGTTGAGGCCCTCCCTTCCGTGGCGTCCGGCGATATCCCTTCTTCGTTACCAACTCTAACCCTCCTTGAGGTGGAGGGTGCTAGTGCTGCTGAAGGAACTTCTGATAGGAGATCCGAGAAGAGGTACAAACGGAGGAATAGAGCTCGGCCGGCGATCTCCGAGCCTCAGTCCTGCTCGGCGCTTAAGAGATCCGTTGCGGAAGCCTCTGGGATGGTCCGAATTCAGGGGCATTGCGATGGTTCGCTATGAAGGTTCTCTCCTGGAACGTGCGGGGGCTTGGGGAGTTGGGCAAGAGGAAGACCATGGGATCACGATTCATTGAATGGGGCTGCGATGTGGTCATGTTGCAAGAGACCAAGCTTCAAGGCGTCGGCAATGTTCTTTGGAGATCGTTCGGTGCGGGAGGTATAGATGAGGTCAGGGCTCTGGATGCGGTGGGTGCGGCTGGTGGCTTGCTGGTTGCATGGAGGTTTTCGACTTTGGCTTTTGGCTCGGTACTATGGGGGAGGCATGTCATCTCGGTTCTATTGATATGTGCCGGCTCTTCTATGCCTGTTGGATTTTCATGTGTATACGTGCCTTGCTGTCATATTCAAAGGAAGGAATTGTGGGAGGATCTGCAGGAGGCGAGCAGGGCCTTCGCGGGAATCTCGTGGCTCATAGGGGGGATTTCAATGTTACCCTTAGAACCTCAGATAGACCACGTTTCAGGGGTGGTCAGGACCCCGGTTTGGCGGACTTTGCTGACGCAGTGGATTCGTTGGCTCTGGAAGTGTTGGATGCCAGGGGTATCGCCTACACATGGAGGAATTCAAATTTTCGTTCCCGTATTGATAGATTTTTGGCATCTACGGATCTTCTTGATTGTTTTCCGCTTTCTTCTGTGCTTGCTCGGCCGCGGAGCATGTCCGACCACACACCAATTGTGTGGGATTTCGGTGATCAACCACGGTGGGGGGTTTCTTTAGGTATGAGAGAAGTTGGTTACTGGAGGATAGCTTCAGGGAGTTGGTGACTTCCCATCAGTCCGACTTGCAGGTTGATGGTTCGACGATTTCTAAATTTGTCCACAAGCTGGGATCTTTACGCACGAGATTGAGCTCTTTCAAGAGGGATTCCAGGGCGGCAAGGCTTGCTGCTAGGAAGGAAGTTGAGGGCGTGGTCACCAGACTTGATGCGTTGGAGGATACTCGGGAGTTATCGATGGATGAGCTGGCTGCTCGTTCGCTTGCCCAGAAGCAAATCGCGGCTGAGGATCTCAAACGTGTCACTGAATGGCGTCAAAGGTCGAGGAGCACTTGTCTAAAGGAGGGGGACGCTAATACGGCGTTCTTTCATCGTATAGCAAGCGGAAGGCATCGCTCGAATACCTTGCATTTGATCACAATCAATGGCCTTCGAGTGGGTGTTGACATGGAGATAGGGAGAGCAATAGCCGCTCACTTTAAGGAGTTCTCGGCGAGGAACATTCCAAGGATATGGAGGTGGACAGGGGTCGGGGCTACTTCACTCTCGCCTTCGTCGTGCGATGGGCTGACGCAGGGGGTATCCCTGGAGGAGGTTAAGGCTGCGGTGTGGGACTTAAACGCAGATGGGGCTCCGGGCCCTGATGGCTTCCCGATGGCCTTCTACAGGGACTTTTGGGACTTGGTGGGCAATGAGGTATTGGAGGTAATCTCCGAGTTCTGTGTTGGAAATGCTGGCTTCGAACGAATCAATAAGTCCCTGATTGTTCTTCTTCTTAAATTCTCTTTGACCGAGTGGATTGAGGAGTACCGCCCCATTGCAATTTCTAATGCTTTCTACCTTATTGTGGTGAAGGTGTTTGCATTGCGGCTCGGTCGGGTTCTTGAATCCATCATCTCCCCGCTCCAATATGCTTTTATACAGGGAAGACAAATATCGGACTGCCTTACTCTTGCTTCGGAAATCATTACGGAGTGGAGGCGGGGGGATCGGCACGGTGTTCTCTGGAAGGTGGATTTTGCAAAAGCATATGATTGCCTTGATTGGAAGTTCCTTTGGCCGGTTTTGCGTAGGAGTGGTTTCCCGAAGGTTTGGATTTCTTGGATGCGGCGCTGTATAACGACTGCCTCTTTTTCGGTCATGGTTAATGGCCGCCCGGAGGGGGTTTCTTCCAGCCACGTAGGGGCGTGCGTCAGGGCTGCCCCCTTGCCCCCTTGCTCTTTGCCATCGCTGCGGATGTCCTTGCTCACACTACATGCCGGGTTGTTGACTGCGGATTATCGACCTGATTCTCTAAGGGTGGTCTGGTGATCCCGTTGCTGCAATATGCTGACGATACTATCCTTTTCATTGAGGGGGGCCTCGTGGAAACCTCGAGCATGTCTATGGTCCTGGATCTTTTCAGTGAGATGTCTAGTCTTTTCAAGAATATGGACAAGTCGAAGGTTGTCCCTTTTCGGCCTCTCGATGGAGGAGGCGGATGCGTGTGGGCAGGTTCTGGGGGTCTGATTGCGGCTCTCTCCCGATTGACTACCTGGGGATGCCATTGGCGGTGGGAAGAACAAGGTTGAGGGATTGGCTCAGGGTCGTGGAGAAGGTGGAGGCAAGGTTGGCTGGTTGGAAGTCGGTCATTCTCTCTAGGGGGGGACGGCTTGTCCTCTTAAAGGCGGTTCTCTCCTCCATCCCAGTCTACTTATCTAATCGTCGGCTGCCGAAGAGGATACGCAAGCGCCTTGAGAAGCTTATGCGGAGATTTTTATGGGGCAAACACGGGGAGGAGTCGGGGGGTTTGCACCTGGTAGAATGGGGAGAAATCACGCTGCACAAGAACGAGGGGGGATTGGGGATGCAGAGTCTGGAGCATGTTAACGACGCATTGCTTCATAAGTGGGCCAGCAGAGTTTGGGGTCCAGGGAGGAGGATTTTTGTAACAAGGTTTTGCGAGAGATTTACGGCATCAACGGGGCGACGCCGGTCGCTGCTGACCTGGTGAGGTCCCCCACGCCGTTTTGGAAGGGGGTGTTGGAGGTCTTTTACAGATTTTTATCCTTGTTTAGGCCGGTGATTGGAAATGGTGATTCCTTTAAATTCTGGACTGATGATTGGACCGGGGGGGGGGGCTTGTGCTCGCGGTTCCTCGCCTGTTCGCTCTGGCGGCAGATAGGAGTGCTCGGGTCGCATCTTGCTGGTCGGATGGTAACTGGTTCCCGGCTTTCGCTGCTAATTTCTCAGATCAAAGACTCGGGGATTTTCTTGCCTTGCTGGACTCTATTAAGGGTGCGGGGTGTCCTACTGAGGGGAGGGATCACTGGGCGTGGCGTATGGGCCCTTTCTCGACGAGGAAGGCCTATGGGGCAATTTGTAGGCCCCCACCCTCGCGCTCGGAAAATTTGATTCGTGAATGCGGTTTCCTATGGGGTCTCAGGCTCCCTGAACGGATTGGCTTTTTCCTCTTGCTATTTCCTAGGCAAAGATTGATGACGAGAGATCGATGTGCTAGATTACTGGGCTCCGCCTCTGATAGATGCGTTTTGTGCGACACAGTGGTAGAATCCCTTGAGCACATTTTTTTCAGATGCCCTAAAGTGACTATGATCTGGGAAGACACAAGAATGACATGGTTATGCACTTCCGATTTGGCTTCCCTTTGTGGTTCGATGGTGGCAAACAGAGACAGAGATAGGCGAGGGATCCTTAGGCATGTGGCAATTTTGTGGGCAATATGGCTGGACAGAAATGCAGCTCTTTTCTCTGGGCAACGCTTCTACAAGGAAAACGTGGAGGTGCATTGTGCGCAATTGGTGGATGATTGGGCTTTGTAGTTGCTTTGCTTGTTTCGTTTTCTCGTTACCTCTGTAACGCTCTGTTTATTTTTTCTTTAATTAATAAATGGGGCGAACACCACTGAGTGCCTCCTCTGATTTTGGCTTCAAAATTTTTTTAATAGGTATTAAATTCAACATTTTTAGGATTTAGGATTTTTCTGAGATATATTACCTAGTTATATATCTTAAATAAATTTATTTCTTGAAAATAATTAGATTTAATATCTATTATAATTAATTATTGAAAATCTCATTTTCTGCGTTCATTAAATCATTATTTATTCATATTGCATCAGAACATTTCAAAAAAATTACGGGCCTCATTTCATCACATTTTACATCTTGGCTAAGTTTCATAATTGTTGGACATGTTTGAACATAAATTACATTTTAGTCCCCGAATTTAACCATAATTGCATTTCATTTATTATTTGCATAAAAAAAATAAAAATACTTATTTGAAATCCTAACCTCGAGATCGATTAAAAACCAACCTAAGGACACAACTTCCTCCCTGAGTTCGACCTTGGACTTCCCAGTAAAAAAAGATGACCGCTTCGCTTTTAGTTGGACTAATAATTAAAATTAGTGGTCGTTTTGATTAATCCGAGTTTGCCCGACTTTAGCGAACAAAATTAAAAGTTAATTCCAGAAAATTAACAAATGCATTTTAGGGTTCTACAATAATCTCTCGAGGGATTGCACTCTCATCCTGTAAGGCCTCTGTTGAAAAGAAACATCGACAATGCCATCAGTGGAAACCATGTGTTTAGAATTTAAATAGGACGTGCTGGATGATGGGGAATGCACAAGAGCAAGGGGTCTGTAGTAAGTCTACGAATATACACATGAGGCAAATTCTGAACCATACGAGGTATGGTAAAAGGAGGCGAAGATGGAGGGGGGATGTAAATATCCTCGTTAGAATTAGAAGGCATCATGGTGTTACCTATGGGAGGAAAATACATAACAATCTCAAAGAATGTGACATCGACGCTTTTATAAAACTCTGTCCGACGTAATCAAAAATACTGGTACCCTTTTTGATTTTAGGAATAGCCAACAAAGATCACTTGCCAAATCTGGGAGAGATCTTGTCATGGCCAAGATATTGGACTTGTAAGCCCTTGACGACCCATTAATGCAGTAAAAATTATTGTATTCTCATGTCTATCTGAAATGAATTTTTGTGAATGCGCTTAATGATAGGTCCCTTTGTACAAATAGGATTATGTATCATGACCATATTGAATATCATGCAGTTGGAGGGCACAATTGACATTAACATGTAATATTCAATAATGATCTCCAATCTGAGAAAGAGATGCCGATCTTTCTCTAAAGATTGATTTCCGACCTACTTCTTGACGCAAATCCTCTGTATAAGACATAATTGACTTGATGAGGTCGAGATAAACTAAAATCTGAATCATAACTGCCACGATCAAGCATACATCCTTTGACCAGAGACATATACATCTATATGTCTGAGTATGCATATTAGACACACCATTAGGTTGAAGACCTAACCAAGGTCCATATACCGGCGAATTGGTGTGCATATGGGGACATATGAGAAAGTATGATCTCTCAAAGGATTCATACAAGTTCATTCTTGATGAACCAAGGGATATGGCTCACTCATGATATATTTTGGGCGTTATAAAGAATTCCATGCATGGTCATCTTGTTTATGAAATAAGACACGAATTCAAGATATTAATATATGCTTTTGGAAAGTATATGATTCATATTTTCGCCCAATTATCGAATAGTAAATCTATTGATATGTTTCGAAGAAGACAATCACAGTAGGGTTTGAACTTCGGATATATCAAAGTCTTCCAGTATGAAGGTTGAATGAGTACTGAGAATACTCTATTAAATCCATCTTGATGGATAATCTACCATGACACTTCCATTACAAGGGAATGATGAAATAGGATAGATTTTTGTGACTCCACTTCTTGTCTTAATGGTATGAGAATTAATTGGATTTAGTCTCATTACACTTTCGTCCATGGGATTTGGATGGATATGGATGGCATGGGGGAATTGGCCTCCAGTGGAGGACAACACCATTGGGCGACTGTCGAGGCGGGGTCGAAGAAGTCGAGAAGTGGGGTGAGGAAGAGGGTCACCATGGGAAAATCATGTTCTGATGGAAGTTATCATGAAGCTGTGGTTGGTCGTGCATGTGGCACGACACGCTCGCACTACCGATGCTTCAAGTGTGACATGGAGGGTCATTTCGTGAGATAGTGTCCTGCACGTGCTCTGATTTTGCTATCGCTGTAGGGTGGAAGGCCACCTCTGAAAGGACTCCCCTCCGAGGCCTTCCAGGATAGTGGTCGATGATGGAGATGCATGATGAGCGACCTACCGACTAAGGTTAAGTATCAAGATAAATCAATGGTCGTTGCTACCTCAAGTAGTAGGCAAACTCAACAAGAAAAAGATAAAACCACTCAAGCAAATAAAACAAGCAATCAAAATGTAAGCGGTCTTCGCTATTATTTTTACCTGATATAGTAACCAGGGTCGAACACAAGAAGCATGAGTAAACCTACGAAGTAGTCAATTTCAGAAAATAAAACAACACAATTTTTTAGTGGTTTTTAATTGTGATTTTTACACCCATAACCCTGAGTAATATCATAATAACATTCATAACCTTGAATAATCGTGAATTACGCTGAGAACCCTAAATAAGTGTGCCGTCTTACATCCATAACCTTCCGTTACTTGGCTTCACTAACTCAACCAGATATTGAGTTAATATAACCATTCTAAGATCTAACGGTTAGGAATAACTTAAATAAAAAAATAAAAAAAATATCCCATCGAATAGTCAATCAATTTTTGAGAAGGAGCTCCTCGACATCAGGTCTCCAGGAGAAAAAAATGGGGCTTCGTCGAGTAGGGGAGGCACAGCTCCTCGGCGGCGGGTCTCAGGAGGGAGTGGTGGGGGAGCTTCTCTGGGCAGGGTCTCGGGGTGGCGGTCGCTAGTGGTTATCGGGGTGGCGGTCGCGAGTGGGTATCGGGGTGGGCGGTGGCAGGTGGGTTTGGGGGGAGGGGGTCTCGGGGTGGGCGGTGGGTCTGGGGGGAAGGGGGCTTCTCTGACCGGTTGGTGGGGGGGGGCAATGGAAGGTCGGCCCGCTGGTCTGGGGGGAGGGCGGGTTCTCTAGGCGGTGGGTCTCAGGGGGCGAGTAGGTATCGGGGTCTCGGGGTGGGCGGTGGATCTGGGGGGAGGGGGCTTCTCTGGCCGGTTGGGGGGGGCAATGGAAGGTCGGCCCGCTGGTCTGGGGGGAGGGGGGGTTCTCTGGGCGGCGGGTCTCAGGGGGTGAGTGGGTCTCGGGGCGGCGATCGCAAGTGGGTATCGGGGTGGGCGGTGGCAGGTGGGTCTAGGGGGAGGAGGTCTCGGGGTGGGCGGTGGGTCTGGGGGGGGGGGTGGCGGTCGCGAGTGGGTCTCGGGGTGGGCAGGTGGGTCTCGCGAGTGGGTCGGGAGAGAAGGGGAGCTTCTCTGGGCGTGGGTCGGCCAACGGAAGGTCGGCCCGCTGGAGGAGGGGGGGCTTGGGGATAGGGGAATCGCGGGGGGGAGGGAGGGCGGGGGGAAGGGGGGGGTGGCGGTCGCGAGTGGGTCTCAGGGTGGGCGGTGGCAGGTGGGTCTCGCGAGTGGGTCTGGGGGGAGGGGGGCTTCTCTGGGCGGTGGGTCGGCCAGTGGAAGGTTGGCTCGTTGGAGGGGGGGGGGGGGGGTTGGGGGGGACAGGGGAAGCTCAGGGAAGGGAAACTCGGCAGCGGGGAGGGTGGGGGGGGGGGGTGGGCGGTGGGGGGCTCCGGGACAAGGGAAACTCGGCGGCGGCCGGGGGGGGGGCTTCGGGACGAGTCAAGCAGTGGTCAGGATTGCGGGTGGTCGGCTTCGAGGCAGGATAGGAAGGATGGCATGTTTTGTAAATAAGAATGTGTATTATGATTAGTTTGTATTTTTTTAACAGAAACCGTCAAACATAACGTCCATCCCAAACGGAACATGACACAGGGTTATAAGAGTTAAGCATTACTCAGGGTTTCTCATGTAATTCGCGATTATGTAGGGTTATGAATGTTATTGCGAAATTACTCAGGGTTATGGGTGTAAAAATCCCTTTTTAATTTTGCAAATTTTTAGTTTTTGATTGAAAGAGAAAATCAGGCAAAAAGAATACAAGGCACACAATCAAGCTTTTTGAATTTTTATTTAAGACTAAAAAGGCTCAAAAATTCAAATAAAAATATTTTTTTTGGAATTTTAAAGTGTTTTTGGTAATTTTCTGGAGATTTTTTGATGTTTTTGTGATTTTATAAAAAATCAAACAGAGGGGAAAACTACAAACAATGCCCAGCCAGGACTAAATAGCAAATTAAAATGAGTCAAAATGCTTAAAGTCCTGGAAGGGCAATTTTATATCAAAGTAGAAACAAAAGGCTACAAACAGAAATTGAAATGATATTTTTTTTGTTTTTTCTTGAATTTTTTTAATGATTTTTAGAAGTTTTTAGGTCTTTTACAATTTTTAGGGTTTTTATGATGAGTTTCGAAACCAAATTGCTACTGGAGATAAAGCAAACACAAACACACCAACCAGAATTTTTGTATAATTTTTATGGGTATTTTGTCAAATTTTTATGTATTTTTCAAAGCAAACAGAACACTTTTTATGGGTTTTTGATTTTTAGAAAATATTAATTGCAAAGCAAATAATCTAGGAAAATCACGATAACCTACACAATAACAGGTGTCAAGGGTAATTTTTACATAATTTTTCAAATTAATTTGCTATTTATTTGTTTAAATAAAAGACAGACAGTTTATAGGGACCTACTTGCAATAAAAATAAAGTTCGGAGGCCAAACAATAACACACATGGAAATCTTAGGGACAAAGTTGCAAAATGTCTAGTTAAATAACGCACATGCTCGATATACCACGCATATGGGCATAACTGCAAATCTTGAAAACTTTTCATTCATCAACTAACAATTCACAAGTTCAAGATATATCATGCAATTAACCCACAAAATCACGTGAACATCCACGTGTCTCAGATTCGGAGGGACGAAAATGCAAATAGTAAAAACTAGAGGTCCAAATTGTAAAGTATTTGTACTACAACTTTATTTTACTAGACTAAAAACTAAATACGAAACTAAGCAGGAATGAAAGGGAAATCTACCCTTGCAGGACTTGTGCGGGCACGTGAGGACACGTGGCGGGCTCTGGTGGACGTGCTGGCGTCCTGATCTGATCAACTGTGGCCCCAGATCTGACGGTACAGAGAATGACTGCTACGTGCGGTCGGATGTGTCAGAGGGCATCAGATCTAACGGCTGGAAGGCTGCAACGGTCGGCGGCTGCGATGTTATCTGGAGCGAGGAGGCTCATCTGACGGTTGGGGGATGGCCTGCAAGAACTCCTCTAGGCTGTGCTTCGATTGAATGGAGGAAGAGATCCACCGACCCGATGGGAGATCGAAGTAGTCCAGCAGCTTCGTGGAGGTGCGACGCATCGGGTTGAAGGGTCCGATAAAGGCTGTGACGGCCGTGTGGATGTGGCGATGGACGGCCACCTGGAGGTTCTCCTTCTGAGCAATTGGAGGCTCAAAATGGGCTCCTTGCGCGCTTTAGGACCTGCAAATGGTAGAGCGACTCGGGGGCGTTGCTCCGGTCGATGTTATTGCACATAAAGAGGGAAGATGCGACGGGGGATAGAA